>BSBK01001728.1:1200000-1637500 GCA_027943335.1 Chamaecyparis obtusa
CACCATTGTAAACGTTCTTTATTTCTTTTTATTTTTGATTTAATGTTGCCACAATGTGGTTTTCAACATTAAATTCTTTCCATTTTTTATTTTTTCATTTTTTTCTAAACTAAAATGTTGAATACTTCCCTTTGTCACTTCTTCCTAATATTTTGTGGTAGAAGAAGGATCAACCACATTTAGGTATTGGGACACCAAGTTATCATTCAAAAATGTAGGGAGGATGATAGGTTCAATGGAATCCCATTCAATTAATTCCAGATAGATAAGGGTCAAGGGATCAATGCTTTGGTTTAGTTCAATGGGGTTTAGGGACATGACTTCATTTAAAGGTTCAAACATTGTATCGCTTAAAATCTATAATATGTGCTTCTTCAAGATGTTCTAGAGAACTAGGGTCAAAATCTTCCTCACTAGAATCCTCTAAGGTTTCTGTTGGATAAAACTCTCGTGGATTAAACCTAGTGTTAGATTCTTCCATAGTAGGTCTCCATGATGGTACGTAAGGTTCTCCTACCTATTGATTTATCTCAATCTCATGTCTTGGTTCATTATCTAAGACTCCTTGACTCTAACTGTAGGCTTGATTCTAATTGGATTCTAAGATTTGTTCTTTTCCCTTGCTAGGAGTGCAAGTGTGGATGACATCAACTTCCTTATGGGTGAACCCACAATAGTGGGTTACACTTTTTTACTTGAACGGACACTAAACTCTACATTTTGAAAAAAAAAAAAGATTCAGATGCTTATTGTCGTTAAACCGTTTGAAATAAGAGGATGAAGTAAATTAGATTCTTTTAGTATTTTCTATCTAGATTTTAAATATATTTTTTATTTTTATTTTTTAATTGATTTGAATAGTTTTTTCTTTCTCCCACGAAAACTAGTATGTTGCTGAAAATGTTATTTTTAAAGAGTTACATTGTTTTCATAGAGCATAACTTTTTTTCTAAAATATATATCAATGTTCTTCTTTCAAATTTAGTTTCATGTAACATCCATTTTGAGTGCATTTAATTGGTTTGATGACCTTATTGTGATTATTTCATATTTTATTAACGTTTGAAGTTGACTAAACCCTAATTTTGACATACCTTGACTGCATAGCTTATAACTTGTTGTGTATTTGTCCAATTTCATTTTTATTTTTTTTGATAGAAAGAGAAATTTAATACCTAGGGAATATATATTTTTTAATTTTTGTTTCTCTCATTTACTATTTTTCCATAAGCATCAAACGTAGAGGTAGACATATGGTGAAATATCTATGTTTAGTAAAACTAAAAATACAAAGTCATAATAAATTTAATATATATTAACATTATAATCATTGGAAATATTTTTCTCAGTAGTACCTTACTACATAGATAGGTTTTTCAAATGGATTCATTTGATCAGCCAAACGATAAAGTCAAAGTGATTTTTTGTCAGCATTTTAATAAGTGCGAAGGAGACTCAATTGTAGGTATGAATGAGGAGTATAGATGTTATATCAATGTTTTTTTTTATCTAAGAGGCTTTGAGATAACCATTTTTAATTAATTCCTTCAAATGTAACCTCTCAAGGCTTAAATAATCATATTTTATTAAAAACATGTTATTTCAGCAAAAATTAGCATGTCTAAAAAAGTGTAACCCACTATTGCAGGGTCACCCTTATCTTGACATGACTCACTTGAAAATGAGTCCCATTCCCAATTGTTTGAGTCTTCATCACTTTGGGAACCTAATTGTAAAATTTGATCATATACTAAGGGATATTTCTTTTGAGTGTACCCTTAATCTAGGCGCCCTAATCTAGTCTTTTCTTTGCTATCTCTCCATGTCATTTCAATGGGTTCAATAAGTCATTCGTTTCTTTTTCCTAAAGGTCCTTGTGCTTTGTATCACATTTTCCGCATTATTTGAAATCCTTTCCCATATTGATGTGTGGGAATACTTATATTTTAGATGTGCTTTTCATGTGTACTTGATTCTTCATCCTTATATAGCCAATTTAGGATTTCAATATCTTCTTCATCCATGAATGAAGATGTATTTTCCCTCACAAAGTGATCATTGTATTTATGAGGTAGATTGGATGGCCTTCGATATGAATTTGGAGATAAGGTTAGATCCATCATGGATAAGGAGTATTCACCTACACCCTTTTGTTCAATTTGACATTACTTTTCAAAGTTTTTCATCATATGATCCATTTTTTGGTAATGAGCATCTTTGGTGTAGATTTGAATGGATCTAGCTTGGTCTTCTTTCTGTTTCTCAGGAGCACTCTCCTCACTAACCTTCTCTTTTCCTTTTGTTGATGTAGTTAGGTTAGTAGGACTTTGGTTATCTTCAACAACAATTTATTTTTCTTCTTTTTCTTTTCCCTTCAAAGATGGAAGATCTTTTGAAATTTATCCTTTCTCTATTCTTTGGGACATTGACCCTTCTGCATTATGTGGGACTAAGGAATCATTGATAGTATTCATGTTATTACAATATTGAAAGGGGTTTGAGTCCCCGCTTACCATGACTTCTTGTCCTAGATAGGGGAATTTGAGACATTAATGGTAGGTTTAGGGTACGACCTTCATTTCATGGATCCATGGCCTCCCTAATAGGATATTATAAGTCAACTTTAGGTCTAGGACTTGGAAAATGGTCTCTTTATGCATTGGACCAACTCTAATAGGAAGTACTATGACCCCTTTTGAAGCTCTCTCTTCATCATCATAGGCTTTTATGGTTATCTTTTTCTTTGGATCTATAGCCTCCTCAGAAAAACCTAAGGCTTTTACCAAGCGTAGGGTACAAAAATTCAAGCCAGCTCCTCCATCAATGGGGACTCTTTTCACTCTATGCTTGTGGATTAGGACCTCTATATGAAAGGGAATACTTTGCGGGTGGTTTAGGGACATATCATCTTGTTCTGAAAAGGATAGGCAATGGGGTACAACAAGATGTCCTACCATGTTTTGAAATTTATCCGCATCTAAGTTTAGAGGTACATTAGTTTCTACCAAGGCTTTCTCTAGAGTCTCCTTATGATTTGGTGAGAGCTTGAGTAATTCTAAAATATAGATCTAAGCAGGGGTTCTTTGCAATTGGTCTACCAAATTATATTGTTTCGAAGATGAAGATGAAGTTTGATTTGGTAGAACGATTCTTGGGGCATTTCCAGGTAAAGTATTTTTTTATGCTTGGCCCCTATTTACAACATTAGATGTTGCTTCTCTTGGCTTTTCTTTTACCATGATAAAATTTATGGTGTTTTCATCACCACTTAAAGCATTAATGGTGTTATCATAGGTATGAGCAAAATTGACCTTGTCATTAGGTCTCTTTTTTTATTTTGATTGGTGTTTGATGATTCACCCTTTTCATGATTTAGGAAAGGTTTTTTGAAGGCCTTATAATCCTCATTGTTTTGAGGCCCTTCCACCTTTATCGTCCCATCATCAATTAGGCCTTGGACAAGATGTTTCAATTTCATGCATTCATTAGTTTTATGTCCCTTATTACGATGGTATTCACAATGGTGAGAATCATTCCACCAATTTGGCTTAACTTGGGGTTCATACGGTCTTAGTTCGAGTAAAGTAATTATTTTGTTAGCCACAAAAGTCCTTAATGCATTTTCCAATGGCTCACCTAAAAAGGTGAATTTTCTCCTTTGATACGTGGAAAAGAAAGGCTTAGGCTTGTTGACATTAGAATTATTAAAGGGAGTGTTTTTGTTCTTGTTAGGATTGGTATTATTGAAAGGAGCTTTATTTGTTTGGTTCACATTATATGTCGACTTTGCTCCACTTGATAAATGAAAGGTAGTAGCCTTTAAGTTGTGTGCTTCCACAACTCCATCATTCACAAGATTTTTATTATTGTTCTTCAACCATAGTCTAGGTTTATCATTGTGATTATTGACTCCTTTATTATTGTTATAATTAGATACATAATGATTGTTATTAGTGTTGGTATAGGGTTTATTATCTTTGAACAATTTGATCTCTCCCCTCTTAACCAACACATCTTCAATTTTAATCCCATTTTGAATAAGTTTTTCAAAAGTAGGGGGACAGTGAAGTTGGAGCCTATAGTTCATCTCCACATTTAAGTTGTTCATAAATATTTCCATTTTTTCCTTTTTGGGGATACTTCGTGGATATCTTGCAAAAACTATCCTCCACCTTTGAAGGAACCCTAGGAAAGATTCACCATCTCTTTGTTTAGTGTCACATAGGTTGAGCATGGTAATTTTGTGTTCAATATTGTAAGAATAATAGGTTACAAATTTGGAGGCTAATTCCTTGAATGTCTTTATCCCTTGCAGAAGCTTGGAGAACCATTCCATGGCTTGACCTCATAAACTTCTTGGAAAAAGTCTCATTAGTTATGTGGTATCATGCATAAATTTGATGCTTAGAGTGCAAAACTCTCTAAGGTGATCTTGTGGGTTTGATTTACCCATGTATTTGTCATACTTAGGAAATACTACATTTATCAGAAAGGGCACCATAACTAAGCTTTTGTCAAAAGGAAATGGGCACAAGGCCTTGATAGAGAATGGCTTAGGTTGAGCTTCCTTTTTCATTAGGTCAATCTTTTCTTGGAACATTTTCAATTGTTTACTCATCGCACTCATTGGATTATCCTTTTCTTGGTTTTTCTTAGGTTGGTCCACATCATAATCATGTGGGATTTTTACCCCTGGTTGGGCTAAGTTTAGGAAAAGGTTTTCCCTATCTCTATCTATCAATTTATCCATGACTTCAAGAAATTCATTGTCTTGAGCCACTCTATTATCTCTTTCTTCAATTGTTTCCTTAGGCCCTTGGTTGGCATTATTTATATTTTCATTGTTTCCTCCATGATGGTAATCATGAAATGTGGAGTTTCTATCCATTAATTCAATTCTCTTCTCAAACAAATTTGGGAGACTATCCCCTTTGTTGTGATTTTTGAAAGGGCTTTGATATTCAAATTCAAGGACCTCTCTTGCAATGCAAGTGTCGTCTTCTTGTAAAGATATTTTTAGTTTATGAGAACGTGTAGAAACTGACATTCAACAAGGTTTGATTTCGAATTGTTTTCCCCAATTTGGTAATTGTTTTCTTTTATGAAGAGATTTAAAAATATAAGATGAATTTTCAAATGGATATCTCTTACTTGTTGTATTTATTTTTCAAATAAAGCAATCACAAGTGCACTTGTTCTTTTTAACGGTCTACACAAAAAGTGTTTGAATTTGTAAGGATGTTATCACAGGTTTTTGCACAAAAAGATACTTCAAGCAATCTACCTAGTTCACAATTTGGTTCATAAACATGGCTCTATAAGGTAGGCTTTGCTATTTTAACAAGGTATTTAATCAAGATTTCATTCAAAATGGACATTAAGTTTTCATCCTCTAAAATTAGGAGGCTTCCCACCACCAATATGTCAGAGTTTTGCGCAATCCCAAAAGACTACTTGAGGAAGTTCGAAAGCTTAATATCCTTTTGTCACACACCCCATTAAGGATACATGTATTTTATTTTAGAGTGGGTTGGATTTTCGTGGAAAAAGAAAATGTATCCCACTTTGGGTTGTCCCTCTCACCAGCCTTATTAAGGAAAATCTCGGGAGGCGACACTACTACATTTGGGGCCAAATTTTGACAGAAAATTCTGACGAATAATTCTTTTTTTTATGAATTTGGTGGTTTTTTTTGTAATAGTCCCCAATGGTGTCAGTATTCTAATGGATTTTAAATAGACCATCATAATTCTGACAATTTCAGGGTATAGATGAAAAAAAAAAGTGAAACGGCCAAATCATTTTTATTTCAATTGCAAAAAGGAGCGGATCAAAGCTAAGCATGAGAGAAGGTATGTGATTTCTTCATCTTTGATCTGGTATCTTTGACAGGCAATGCATTTCGAGCCTCTAGCATCATATTCAACTGCAAATTTCAAATGCATTTTATTTTATTTGATCATGAATCATGAAATTGGATTCACGTTTGGTGATATTACTAGTACGACCATTGTATATTATTGAGATGCTCACTGAAATGACCGCATTCTACTAGTGGCGTGCCCTAGCCCATGCTTTATCTCCATTATTTGATGTTATTGGTGCTTGTGCTCAAGGATATCGATTCACTGTTTTGAAATGTTTGGATTCACATTTATTGATATTACTGGCACGACCATTGTATATTGCTGAGATTCTCTCTGAAATGATCACATTCTACTGGTGTCATGCCCTGGCTCGTGATTTATCTCCATTATTTGATGTTATTGGTGCTTGTGCTCAAGGATATCGATTCACTATTTTGAAATGTTTGGATTCACGTTTATTGATATTACTGGCAGGACCATTGTATATTGCTGAGATGCTCTCTGAAATGACCACATTCTACTGGTGTCATGCCCTAGCTCATGCTTTATCTCCATTATTTTATGTTATTGGTTCTTGTGCTCAAGGATATCGATTCACTATTTTGAAATGTTGACTATGGTTATCAAATGGACAGCCTATGAGCTTCTAGCTAAGTGCCATTTGTATTGATAGCTTAGGGCATCAAATGTATTGTATCATTGATAGTGGAGACTTTGTTAAAAGGAAATAGGACAAAGAACAATTTTGATTTATTTTCTCTATTTTGATCCCTACGTGGCTACTGCCATGATTTTTATTTTGAGTGCAATTTTGATAGAATTTTAGTTGGGATTTTCACTAGGGTTTTCAATATATTGAGCTACAACAGAACACGATTCTTTTTGGTGCTTTTTTTCCCATATTCAGTAGATAAAAATCACGGCAGCAGCCACTTAGCCATCTTTTTGATGTTCCATTTATTTTACAAAGATACAGGTATGTGGATTTATCATTCAATTGCTTGCAGTTATTGGTCAAATGCAAATATTTTGTCAAGTTGAAAGGGCAAGAAATCAGTTTTGTGTTTTCGGTTTATGTTAAAAGTTGATTTGGTAAAATCCTCATAAAACACACTACATGTTCTAAAATGTAAAGAAGTTGAATGTTAAATGTAAGATATATATATCATCCATAGTAATCAAAAGAAAGGACATGAAACTAAGGAGATTTACCAATCCAAAAATATAAGCGAATAGAAAACATGATTGGTACCTTATGAATTGGTTTTTGAGGTTCACGATCTTCATCAATC
Source organism: Chamaecyparis obtusa (assembly GCA_027943335.1). Classification (NCBI taxonomy): domain Eukaryota; kingdom Viridiplantae; phylum Streptophyta; class Pinopsida; order Cupressales; family Cupressaceae; genus Chamaecyparis; species Chamaecyparis obtusa. Next base: position 1,207,160 of record BSBK01001728.1, read on the forward strand.
TCCTTAGAAGAAGACCCCTCCTCACTGCTACTGCTTTCTTGTTTAAAAATTGGTTTGGAAAAATGCATTTAACACAAAATAAAATAAAATTACAAAACTGAACCAATGGCATGTTTACAACAAAGAAATAGAATGATAATAATATGCTAAAAAATATATTATGTTTAAAACACGCCAAAGGACCAGTCCCAACAATTCTTAAACATACTTTATCTGATATGATGAATTGTTAATAAAGGTCTAATTCTGTAGACTGCTAGCAAGAAGGAAGATTTGACCTAGCCAAATCTTCCTTGTACCACACAAAAAATTATGTGATAACTATGTCTACTCCAACCTTAATTGTTTAATAATTCATCATATCAGATAAAGTATGTTTAAGAATTGTTGGGAGTTCTATTACACCTTTGTTGTAAACATGCCATTGATTCAGTTTTGTAAATTTGTTTTTTGTGTTAAATGCTTTTAAATGGGACATTAAGCATAGTAATAATATGCTTAATCTATTAGTAATTGGCAGATTAAATGCAGATAACACCTTTATCAGTTTCGCATGTTATTATAAGATACTAAAGAAGACCTGCTATTTGTCAGACAAATCTTCATTGTCCCCCACAATGAAGACAATGAAGATTGACCTCCTGCCCCACAACAAAGAACATTGTAATAAGACCTTTTAATCCTAGTGACAAGAACATAGAAGCATTCTAACTCATTTGTAAAGAAAATAAGCTTTCTATAAAATCAAAGCTTCAACCTAATTAATACTAGCACTTGCACTCAAAGGATAGTGATTTGGCTAAAAAACTTAAGAGAGACTTTGACCCAAGAGCTTCATCATCAAGCTCTACAACCTCTTGTAGCTATCTTCATAGCAACAAGAGTCATTGGATATGTCAAATTTCTCAGAAGTTTGTACTTAGTTTGTAGGTTGACTTTGTACAAAGTAGATTGTAATTGAAAATTTAAAAACTATTTGCATCTAGTCATTATTCATCAACTATGCAATATGCATTGTGCAACGCAATGAAATCAGCAATGTGTATAGAAATGACAAAAACTATATTCCACAATTATTGGGCTAAATTCTAAATTTATTTTCTTTTTATATCTCTATGCTATTGAGACCACTTCCATTTTATTAAACACAAATTTTCCCAATTAAAAATCTCAATTAGAATAAGATATAATATGATGTTAGAATAAACTTTGTACCGATTAGGAGTGGTTGGGGAAGTTGAGAGGAAGGTTTATAGATGTCTTTGGAATCCATAGTATGTCAGAGAAGCTTGGTGTAAAGATGAAACATGAAATCAAATAAAAGATAAGATTTCTAATTGAAATCAGTGATCTTAAAGGTGTTAAAGTCTTGTTTTGGTTTTTCCTTTCCACTATGCAATAAGGATTAGTTTTCAAACATTCATATTCACTTATTGAATTCTTTGGAGACTACTGGGTTGATTGTCCATGCGTTACCAATGACTGAGATTCATTAAAGGATACAAAACCCTTCATTTTGGGTTATTGTGTGTGGGTTCAAATGTAGGTTTGATTTGGTTAATGTTTAGAAGAGATCAATAAAGTATTTAAAGATAATCTTACATGTTTGGAGAGGTTTGAGAGGCACTTACCATGATTGTACCCTCACAAACAATGACATAGACTGGTTTTACTAAGTTTCCTTTCTCTATTTTAAAGTTTACTTGTAATTAATAACCATTCCATGGACTTAGAGGCCTAGAATCCATGAAATGAGGATTATTAACTATGTACAATATTAATCTAACTTGGAAGTTGCAGAAGTTTGAAGGAAAAGAGTGATCACTAGCTATGACAGGGAGTGTTCCATTGAAATTCATGACACAAGTATAGTAGAAGGTGTTTGGGTTGAATGACATAGGTATTTTTTGATTGGAATAGTCTTGTATGGTGTATTGAATGGTGAATCAATCACCTATTGATCCAGGAAGTGCTTGGAAGGGCGAGATTGAAGAAACCCTTAAATCAAGGGTTTGGTGTAACTAATTTTGGGCTTTGGATGTTCCCCAAGGTTTGGGTCTAATTCCTCTTTTATTTAGAGGTCTTGTGTCATAAAGAGACATTGTCTAGATTTTGGAGGCTTGAGGATACAAACAACTAGTAGTTGCTTTGAAAAATCACCTACTTTCTAGTGTATTTTTAGGGGTAATATAATTTGGTCCAAAGTACCAATACCTGAGTCTTTGGTATGTTTATGTATGGCCAAAAGGGTTTCTATATCTATGTTTATATCTTCTAGTGTTTTGGGGAAGTGTGGAGTTTAAAGACCAAAAAGGTCTCTGCAGGGCTACAAGGCAGAGCCATTAGGCCTCATTGGTTTGCATTGGGAGGAGTCTTGGTTGGGTTGAGTCTCTTGAAGATTCATTTGACATTGTGGGAAATAGTTCATTTGTAAACCAAATTTGAGTAACTTATCTTGTCTACTAGTCTAGCACCCTTTCCTCTGCATCAAAGGCTTAACTAAGGATCCAAGAAACCAAACTTCTCAAGACCACTAGAAACATCACGACTATTGCTTGTTTCTAGTGGGTCCTTGATCATTCTATTTTCTGACTGAGTGATCAAATTTGGGGAAGAATCAGTGCAGACAAAGAGAAAGAGAGAAAAAATGGTGCAGTATAATTTCAGGAACAAGTTGGCCCTTGGTTAGATCAATACTGCTCATAGTCTCATTGCCAAAGTGGCCTGCAAAGACTATGTTAGGCTGATAAAATATGGGGATTCTCTTTACCGCTCTAAATCTTTGAAGGTTTCTATAGTTGGATGGATGTGTACCATTGTTAAGAAAATTGGACCAAGTTTGGCTTAGCTCAAACAGGTGAGGCAACATATGGAAAGGTTGTCGTCTATTGACCCAAATACTAGGACTATTTTGATTTGTGGGTACCCTAATGTTGGCAAGAGTTATTTTATTAATAAGATTACTAGGGTGGATGTGGATGTGTAACCTTATGCTTTTGCTACTAAGTCTCTATTTTTTGGCCATACTAATTATAAGTACTTGAGGTATCAGGTTATTGATATCCCTGGTATTTTGGACCACCCCTTGGAGGATAGGATCACCATCAAGATGCTCAATATTATTGCCTTGGCTCATTTGAAGGCATTTGTTTTGTTTTTCCTTGATGTTTCGGTGTCTTGTGGTTATGGTATTGGGCAACAAGCATCTCTTTTTCACAAGATAAAACCTTTGTTTTCCAATAAGCCTCTTATTGTAGTTTGTAATAAGATTGATTTGCAACCACTAGAGACACTACTGAAGGAGGATTCAAAATTGGTTGCGGAGATGAGATCTGAGGCTAGGAAAAATATGGGTGCAAATTTGAAACCACTAGATGCTACTCTCTATGAGTGCTTTGAAGGAAGAAGGGGTGATTGCGGTGAAGAATGCGACATGCAAGAGGTTACTGGAGTAGAGAGTGTAAATTAAGATGAAGTCGAAGAAGATCAGTAGTTGTCTCAATAGGATTCATGTTGCAATGCCCAAGCTGCGAGATGGGAAAGATAAGCCACTGGTGCAGGAGAACCTTCTTTTCTTTATGTTTTAAGTCTTTTGTGTGTTGGATTTCCCTAAGGTCATGTTGACCGTGTGTATGGGATCCATTTGGGATATGTAACCCTAGAAGGTCTTAGGTAGAGTAGTGAGTTTTACTTGCCCAATATGGGATATGTTGCTAGGATATAATGTTAGGTCTTTTTTTTGAGGTTTTAAGCATGGATAAGTGTTGTGAGGGCCTATATAGAGTATAGGACTCCTTGGTAGCTTCCTAAGCTCTTTGGGGAAGCAAATTTGAAAAGTTGTCATCTTTGTTGTAAAAGTTGCTTAGCAACTTTTGCAACTTTTGCAAATTTTCTTGGTCCACTTAACCTCATGGTCTAAACCAATGATTAAAGGTCTTAAGCCTTTCCTAAGCATACCCTAAGACTATTTATGTTTATGTGGGCTCATATTCTAAGGTTGGAGGTCATATTGTACAGAAGATCTATTTTGAGAGTGTGTGCATAGTCTATTTTGTAGTGATTTTGATGGAACAGTGAGTTAATGGAAGGAATGTTTTTCTGAATCAGATCTCTTAGTTAATGTGTATTGTTTTTGTTTCAATATAATTTCTATTTCTATAATTAGTTTAGGGTTTCAATCATATTTGATTTTCTTAGTTAAATCTTTTATAAAACTCCTGGTTCTCTGGTTTCAACCGAGGAGCTTGCACAAATGAGGGTCTAACTCACTATCCCACTGTTCAATCTATACAACCTTTTGGAGATAGTGATTATAACCCATTTATGTATCTTACATGGAAGGAGGGGCCCTGGAATGCATGCTAAGCATTTTTACAATCCAGCCCTAGGCGAGCCCATGCGAAGCCCGACTAGGAAGGATTAAGTGAAGCAACATCATAACTTGCAGAGGAGTGATGGGAGATGAATGATAGTATTCGGGGGTCTTGTGTAGGGTCATTACCAAGACTTTTATGTAATCATAGGAGCTGATCAATCCATTTGATCAAGGAAATTCATCATTTTCTTCACCAGTTCAAGGAAGGCCTAAAACTCCTCTAAAAGTACTATTTTTAGTAAGGGGGTTGTACGGCCAGGGAGAGACCCAAAACCTTTGAAATCCTTGAGGTGTTGTATCAACTCTCAAGGATCCATAATTCATTTGTAGGGTCCTTTGGGATGGATTAAGGCTAAAGCCCTATTTTCTCAGAGAGGAGGCCTAATTAGGTCACTTCCTTGTAGCCCTATTTTCAAAAGGAACTACTAGATCGATAAGAAGCATGAGTGAAGTAAATGATGAAACATGTGAAATGACATATTTTAAGACATTTTCCCACACCTCCTTGCCTTTGCAAGTTTCCTAATTCATGTGGAGGTGTATTACCCTTACTCTAGCTTAAGGGATACTAGGTGCATGAAGATAAGTTTTAGTTATTGAATCACTTATGATGGCTTGGTTGGGCCTAAGACTAGGGGATTGATCCACTCAAGACATCCTATAGGTCATTGGTGTAGGTGGATGCACTAGAGGGCCACTAGGTGAACCCAAGAGCAAGGGCTTGTGATAAGCTCCTTCCCAACCTCCCTATCAGATTGGTATCAGAGCCCCAAATGTTTTCAGGATTGCATAGTGCATGTAAGATTGTGAGTCTAGTGGGTCTTCAATCATGGTGACCAATGTAGAGTTAGCCAAGAAGGTTGAGGACCGAGAGATGGATGATAGGATGTTTAGAGAGAAGTTGGCTCAATTGGAACAAACATTGAGTGAAGTCCAATTGAAAGCGGATGAAGTCAGTGATAAGTTGGATTGGTAGGAAGCCAAGGAGAAGGAAATACCTGAGGAGGATAAGACTCTAGAGCTAAATCATGTACTACTTGAAGAACCACTTTTAAAAGCATTAAAAGCCATGAATGAGAAATCTCTAGAGGGAATACCATTTTTTAATGGTAAGATGGAACCTGACCTAATCATGGAATGGATAAGATGGAATGGAAAATTACTTTGAATGTGATGGGATTAGTGAAGCACAAAAAGTCAAAATAGCCAAGTCTAGACTTAGAGGCTCTGCCTTAACATGGTGGAAATTCATACAAATAGAGAGGGAAAATGAGGGAAAGAATGCAATCTTTTCTTGGAAGGGCATGATAAAAAAATTCAAGGAAGTCTACATGCCTGAGGATTATGAGATTCAGCTGCACAAGAAAAGATAGAGTCTGAGACAAAAAGATCTAGATGTGAGTTCCTACACTGAGGAATTCCAAAAGATTTGCATGAGATTTAATATAGCAGAGGATGAGAGTGTCAAGGTGGCTAGATATTTGAATGGTTTGAAATGGAGCATACAAGAAGAGATGGTTCTTCTCACTCCTAAGACTGTACACCAATGCTATCAACTAGTTGTTAATATTGAAGAGAAAGGCAAGAGAAAACAAGATCAAACCTCCAAAAATAGGGGTAGAGGAAGATATCAAAGGGGACATAGGGGAGGCTACCAAGGTAGAGGAAATGAACATGGGAGTCAGGGAGATTCCAAACTAGTAGAGCATGGGATTGAGACATCATCTAGAGGAATTTTTGGCAAAGGAAGACGACACCGAGGCAATTCAAATAGAAGTAGAAGTTCAGGTAGGGGTAGCTCATATTTTGCTACCATGAAATGTTATTATTGTGGAAAGTTGGGACATCCAGCATATAGGTGCCCAGACAAGCCATCTTCTTCTAATTCTAAAAAGAGGATAGCATACACCCAAGAGGACACTTCAAGTGTCAAGTCACCAGAGGTGAATCAAATAGAATTAGAGATGGGTGAAAATATCATGTTTAGAAGAGTCCTAATCAGACAAGCAACTAAGGAAGAACCAAGGCAGAGGAGAGAACTCTTTAGAGTGAAATGCAAGATCATGGGTAAGGCTTGCAAAGTGATTGTTTATTTAGGAACAACTAACAACATTGTAGCAGAAGAGGTAGTGAAGAAACTTAACCTTCCCAAAGTACCTCACACCAACCCTTATAAGGTGACATGGTTAAATAAAGGCCAAAGTGTATTGGTTAATGAGCAAGCATGGATTGAATTCTCCATTGGTGGTTATAAGGATAGGCTACTATGTGATGTACTCCCTATGGATGCATGCCACTTATTACTTGGAAGGCCCTGTCAGTTTGATAAAGAAGCCATCTACAATGGAAAAGACAATGCTATTACCTTCAAGAAGGATGGGAAGGCCTTCAAACTACAGTCTCTAATAGAGGAAGAGGGGGAGAAATCCAAGACTCCTACTATTGAGTAGTGGAAAGGAGATGATAAGTACACTCCAAGAAGAGGACAGTGTAGGGTATGCTATAATGGTAAAGCCAAAGGAGGAGAAGCCTATTCAAACACCCCTACCTATGGAAATTCAGGAGATGCTTAGAAAATATAAGGATATTGTGAGTGATGAAACACCTGCAACCTTGCCACCTAAGAGGTCCATAATTCATCAAATTTACTTCATTCCAGGAGCCTCATTACCAAACAAGGCAGCATACAAGCTTACCCTGGAGTAGAATCAAGAGGTGGCTAGGCAAGTTCAAGAACTATTAGATCAAGGGCTTATTAAGAAGAGAATCAGTCCATGTGCTATACCAATTGTGCTACCATCCAAGAAGGGTGGAAAATGGAGGCTCTGCATTGATTCAAGGGAAATTAACTGGATCACAATAAGGTATAGGTTTCCCATACCTAGAATAGAGGATTTGATGGATTGTTTGGGAGGAGCACAATACTTCACCAAGCTTGAATTGAAGAGTGGCTACCATCAGATTAGGATTACAGATGGAGATGAGTGGAAGACAACATTTAAGATCACCGAGGGTCTGTATGAATGTCTTGTGATGACATTTGGGCTTACCAATGCCCCAAGCACATTCATGAGGTTAATGAATGAAGTGCTCAAGGATCACATAGGCAGATTTGTGGTGGTATATTTGGATGATATACTCATTTTTAGTAAGACCAAATGAGAGAACTTGGCACATGTTGAGACAGTACTCAAGAGGCTGCATGAAGAACAGTTGGCAATCAACCTAGAGAAATGTGAATTTCTCAAGCAGGAGCTAGTTTACTTGGGAATTGTGGTGTCCAAAGGTCTACTAAAAATGGATCCAAACAAAGTGGAAGCAATCACAAGTTGGCCTACACCAACATTAGGGACAACAGTGAGGAGTTTTCATGGGCTTGCACAATTTTATAGGAAGTTCACAAGGAACTTTAGTGGCATATAATGTGCACCATTTCTAGACACTATAAAGGGTGGAGTGAAAACCAAGTTCAGGTGGACAACAGAAGCTAACAAAGCATTTGAAGAGCTAAAGCAGCAAGTGGAAACATAGCCCATCCTCCCATTACCTAGTTTTGACAAGCTATTCACTTTAGAGTGTGATGCAAGTGGTATAGTAGTGGGAGGAGTGATAAGCCAAGAAGGTAGACCCATAACATTTTTTAGTGAAAAGCTTAATTAAGCTAAGAGGAAGTATTCAACATATGACTTGGAACTATATGTATTGCTTCAGTCACTTAGGAAATGGAGACACTATCTCCTACCTAAAGAATTTATAGTGTTCACTGATAATCAAACACTTAGCTATATAAACACTCAAGAAAAGTTGAGTAATAGACACTTGAAATGGATGGAATACCTGCAAGCTTTCACCTTCACCATCAAGCATAAGAAGGGACACCTAAACAAGGTAGCAGATGCATTAAGTAGGAGGTTGTTGACAGTCCAAGAGGTTCAGTTGTAGAGCATTGGCATTTAAAGTTTCAAGGGACTCTATAGTGAAGATGAAGACTTCTCTGAGGCATACAAGGTATGCACTGAATTTGAGAACCATTTCCATAGTCCATTCTCTGAATACACCTTGCAAAGTAGGCTATTATTCAAAGGGAATCATCTATGTGTTCCCAAAGGTTCAATCAGAGAGAACCTCATCCAAGAAAAGCACAATGGCAGTCTAAGTGGACATTTTGGTATCAACAAGACACTAGAATTAGTGCAGAGATTATACTATTGGCCCAAGTTGCCAAAGGATGTTAGGAGGTATGTAGAGCAGTGTGTGGTACGTATGAAAGCAAAGGGAGGATCAAGAAATGTAGGTTTGTATCAACCCTTACCCATTCCAAATAGACCATGGAAATGCATAAGCATGGACTTTGTGGTAGGTCTTCCTAAAACTAAATCAGGATGTGATAGTGTGTATGTAGTGGTGGATAGATTCAGTAAAATGAGTCACTTTATCCCTTGTAGAACCACTCATGATGCAAGCTACATAGTGTTAGTAAACAAATTTGTCCTTTCTTGTTTCTTGTGGAAATAACTCTTAATACCCAAATGATGAACAATATCTAGTTACAACAGTTGAAAAGCCATTTTCTGATTATCGGCTTTTCTCTGAATTGGTAGGTACAGCTCCCTATGTGAATGGTATTCAAGGAATTATGTTTTGTTCCTAAAACTAATGTGGGGTATGCTCTTAACCCAAGAGCAGAAGAGACAAACCAAATTAAGTCTAACCAAAACTTAATTCAGGCAAGAAAAGCTTTCTATCTATGAACCAAGTTGCAGAACTCACACATACTATGAATCCATACACTCAGTGTTTAACCAATCTATAGCAATTTCTAGCAGAAATATAAATGAAATGATTAAAGACTTCTAATGAATCCTCCTTCGAACACCCCAAAGCACATCCTACTGTGGTTTATTCATATCCTCATGACAAAAGAATGAAACATCTTTCCTTTTCTTCTGTAATTCGGATTTAAAGAAAGAAACATAGAAGCAACAACTTCTAACTTCTAACTAAATGGAATAGAAAATCATTGACATAAAACACTCTTCAATTGACTCTGCAACATCAAGTCTCTTACACCAACAATTTTTCCGACCTTTCTATTAATTTTCTCAGTAGTATATATAGAGTTTACAATCGTATGGCATCCATGGGAATACAAAATGTTTCAAATTCCAAAATTTGAAAAGCCTGAAACCAAGGACTTACGAAAATACAATAGGAGGAACTAGCATGGCTTTGTCCCTTCATCTGGCCTTGCTAATCAATTTATGTGTTGACAAATCTCAAAAGATGAAAGCATGCTCGTGACTTATCTTGGAATGTTTTTATGATACTTTACTCTGTCCAAATCACTCTCGGCTTCCATTCTGCATTGTCGCATGATCGCATGATACTTGTTTAATTCTTGCGATCATGCGACCGCTTTGAAGAGAAGCACTTAAACATATTTCCACCCATCACTTTTAAGTGCACGAGTATCTTTCTAACTTAAAGCACGTGCTATTTGAAACACTTAAATAATAACATTTCTTTTTATGCCAAGCTTGGGTATTACTCATTTCACCTTGTCGCATGATCGCATAGCAATATTTTAATCCATGCGATCATGCAACCGCTCTATGATTGGTCAACTCTACAAGCATCTTTGGTCCCACCTAGACATGTGGAAGGATCCCACTTTACTACCAAGCATCTTCGATGACTTACATTGTCACATGATCACATAGCAATATTTTAATCCATGCGACCACTTTATCTTTGGCGCACGTGGACTACACTATTGGCAGAGGGATGTTCTTGGCGGAAAATGTATGCAGAGGGTGTGAAATCCGCATGGAGTAGTCACTGTCCCATTTTCTGCCTTGCATTATCTTCATTATTTTGACTTTGAATTGCAATCTGTTTAAATTAATGAACTTGTCAAACTTTAGAGAACTGATCGATGCATCTGAATCATGAAAAGTATTGACTTTGATTTGATGTAAAAGATGCATTAGATAATATACATTCAAGCTTGAAAAAGAGCTAAGACCCGAGCCTAAAATGAGACTTTTTAAGTGCACCATCATTATTTTTGATTCATTCTTCTATTCTGATGATGATACAAATCAAATTACCACTATTCTCTATTTTAATGGTGTTTTCGGTGCTGACCATTAAGCACTGTTCTTTATTTCAATATAACTTGGTAATCCATTCATCACTGTCTTTTGATTAAGAGTTAGAACCAATGTGACTTGAAACTTTTCAAGGATGACTTTTTGCCTCAGCTCTGTTACTGCATCATCCAAATGAAGAGCCTTTTTTTAATTCCTTATGAGTGTCTAGAAATCATGACCTCCAATTTCCATTCTGCCTGAGAAAAATCACCAATAAGAGCACATTATCCTTGTCGGGTTGGGGTCTATCACCTACCCATCACGACAAGACTTTGAAACCGCCCACCCAGTTTAAAGATGAGAGGGCAAGAGAAAGGGAACCTGACAAGAATAACCTACCTATGAAAGACTTAGACCTAGACTCAACCATGACCAGACTTGACTGTGACATCAAAATCTTCCACTTTGATAGCATGGGTATGGGGTAAAAAGTGGGGCAACAGCTAGCTCTGACTAGGGACTTAAACATTCCCATGTTTAAGAAATGAATCCTAAATCTCTAGTTTCGCAAAAAGGTAAACAAAGAAGGCAGGAACACAACAAAACTGAAGCAAGAACAAAAGAAAAGGAAACAAGGCAAAGCAACTAACCTAGAGAACACAAAGAAAAAAAACAAAACTATGTACAATACAGGGGTCACCTGTTTTCAATTTGTCACTTGGTAAAGTTTCAAATCCTGACCATTAAAGGTCAGTGGTAGTACCTCGCCATCTTGATAAGCCAGTTTGAAAGAATTGTTTCCAGATGCTTGATGAATCATGAATGGTCCTTTCCACAGGTTGTCAAACTTCTTATGCATTCCCTTTGGAGAACTGTGTTTATCCCATAGTAGCACACTATCACCTATAATGAATTTTCATGGTCTCGCCTTCCTATCAAATATCTCTTTCACCCGCATCTGGTGTTGGGTGATATGATCAACTATTTCTGCTCTCTCCTCTTCTAGCTTGCTTAGATAAAGAATCCTCTTTTCTAATCCATCCTTGTAGATGTCATCTTCAACAACTGTTCTGAGTTTGTTTGTGGCCAATTCCAAAGGTAAAGGAAGATTTGCTTTAGTTCCATAAACTAGCTCAAAAGGTGATATACCAATTGCCTTTTTCGGTGTTACCCTATCTGCCCACAACGCCTCATGAATCTTCTTATTCTAGTTCTTCTGATTATCTGACACTAATTTCTTGACAATATTCACCAAATTTTTGTTACTGGATTTGGCCTAGTCATTTCCCTACGGGAAATAATCTGATGAATGGCTAACAGTGATTCCATATTCAAAACAAAAACTAGCAATCTCAACTAAAGAAAAATAGGCCACATTGTCCATTACTAATTTAAGTGGAACACCAAACCTAACCAGTATGTTTTCTTTGAGGAATTCACATACCACTTCAGAAGCTATTTTCTTCGTTGCCTTGGCTTCCACCCACTTGGTGAAATAGTCAGTGGCAGTTATTATATATTGGTGACCAGCACTAGATATTGGATTGATTGGCCCAATGAAATCAAGGCCCCACTATTGGAAAGGCTCTTCAATGATGATAGGGCTTCAATGGAAGAGCAGCTAATTGAGGACGTCCAGTGAACATTCTACATTTCTCACACTTGGCTACCCAGGCATATGCATCTCTGAACATATCGGGCCAATAATAACACTGTCTCAATATTTTGAAGGTTGTAACTGAAGATGAAAAGTGTCCTCCATAAGCCTCGTCATGGAATGTCTTCAACAATTTTTCCTGATGTTACTTATCCACACACCTGAGAAAAGTGTTGTCTATTGCCTTTTTGAATAGTTTGCCATCCCAAATCACAAATTTAGCTACCCTTAACCTAAGATCTCTTTTTTGTCTTGTCGTTAGGCCCTCTGGATAATCTCCATATGTTAGAAAGTAGGCAATGTCTTCAAACCATGTATCTCGAAGACCCACAACTAGAACCAATTGTTTTTCTTTAGATTCTTCCAACTCTCCTACAGCCTTATCTTCCGCAATTGCTCTGCACAGAGCATTCCCCTTTACCAGCTTGGTGGGTCAAATTTCTATATCATACTCCTATGTCTTTGCTATCCATGATCCTCTGCTGTTGCACCCCACCTCTTGCTGCATCAAAACACTTTTTACTGCTACGTTTGAGACATAAACTATAGAATGCAAATGTAAGATGTAAAATCAAAAGTTCTTCAGTGCCTTGACTATCACAAATGCATGTTTTTTGATCTGTGAATACCTTAACTCATGATTTTTTAGAGGAACACTCATAAAAGCTATTGGAGCTTGTATTCCTTCATCATTTTTCTGCATAAGTATGGCTGACAGAGTATGTTCAGATGCATAGCAATAAATAATGAAATCTCTGCTATAACCTGGATGACATAATACTAGAGCATTAGCAATGGCATTTTTAATATTTTGAAAAGCCTACTTACCTACTTCACTCCACTTAAAATTTGAATCACCTTTCATCATATCTATGATGCATTTGGTCATTTCAGCAAAGTTTGGTACAAAACACCTAAGGAAATTAACTTGTCCAAAGAATGATTTAACTCCCATTTTGTTCATTGGCAGACTTAATCTTCTAATGGCTTCAACACGCTCCGGATCAATTCTGATTCCTTCTTGAGAGACTATGTGGCCAAGGAGTTTTCCTTCTGTTACACAAAATACAGACTTTTTTGGATTGAGGGAAATCCCATCATCTCAACATCTCTGTAATACTTTTCTCAAATTTTCTATGTGATCCTTTCTTCTCTTCGAAAACACAGTAAGATCATCTAAGTATATCACTATGATCCGATCTTTCAAATCAGAAAATATTTTATTCATACATCTCTAAAAGGTGGCACTGACATTGATGAGTCCAAAAGGCATCCAGCGGTATGCGAACATACCCCATGGAGTAGTAAATGTCATCTTGTGCTGATCTTTTTCTTCCACTTCAACTTGATTATAACCAGAGAATCCATCAAGCATGGACATCATTTCGGATCCAGCTACTGTCTACAGCAAATAATCCATATTAGGAAGTGTAAAGTTATCCTTGAGAGACACCTGATTCAAGTTGTGAAAATCAACACAGATTCTGATTTCTCCATTCTTCTTCCGCACTGGCACTATATTAGCTATCCATGTGGAGTGATGAATAGGATAGATAATTCGAGCCTTCAGCATTTTATCCACCTCTCGAAATATGGCATCTGCAACTTTAGGATTATAATTTCTTTGCTTCTATCAGAAAGGCACTGCATTAGGCTTCAAAGGAATCTGATGTTTTATTTTTCCATCTCCATAGCTTTTCAAATCTTCATAGCTCCAAGCGAAAACATCTCTGTATTCTAGAAAGAGCAGCTTGGCAACTTCCTTCTCCTCAGGAAAACAACATTTGCCAATGTTAATCATTTTGGGATTATCATCATCACCAATATTCACCCCTTCATACTCACCAGTATTAGGCCCTTTCCTTGCTCTTTTTTGTTTCATATAGGCATCATGCCTATTGAACAAATTTTCCAAGGATATAAAATAAGGAGGGATGATATCACCTGGTACTTGAACTTCATCAATTTGCTTTTTATTTAATCCATGGCTGGAACTTTCTTCATCGTTTTCATGCTGGAGTTCAGAAATAATTTTACCACTTTCTAAAAACATTTGCAAGCTCTTGTCATCTTCAAAAACCTGCCATAAATCTATATTATCTAGGACAGAAGCTCGATAGACAACTTCAATTTGATACTTCTTGTCTTTGAATTCTGGGTGAGGCAACAATAAAGACGTAGAGACTGCCAAAGAATCATCTTTGGTATTCATTTCTCTTGGTATTGCTTCTATGGAAAAGGCATCCAAACCTTCTATCTGATCCCAAACCTTATTTCTATAATTTTTCAACCTGTGATTCTTTGCTAAATATTGTCCTCTAACCTGTCTCACTATGAGCTCTGCATCACCTCAAGCTTTCAGCACTTTAACTCCCTTTTCTTTTGTTGCTGCTATTCCCAGTAGCAAGGCTTCATATTCGGTGGTATTATTGGTATTCCCAAACTCTAATTTGAATGCCATAGGTTCAGGTTCTCCTTGAGGAGGAATCAATACAATACCTGCACTGGATCCTGACGAAGAACAACTTCCATCAAATTTAAGAATCCACAAGTCTGATAAGTCATTTTCTTCACCTGATTTCTTTTCATTAGCATCTTCATCCTTATTCTCATTCAGAGATTCTTCAGTAAATAACATATAATTACCAAACTCTAGTTCTTGATAAAGTATTTGAGCTTTAGGATCGTCTGATTTCATGACTGTATACTTTGTCTTTTCCTTAGGCTCTAACTTGATTTTCTTATTCCCTATTGGTATGATAGCCTAAGACCAATGTAACTTTATTTCTCCTCCTAAGTCTCTACAAAAACTTCTGCTTAAGAGGAGCCCATAGCTTGTCAGAATGTCAACCACCAAGATAGTTAACAAGAGTTTTTTTTCAGGATGAGATGCCAAAGCTACCTATGCATCCTTGATCTAGCCAACTAAGGGAACTTGTTTGGCATCCATCGAATAACATTTCCCATGCACCTTAGTAAGAGTGAGACTCAAAGCTTTGGCTACGGAGTAAGGCATGACATTATCTGATGCGCCTGAATCTATTATACAATTGCTCAATTTGCATCCATTAACATACAATGAAATATAAAAGGGGGGAGGTTTTTTCCCAAGTGAGGTTGCTAACACAATAGATTCTTCTTCTTTAAACAAACTAGCTGTCAACATGTCATCCCCTTCTACCACAGTAGCACTATTATTTAATTCTGAAATACTTCCTTTACACCGTTCTACTAATCTTTTAAATTCTGAAGGATGCGATTTTAAATAATCCAGAAAAGAAATCTAAATTTTTGATTCTTCACAGAATTGAACAATATCAAAAGATAGTTTATCTTTACCTGTCTGAGAGCTTGACGCCTTCTGATCAGTATCAGCACTGATTCTCACAGGACTAGGATCACTTTTATGAGGATTGCTGGAAGACTGGTTCTTTAATTTCTGATTCCTGGTGAGCACCGTATATGAGTTTTCATCTATAGTAGCATAGCATTCACCTTTAGATTCAGAATTAGATTCATACTCCACAAATAAATTTCTAGAGTTGCCAGTTGAGTATGTATCCTCTTCTACAACAGGAGCTGCTATATTCAGTTCATTGGTGGTCAATAACTGCATTATACGGGCAATTTTTGGGCAATTCTCATTAGTGTGATCTGTAGTCAAATGAAACACGCACATGTTTCCCTTTTTTGGTGCAGCTTCAATCTACAACCTAGGTTGAGGACCTGTAAGTTGTAGAAATCTATTGTCCACACTTCTTCCCGGCATATTCTAAAAATTACGCTGATTAGAACTATTGAATCCTGGTAATTGCCTTTTCATAGCAATCAATTCATTGGACAATTTTTGAATCATTTCATCAGATGACGAGGTACTACTTGAACTTCCTTTATTTTGTAACTCTCTTTTCCATTTTCCTGCTGAAACTAAATCTTCTTCACATTCGATAGCTTTCTTTTGTGCATCCGCTAAATTTGTGGGACGTGCCTTTCTCAACTCATAATTGATATCTGGAGACATTGCACTTATGAAAAATGTTTTAAGATTACCAGTAGTAGGTCTATCTGCAACAGGGATTCTACTAACAATCTTATTGAAGGCAGCTACAAAATCCCTCATGCTCATTTGAGGCTATTTTTTGATGGATGTCAATTGTGTCAATAAATGATGCTCATCTTTTGTTGTCTTAAAACAATCCTCAAATGCTATTCTCATCGTATCCCAATTAGTGATGGAACCATCTTCTAGATGATAAAACTAGTCCACTGCACTGTCTATTAAAGTTTCAACAAAAAGTCTCATAGCAACATCCTCCTCTGCCACTCCTAAAATATTAATAGCAGCAAAGAAAACTCTGATATGTTCATCAGTGGTGACTTTTCCATCTCCTGGAAACTTAGGGAAATTCTTTCTTGACCCAGCAGGAAGTGGATGATAAGCTGTCAGTGCTAATGGTCCTACTGCAGTAGCCCATGGAACAGCCATGATAGTTCTAGTACAATATGGTGGGAAATTAACAACTGAAGGAGTAGTGGTACCATGAAGTGTTAACACTTGACAAGTGTTTTGTGAAGAACTCTAATTTCTAACAGGAGATGAAGGCCTACTCTGACTTTTCCTTTCTCCTTTCTTTCTAGGAACTTCTAGGATGGGAAAACCAAGCTCTGCTAATGTATCAAATGTAGAATCTCGTCCACCCTGTTCTCTGGTACTCATGAGGAATCTTATTCACTCCAGGATGATGTAGCTTATTGATCAAACAACTGTTTGTGTCCCCAGAAGAGTCACCAAAAATCTGTTAGTAAATAGATTTGTCCTTTCTTGTTTCTTGTGGAAATAACTCTTAATACCCAAATGATGAACAATATCTGGTTACAATAGTTGAAAAGCCATTTTCTGATTATCGGCTTTTCTCTGAATTGGTAGGTACAACTCCCTATGTGAATGGTATTCAAGGAATTATGTTTTGTTCCTAAAACTAATGTGGGTTATGCTCTTAACTCAAGAGTAGAAGAGGCAAACCAAATTAAGTCTAACTAGAACTTAATTCAGGCAAGAAAAGCTTTCTATCTATGAACCAAGTTGCAGATCTCACACATACTATGAATCCATACACTCAGTGTTTAACCAATCTACAACAATTTCTAGCAGAAATATAAATGAAATGATTAAAGACTTCTAATGAATCCTTCTTTGAACACCCCAAAACACATCCTACTATGGTTTATTCATATCCTCATGACAAAAGAATGAAACATCTTTCCTTTTCTTCTGTAATTTGGATTTAAAGAAAGAAACATAGAAGCAACAACTTCTAACTTCTAACTAAATGGAACAGAAAATCATTGACATAAAACACTCTTCAGTTGACTCTGCAACATCAAGTCTCTTACACCAACAATTTTGCTGACCTTTCTATTAATTTTCTCAGCAGTATATATAGAGTTTACAATCGTATGGCATCCATGGGAATACAAAATGTTTCAAATTCCAAAATTTGAAAAGCCTGAAACCAAGGACTTACGAAAATACAATAGGAGGAACTAGCATGGCTTTGTCCCTTCATCTGGCCTTGCTAATCAATTTATGTGTTAACAAATCTCAAAAGATGAAAGCATGCTCATGACTTATCTTGGAATGTTTTTATGATACTTTACTCTATCCAAATCACTCTTGGCTTCCATTTTGTATTATCGCATGATTGCATGATACTTGTTTAATTCTTGTGATCATGCGACCACTTTGAAGAGAAGCGGTTAAACATATTTCCACCCGTCACTTTTAAGTGCACGAGTATCTTTCCAACTTAAAGCACGTGTTGTTTGAAACACTTAAATAATAACATTTCTTTTTATGCCAAGCTCGAGTGTTACTCATTTCACCTTGTCGCATGATCGCATAGCAATATTTTAATCCATGCAATCATGTGACCGCTCTATGATTGGTCAACTCTACAAGCATCTTCAGTCCCACCTAGACATGTGGAAGGATCCCACTTTACCGCCAAGCATCTTTGATGACTTACGTTGTCGCATGATCGCATAGCAATATTTTAATCCATGCGACCACTTTATCTTTGGCACACGTGGACTGCACGATTGGCAGAGGGATGTTCTTGGCGGAAAATGTATGTAGAGGGTGTGAAATCCACATGGAGTAGTCACTGTGCCATTTTCTGCCTTGCATTATCTTCATTGTTTTGACTTTGAACTGCAATCTGTTTAAATTAATGAAGTTGTCAAACTTTAGAGAATTGATCGATGCATCTGAATCATGAAAAGTATTGACTTTGATTTGCTGTAAAAGATGCATTAGATAATATACATTCAAGCTCAAAAAAGAGCTAAGACCCGAGCCTAAAATGAGACTTTTTAAGTGCACCGTCATTATTTTTGATTCATTCTTCCATTCTCATGATGATACAAATCAAATTACCAATATTCTCTATTTTAATGGTGTTTTCGGTGCTGACCATTAAGCACTGTTCTTTATTTCAATATAACTTGGTAATCCATTCATCACTGTCTTTTGATTAAGAGTTAGAACCAATGTGACTTGAAAATTTTCAAGGATAACTTTTTGCCTCAGCTCTGTTACTGCATCATCCAAATGAAGAGCCTTTTTTTAATTCTTTATGAGTGTCTGAAAATCATGACCTCCAATTTCCATTCTGCCTGAGAAAAATCACCAATAAGAGCACATTATCCTTGTTGGGTTGGGGTCTATCACCTACCCATCATGACAAGACTTTGAAACCACCCACCCAGTTTAAAGATGAGAGGGAAAGAGAAAGGGAACCCGACAAGAATAACCTACCTATGAAAGACTTAGACCTAGACTCAACCATGACCAGACTTGACTGTGACATCAAAATCTTCCACTTTGACAGCATGGGTATGGGGTAAAAAGTGAGGCAACACATAGCTCATTTTTTTTTCAAAGAAATTGTTAGGATTAAGGGTTTGTCTTTAATTATTGTGTCTGATAGGGCTGTGAACTTCATGAGTCACTTTTGGAAGACTCTATGGAGGAGGCTAGGTATAAATATATCCTTCGGGTCAGCATACCATCCCCAAATGGATGGAAAAATAGAAGTGATAAATAGGGTACTAGGCAACCTATTGAGATGCCTAACTAAGGAGTATGGGAAAACATGGGACATGATCATTCACCAAGTAGAATATGCCTACAATGACAACATAAACAGGACCATAGGGAGGAGTCCATTTGAAATAGTTTATGGGATGCACCCAAGAGGTGTATGTGAACTCAAGGATCTAGGAGCCGTGGAGCATAGGAGTGGCATGCTAAAGATTTTTCTCAGACCATGAAGGAAGTACAGGAGAAGGTTAGGAAGAAAATCATGGAAGCCACCCAAAATCTCAAGACCAAGGTGGACATGACAAGGAAGGATGTACAATTCTCAGTAGGAGACTATGTCATGGTCCATCTCAACAAGTCAAGATTGAAGAAGGGGATATCCACCAAGCTGCAAATGAAAAGAGTGGGGCCTTGTAAAGTGCTAGCCAAGAATGGAAACAATGCCTACAAGGTATAACTCCTGGTAGACCTAAACATCTCACCAGTGTTTAATGTGGCAGACCTGATTAGATTCAAGGGACCTACATCAGAGGTCAATCAGGGCATTGGAGATATACTTGAGGATCTCAGTGACACAGTCCTACCTCCTAAAGAGGAGCCCCAGTTAGAGAAGATTCTTGAATCAAGAGTAAATAAGAAGACTAGGAACATAGAATACTTGGAGCATCTCATCAAGTGGAAGGGATGTCCTGAATCAGAAGCAACATGGATAGAGGAAGTTGACTTCAAGAAGCATGGCATTGATACCTCTATCCTCTCCTCCACCAAATCTTAAATCTTTGGTTGTGTAAGGGGGGAGTATGGTGTAGGATCACCTTCTTTTCTTTATGTTTTAAGTCTTTTGTGTGTTGGATTTCCCTAAGGTCATGTTGACCATGTGTATGGGATCTATTTGGGATATGTAGCCCTAGAAGGTCTTGGGTAGAGTTGTGATTTTTACTTGCCCAATATGGGATATGTTGCTAGGATATAATGTTAGGTCTTTTTTTTGAGGTTTTAAGCATGGATAAATGTTGTGAGGGCCTAGATAGAGTCTAGGACTCCTAGGTATCTTCTTAAGCTCTTTGGGGAAGCAAATTTGAAAAGTTGGCATCTTTGTTGTAAAAGTTGCTTGGCAACTTTTGCAACTTTTGCAAAGTTGCTCGGTCCACTTAACCTCATGGCCTAAACTCATGATTAAGGGTCTTAAGAATTTCCTAAGCACACCCTAAGGCTATTTATGTTTATGTGGGCTCATATCCTGAGGTTGGAGGTCATACTGTATGGAAGATCTATTTTGAGAGTGTGTGCATAGTCTATTTTGTAGTGATTTTGATAGAACAATGAGTTAATGGAAGGAATGTTTGTCTGAATCAAATCTCTTAGTTAATGTTTATTGTTTTTCTGTCAATCTACTTTCTATTTCTGAAATTATTTTAGGGTTTCAATCATATTTGATTTTCTTAGTTAAATCTTTTATAAAACTCCCAGTTCTTTGGTTTCAACCGAGGAGCTTGCACAAATGAGGGTCTAACTCATTATCCCACTGTTCAATCTATATGGCCTTTTGGGGATAGTGAGTAGACCCCATGTATGTATCATACATGGAAGGAGGGGCCTTGGAATGCATGCTAAGCATTTTTACAATCCAACCCTAGGTGAGCCCATGCTAAGCCTGACTAGGAAGGATTGAGTGAAGCAGCATCATAGCTTGCAGAGGAGTGATGGGAGCTAAGTGATAGAAATTGGGGGTCTTGTGTAGGGTCATTACCAAGACCTTTATGTAAGCATAGGAGCTGATCAATCCATTTGATCAAGGAAATTCATCATTTTCTTCACTGGTTCAAGGAAGGCCTAAAACTTCTCTAAAAGACCTATTTTTAGTAAGGGGGTTGTACGGCCAGGGAGAGACCCAAAACCTGTGAAGATCCTTGAGGTTTTGTATCAACTATCAAGGATCCATAATTCATTTGTAGGGTCCTTTGGGATAGATCAAGGCTAAAGCCCTATTTTCTCGGAGAAGAGGCCTAATTAGGTCACTTCCTTGTAGCCCTATTTTCCAAAGGAACTACTAGATCAGTAAGAAGCATGAGTAAAGTAAAGGATGAAAGATGTGAAATGACATATTTTAAGACATTTTACCACACCTCCATGCCTCTGCAAGCTTCCTAATTCATTTGGAGGTGTATTACCCTTATTCTAGCTTAAGGGATACTAGGTACATGAAGAAGCCTAGAAGCATGAAGATAAGTTTTAGTTATTGAATCACTTATGATATCTTGGTTGGGCCTAAGACCAGGGGATTGAGCCATTTAGGGCATCCTATAGGTCATTGGTGTAGGTGGATGCACTAAAGGGTAACTAGGTGAACCCAAGAGAAAGGGCTTGTGATAAGCTGCTTCCCAACCTCCCTATCAGCCCCCTTGTAGGATTCATGTTGCAATGCCCAAGTGAGTTGCAATGACCAAGGAAGTTTGACAAGAACAAGGAATATGGCTTAAATATAATAGGAAGACATCTTTCTATCATGGGCCTGGATCCTTTGGCAATTAGCTTCATAAATAGGATGTAGATGAGAGCTAAGCAATTAGCTTGCCAAGAAAAATCTCATAAATGAACTATGTTTATCCAATTCATGTGCCCTCTATGCGTACCTAAATGATATATTTGAAACAAAAAGGATAAGGCTTAAAGAAGTTAATTTTGCATCACAGTCTATAGTTGTTGTAGTACAGAGCATCAAGCACCAACTTCAACACAATATGATCACTAGATAGGTCTGTATGTTTTATGAATTTTGGTCATTATGGATAGGTGATCATATTGTACTGAAGGTGGTGCTTGATGCTCTGCTACTGCAACAACTACAGACTGTGATGCAAAATTAACTTCTTTAAGCTTTACCCTTGTTTCAAATATATCATTTAGGTACACATAGAGGGCACAATAATTGAGGTACACATAGTTCATTTATAAGATTTTTCTTGGGCATCTAATTGCTTAGCTCTCATCTACTTCATTTAGTATGAAGCTAATTGCCAGAGGATCCAGGCCCAGGCTAGAAAGATGTCTTTCCATTCTATTGTGGATAGTTGTTTCATAAAACATACATACTTGTTGCACGCGCATTCTCGATTCAAAGTGGGAAAATATTATTTTGGATGCAAGGGAGAGAGGCCAAACACATAAAGAACATGCACATAAACACGACAGTTGAGAAACATAAATGTAGATATCACAATAGCTGAGAAACATAAATGTAGGCATCATGGTCACAATTTTTTGGAGACACAACATAATTGAATGGTATACCCAGATGATGCAGCACAACCACTACTCCTTCGGTTCCAAGTTGACACTACGGGATCCAAAAACCATAGATAAGGAATAAATTTAGAGAGTAGAGGAGGGTTGTAATGACCAAAATAAGATAGGGTCCATATATAATTTTGGTCATTATGGCCCTCCTCCTCTGCTCTCTAAATGTATTCCTTATCTATGGTTTTTGGATCATGCGGTGTCAACTTGGAACTGGAGTAGTAGTGGTTGTGTTGCATCATCTGGGTATACCACTCAATTATGTTGTGTCTCCAAAAAATTGTGACCATGATGCCTACATTTATGTTTCTCAACTGTTATGTCCCATGACCCCTTATGACCCTTTAAGATCCCTAAGAATACATCTTAGAGTTCTTAAAATATTGTAAAGGGTCATAAAAGGCTCCTAGGAGGGGCCAGATGAGCTTCCACCTTCATGTGGTTGGCCCTGTTAAGTAGAGAATGCTAAACTATTCTCAAAACAAAAAGAATCTCAATAATTTAAGGTCTCAGTCCACAGAGATGCTAAAAAAATGACGGGAATCAATGATGGAGAGTTTTTAGATACTAAGAAGACATATATGTAGTGGAGGCCAAAAGGGATTTTTGTGGAGATTTGCTAGATGTGGAGATTTTCTAGAGAGGGTTTCCATATTGAGTACCAGTGCAGAGATGATGATTCAGTAACCTACGTCTATAAAACCTTCACAAATATCCCTTTTTTGGCCTCCACTCATATCTCTTCTCAGAATCTAGAAACTTTGGATACTGTTACTCATCCATGCATGAAATGTGCTAGTGACTGTATAAAATTTATTTTGCGAGACTGGGATCAATTATGAGAAGGTAAAAAACAAGATAATATTATTGTATCTTTCATTTCTTTTATCCATTCATATTTGTTACCTTCTCTTATATTGGATACTATGCAGTGTACATAAAGGCAAGGCAGTGATTATTCTTGACAATCGATAGGTATAAGTCTTCCAGGCCTTACCCAGTAGCTAGGACTAAAGATAGCAGAGCTCAAGAGATCATCATAGTTGGTCTCTGTCTTTGGTCCATATACTGAAAAAACATTTTACATTTCGTTAGCTCATCAAATGGGGTGATTTGAAAGAATTTAATGGATGATATTTTCATATATAATGTACATTATTTTAGTTTGACGCTGAGCAAATTTATCTACTTCACGCACTTGTAGACATCGAGCATAGCCATAAAGATGCATCCCCTCCCATGGCTTGAGTAATGTAGGCCATGGGAGGAGATGCTTCTTTATCACTGTGCTCGTAGTCTACAAGTGCACAGAGTCGATAAATTCATGCAACGTCAACTTAAATAATATACATTAGTATGAAAATATTTTATTAAATTCTTTCAAATCCCCTCATTTGATGAGCTAACGAAAGGTAAAATGTTTTGTCAATATATGGACCAAAGACGGAGACCAACTATGATGGTCTCTTGAGCTCTGATATCTTTAATGTGAGTATTCATCACTTTTTCGATAGAACTTATATTTATTTCAACAATAATGCTATACGTCCGACAAGTTTTCCTGTCGAAGAGTCACTGCCTATCTGTCACAATTCTGACCATTATAATGTCGGAGAGGGTCCCTTTTCAGTAGATATTGGTGATGAGAATGCTATGTCTCTGACGGGTAGACCTGTTAGAGAATCATTGCATATCCATCGCCAAGCCGACCGACTCTTCGACAGATGTTTGTGAAAGTTCCAATAGATATACATTATGAAATCCCATAGTAAAGTTGCTATTAATGCGGCAAGTTCCGACAGAAAAGGTTGTCAGAATACTGATGGGTATCACTTCCATTGCAATTTCCAATGCAAAAACACCGACGGACATATCTGTTGAAGTGTCGACACATAGGTGTTGCAAATCCGAGAGATAGCCATTGGAATATGGCCTCAAATGTACTAGTGCGAGCCCACTATAGATCTAGCATGTTCATTTTGAAAGCAATAAAGTGGAATGAAGAGACAGGTTTTGGAAGTTTGATTCACCAAAAGGTGAAGAGCATATCCCTATCTATTTCTCAATTCCCAAACACTTTTAACAAGGTTCAATTACCAAACCCACTAACTAATGGGAATTGAGTATTTCTACTCTTTTCCACAAACAAGGGGTTGTTCAAATTTAGTGCTTGATTTACTTAGCCTTTCTTTTAATCAAGGAACTTGATATTTTTGGCATTTTGATTCACTTAGAAAGTGAAGAGCATAGGCCTAATATCAAATCTCTCAAACAATAATAGGCTTCTTTAATTACTAGACTTTGGAATTGACAAGGTCATTATTTAAGCAAAAATTGACCAAGTTTTAGGCTTACCTTGTTTTGAAGCTAGCTAAGGCTAGGGGCATTTTTGATGAATTTTCCATTTTTATGCTCACCTAGTGGCGATCGTTCCTTTCCATTCACTTCTCCCCCAACAAATTAGTCAACACAACTAGCCAAAATGAAGAAAAACAAGAATAAACTTGAATTTAAGTCTTATTTATCAAATTTTAACAAAAATTGATTAAGGCAAGTAAATCCAATTTAATGAGATGAACTTTGATTTATAAGCTTCTACAACTTTTAAGTATTGTTCATATACCTCATTTTCTTGCTGAGAATCTTCCAAAATTAGCTTGATGTGTGCAATGTTTTCCTCCTTAATTCGTTTAGTCAAAGCCTTCCCTTCACTGTTAAATTTGGTCTCTGGTTTTTTTTTTGTTTTTTAATGACCAGACATCCTGCAAACAGAAAGAAATTATTTTCCGCAAGTTAAATTCTGTCAATTCTCAATTTAATTAAACACATGGCAGAATATATTAAAAGCGCTACTAAAATGATTAAACACGCTATTTAACAAATCAAATGCGCTACAAAAAATTATTAAAAGCGTTAGAATAGAAATTAAAACTGGTAAAGAACTGAGAAAAGGCATTAAAAGAAAGTCTTAAATGCACTAGAGAATGAATTAAACGCACTGGAGAGTCAGGGTATATGCGTTGAAAGAAATAAGACATAAAATAGAAGGAATCAAAAGTGTTGAAACTCCATGTAAAGGTGCATAACTTTTTCATAGAAGCGTTGTTTCAAACCTCATATGCGCTGGAGAAACTAGTGTACACGCTGGAGAAACTCTCAAACGCGTTGAAAACCCTGTAAAACAAAGAGAAACAAGATTTGCAAGAAAATTTTCTACTTCTCCAAATTTAAAAATTTATGAGGCATAATGCCCCACGGTGGGTGCTATTTTGTGTGCTAAGGAAAGCACCTTCGTAGGGTTAGTATTGAAAATAAATGAATAAATCAACTAAATTACCACAAATAGGAAATAAATTTAAGCAAATAATTGACAATAAAGCACTCTATGGATCTCTATTTAGGGATGCTAATGCAAAGCTCCCAGCAAGCTTCCATTAGTGACAGTCCTAAAATGAGAATGAATGATAAGTAAACTAAAAGTTCAATTCCAAATGAAATTAAGCCTTAATTAGTTCTAATATTTGCCTTTCTAGCTATAAATTGCAAGAGGTTTGATGCTATTCTCAGATTTGTGGATGATTCTTGATTGAATTATGCCTTGCTTTTATAGATTTTGGCAAGGGTAGGGGGTGTGGTTGATTTGATCATGATTAGGTGAGGGTTAAGTCCATGGTTCCACCTTTGGAGACCATTAAATATTTTGTCCTCAAAGCTTGGGACCAAAGGACAAAATGAGTGGACAAGATGCATCCTCTAAGTGAGTGATTGAGATTCGATTTAGGCTTGATCCATGTGAGCTCCATCCTTAAATCCTATTGGTTGATGAATTTTCTCCCATTTGGTGGTTGAGGGCAAATAGGTTTTAATTAATTGAATTTAATAAATATCTTTAGCCATGTGTACCCCTTGAATGGGTTGATTTGATTTAAATGAACTATGTAATTAATTAGATTAATTACACAATTGATTGATTTATCATGCTTTATTTGATTTAAATTGAATTTATGACTTTTGATTTTTAATTAAATTGAATTGAGGCTTGATTTGAATTTTGATTTGGTAAATGCTTGATTTGATTCAATTGCTATGATTTTTGCCTTGATTGTTCACGTGATTCATCTTGTCCAATTTTAGGTGATTACACTAAAAACCATTGAAAACTAAAATCTAGAATTAAGTGAACCACTAAAATATGATTATTAATGTAGGAATTTATAATTTTCATTTTAACAATGATCATAGAAATCCATTAAAGCTTGTGTTTACAGAGCCATGGAGCCACATTGAGGCTTTCTACTTCTCTATTTCACTTTTATTATTTAAGGAATTTTATCTAGGTTTCTATGACTTTGACTGTATGCATCTATCGTCATTCTAGCAAGGTTTCATAGGGTGGTTCAAATGATGATAAAGCCATAAAAACTACATCAAATGCATGCCATTCTATATTCACCCTTATGTTGTTGAAACTTTGAAACATAAAAATTTGTCTACTGATTTTTACCTAAAATATAATAACAAGAAGTTGAATTCCCAATACTATTTGCAATTTGATCTTACATTCAAAATCAAGCTATTAAAATATTTTCCTAATATTTCCCTAATTTATTCATTTGAATAGAATAATGGGTTCTTGACTTTTAACCATTATCTATCGAAGATAAGTGAAATGTTTAATTAATTCATCCTTTCTTTGGGTTAGTGATGCTTAATTACTTTCATGACCTATTTTTAAATTTTTTTTCTACTTGATGACATGCTGACTTGGATTTAGGGCATTATGGTACCAAAAATTCAATGACAAATTACAAAGGAAATCATGTTTTATGTTCAAAACACCTTTTTAATGTATTGTAGAAGATTTAAACTTAGTACCTTCTAAGTGCTACAACATGGACTTTACCATTAAACCAAGTGTCTTTTGAAGAAGTATTCTCTATGATTGTTGATTTAATATGGATGTATTATTTGAAGGTCAAATTGCTGATTGTAAGAGGCCAAAAAATACACTGTATAAAGATTATTTATTATATTATTATTACGAAGAATAATAATATAATGATATAGAAAAAATATATTATTATACATCACATGTCCAAAGGTCAATGATTGGTATGGTGAAACAAGTTGCACATGTTGGAAAACTCAATGAAGCGGCCTAAAATCTATCTTTAGGTGCAAGAGTAAAAAATATCTGATGCCCAAGATTCTTATTACATTAATAAAAATGACCAGGCAAATAGGAATTAGGTAAGAAGGTAACTTTACCTAGTATTCTATTTGTTGTTCTAATAGAATCCACTCTAGAGCAATGGGCATTGAGAGGCATGACTATATTACAAATTTAAGGGATTGAGATCTCTTGAGGGTACAAGGGGCATAAAAACCAAATACAAATTCTATATCAGTTTGTATGTTTGTAATATTAAATATAGTTTCCTTTGACAAGTGGCCCTGGCATATAAAGTATAAGAAGGACCGTTCTTTAGGACTTCTTCATTCTCTTGAACATGGTTAGGGGTAATTGTTGGGCTAAAGATAATATAGTAGTTGAAGGTTTTGTTCTCTTAAACATTGGAGTTTTTCTTGTAGTCTTAAAAAATTAACCAAATTAACTTGTCATTTAATTTTGGTTGACCCCCACAAAGATTTGACCATTTTTTTGCATGGTGCATAATTAAAGCTTTATATCCTTCAAAAAAATTGTTACAAGATACAACCATAAATTAGATGTAATAGAGAGGTATATAGAATAGTGACAAGACTTGGCTCTGCTCAAGACTTTGAAAGACTTAGTAGCCACAAAGTTGTTTCCTGAAAATCCAAAATTTTATAGATTTTTAATTTCCATCTCCATTGATGAATCTAGGTGCTCAGAGATTTTGACCCTTGGTAAGTTTTAAGTCGTGCATTTTATTGATTCTTATCTGACTTATCTATTTGATATTGGCATTTGATTTTTATTATCAACCTCTAATGAGTATTGGGTTTGCGTGTTAAACCAACCAACTATACTCTTCCTTACATAAATGTGTTGATGTTACACATTCATTTTTACTAAAAGAGGGGTAACAAATTATTGAAACACAAAGAGATACAAAATAAAAAATCTTAATAAAAAGCTCTAGAGAAACCTATACCAATCAACAAGTTTATCAAAAACTTGAGATAAATCAGTGGCAACTACCTTTTATCAACAATATTCTAGTCCTGCATGTGAACTGAAGCCTATTTAGTGAGGCAATCAACAAAACCATTCCACTCTTGAGGTATGTGTAAAAATGATAGAGTCAAGAGACCTACATAGTTGTAGAATTAGATTAATAACTAAAATCAAGTGCCAGCTAACATTCCAAAGCTCCCTCTTAGATAGTAGATTCACAACCACTTGAGAACCAGTCTTGCGCCAACCATGCATACAACATTACTCTACAACAAACAAGATGGCCAAAGCCTCCATGCAATTATTAGTATGAAATCCCTTAGACATAGAGAAAAGAAACTAGACTTCACCAGTTTCACTCTGACAAACTCCCCCAATGCCTATAGGTCCTAGATTCACCCAAGAGGAGCCATCAGTGTTGACATTGAGAACTCCAGGAAGAGGATGAGTCCAATGCCCCTCATGATTGACATACCGCAAAGGTTGTTTGGTATAAGGGCTTTCAAACAACCATTGGAATTCTTGGTACCCCTCCCTGAAGAGGAAAATTGAGGTGATTGCATATAACATCTCCCAGATCCATACCTCCATTCCACTCACACTTAGCCAAAATTGTCTCACAAAGAGAGTGGATAATTTTCCACAATAGATGCATGACCACAATCCTAACATCTTGAAAGATCCTCTTGTTCCTCTCCGACTAGACATGCCAAAGAATAAAGGAAGGACCAACAACCCAAATAACCTGAAGAAAAGATGCTTTAGAAGGGGAATGCCAGATACGATCCCAGAACTCATACAAAGAAGTAACATGCCAGCAGGGGTGGGCCCAAGCATTCCACTAGAAGTGCCATATCTGTTTAACAAAAGAGCATTGAAAGAAAAGATGGGGAACATACCCCTCACCATTGTTGCATAACACACAAAGTGGGGGACCCTAAAATCCACTCTTGCAAAGATTATCCCAGGTAAGACAATGGTTGTGAACCACCAACCATATGAAAAAATTACACTTAGAGTAGGAAAATTTATTCCAAACCTATTTCCATGAAGACACCTCAACATCTCCAAACAATTCTCTAGTAAGTTCTAGGTACCTTACAGACATAGAGTATTTTTTAGATGAGGCACCACCCCAAGCCAAAACATCAAGACCCATCAAGGAGTTGCACTCCCTAGAAATTTTTTTTTGAGTAAGCTCATGTTGATCTCTCTCTGAACCCCCTTGTGGCTAATCAAAAGAATTATTCCATCTATATCCAACAACAGGGCCTAAATTATGAATTGTCTTATAGTGTGCCACCTTATCCTAACTAGCAATAAGAAAGGAATCACAAAGAGCCTACAGATGTAGGTACATGGACAAAAGAGGAGGATTTCCATCCAAGGAATCAGTCTAAAACTGAGCCTTAGAGCCTTTATTACATATCTAGAAAAGGCCTCTCTTAACCAATGGAACACCAGTCTTAAGAGTATGCCAAACCATAGAATCACTTCCCTCTAGAGGAAATCAAGCAATAATGAAAGGGTCAGCTCTCCTAAAATACTTATGTGTGATAATATGGGCTTAGAGCTGATTTTGACAAGAACATCACCACCAATAAATCTTAGAAGCAAGAGTTTGGCCACTCTAGATAGTAAAGTGGAGACCAAAACGTCCCTCCTTTGGCTTACAAACTATATCCAAGCTAATTAAACTCCATTTAGAGTTTTGCAAATTACCACTCTAAATAAATTAGTGTGAGAGAGCATCAAACTCCTTAAGAAAATACATAGGAGCCTCCTGAACCATTCTTTTATAAATAAGGAGAGCTTGAATTATATATTGTAGAAGACTTACTTGAGAAACTATAGAAAGCCATCGATGAGTCCAATTATTAACCTCTTGTTGCAACTTATCAAGTAAATTTCTACAAAAGAGCCTCAGTTTCTTACCCACAACAATAGGAATGCCCAAGTAAATCAGTGGGCATGACCCAATCTAACATCTCAGGATATTAGTGATCCTCCGTTGAATAGGCTCTGGAGTATATAAAAAATATAGAGGATTTATGATCATTAATTGTCTGACTTGACACAACCAAATAAATTTCCAAGGCTTGTCAAAAGGCATTAGCTTCCTGGAACTGACCAACTCTA
The DNA here is from genome assembly GCA_027943335.1 of Chamaecyparis obtusa. Classification (NCBI taxonomy): domain Eukaryota; kingdom Viridiplantae; phylum Streptophyta; class Pinopsida; order Cupressales; family Cupressaceae; genus Chamaecyparis; species Chamaecyparis obtusa. Next base: position 1,237,985 of record BSBK01001728.1, read on the forward strand.
GTAAAGCAGTGTCATTAAAAAATTGAAGACGAGAAAGACTAGGCAACCCATCATCCCATCGCCAACCATGAATCAAATTCTAAGACACTCAAGATTTAATAAACCTACGAAAGTGTCATTAACAAATTGAAGATGAGAAAGATTAGCCAGCCCATCATCCCATCGCCAACCATGAATCAAATTCTAAGACACTCAAGATTTCTTAAACCTATCAAGGCCTTTCACCATAATAATAAATAGATAGGGAGAGAGAGGGTCTCCTTGGTGAAGACCCCTAGAGGCACCAAATAACTCAAAAGGATCACCATTGAGAAGAATAGAGAAGGATGCAAATGTAAAACATCTTATAGTCCAACTCACCCACTTTAGACTATAGCCAAAGGTTAGAAGAATATTCTGTAGAAAACCCCATTTAATTCTATCATAAGATTTAGCCATATCTAGATTGATGAACATAGATCTCTCCCGAGAAACATCCATACGGTGGATGGCCTTAGTAGCAATAATCACCCCATTTAGAATTTTTTTTCTAGCAACAAAACCTCCTTGCTCATCAAAAATAACAGTGGGGAGCCACATTTTAAGCCTCTCAGCAATCAACTTGGTAATCACTTTGTAGACCACATTACACAAAGCAACAAGCTGAAAGAATTCCAACCGATTAGTCCCATCCTTTTTTAGAATAAGAACCAAGTAAGTAGAGTTCAAGGCCCAAAGCATCTATTTGTTAGTATATTATTCTCAAATCACCTTGAGAAAATCCTGATTCATATCCCTGAATTCTTGAAAAAAATCTATTGGAAAGCCATCAGTACTAGGAGCTTTGTCCTTACACATAGAATAAACAACCTCCTCAAACTCAACCATAGAAATCAGTCTCATGAGGTAATCATTCATTGCATTGGTAACTAGAGAGGGAATACAAGATAAAATAATATTCTTCTCATTGTTAGCAAGGGGAGAATCATCGAAGAAGAGAGCATAATAAAACCCGGTAGCCTCTCAAAACAAAGTTGGCAAAAAAGTCAATTGGAGACCATCTGAGTTAACAAAGAGGAAATATAACTCCTACTCCAACAAGCCTGCATAGATTTTTGGAAAAAGGTGGTATTCTTATCCCCTTCCCGAACCCAATCAATCCTGGTCTTTTGCTTCCAATAAATTTTTTCTCTAAATTTTGATTCTTCTACATCTCTAGAGGCCTTAGAATTTGTTCTGCCCAAAGCTTTAGAAACTCCAAGATCCCTAATCTTCCTAGTAATGACTGCTAGATGCTCTTGTGTTAAAACCTCAAAATAATTAGATTGTTGCTAATACTGGTTTGATTTGTAATGGATCCCTAAAACATGCCAACATAATTTATTTCCATACCAAATTATGTTGGCATGTAAACGAAGTATAAAGATCAGTCTCAAACCTGGTACTACAACCACTAATGGAAATGTGATGCGCACCGCACACAACTTGTAGAAGACAATGTATTATCCAAGGACTTCCAGATGGGAACATTTCAAAGGAGTATCTTGGGGAAGATTTTTTGAACATTCTACTTTATCTGGTTAGACTTGAAAACATCTGTGATGTTGATCTCGGTGAAGCAGCTCTCAGGAAAATGAAGAAAAATGAACGCAAATATCTAGTGGAGCGATGAAAAGGCTCATCAAAGAAATACTCCCACTATAGAAATGGAGTGAATGGCAATGGAGTGAGCGTCAGGGATAGATCTACAAGTCATGAGACCTCTCTTACTCAAAATGTGAGTAGGGTGCGAAGCTCCCATGAAGACTTTATAACATCAAAATGATTTTGTTTTCACTTTTTTTTATATAGCCTTCAAATGTCATAATTCTGATGGTCTAAAAAATCAACATCAAAATTCTAACATTATCGAGGACAATTGCAAAAAAAAAAACCAATTTAAAAAATTGTGCCCCTCCATCGAAAATGACTATCGAAAAAGAGGCCCAAATGTATTAGTGACCCATATGTGTCTTAAGGGGACCTAAGGGGTCCTAGTAGGTCCTAATGTGCCTTAATAGATCCTAATGTGTCTTAATAGGTCCTAGCATGTCTTATTAGGTACTAATGGGTCGTAAATGGTCATAGGACACATTAGGACCCCTATGTGTCTTAAGGGGACCTAAGGGATCCTAGTAGGTCCTAATGTTCCTTAATAGGTCCTAATGTGTCTTAATAGGTCCTAACATGTCTTATTAATTACTAATGGGTCATAAATGGTCATACAACACATTAGGATCCCTTATGATACATTAGTACCACTTAGGAACCCTATGTATCTTAAGGGGACCTAAGTAGTCTTAGTAGGTCCTAATGTTCCTTAATAGGTCCTAATGTGCCTTAATAGGTCATAACATGTCTTATTAGGTACTAGTGGGTCCTAAATGGCCATACAATACATTAGGACCCCTTATGATACATTAGCACCACTTAGGACCCCTATGTGTCTTAAGGGGGTCTAAGGGGTCCTAGTAGGTCCTAATGTGCCTTAATAGATTCTAGTGTGTCTTAATAGGTTATAGTGTGTCTTAATAGGTCCTAACATGTCTTATTAGGTACTAATGGTTCCTAATGTGTCTTATTAAATATGTGATTTATTAAATATGTCATGAGTTTTTGTATTCATTTGTTATATGCACCATTGATTGAAAGATTACTTACATATGTCATTTATTATACATCTAGGTTATATGTCACATTAGTTGATACATTGCTTATATGTGCAAATTTAGTAGAGATACATTTGTTATATGCCATTTATTTCAATACAACTTAGATAGATATCATTCATTAAAAATCAATAATCTAGATACATTGGTTATATACATTGAATTAACTTTGAAATGAAGACCTATATTTTCAATATACATTGACCTTATATATATGTCATGTGTTATTTCAATACATTGCTTGTATATTTGCAAATTTAACTGTGAAACATTTCTTAAATATAAATGTCATTGATTGCATGATTATTAAATGAATATTTAAGTTACTTTTATATGTCAGTGTTTAAATATAAATATGCCATCTTAACTTACATGATAAATTAAGATTTTAAAATGATTTCATGTAAATGTCTATATCTAAACACATGTATCAAATATCAATGTCCACAGCATAGAAATGTATCAACAATGTATCTAGAAACATATCAACAACATATAAATGTGGATTCACAACATATAAATGTATGAAATAGATCAATGTCCACAACATTTATAAATGTATCAAAAACATACAAATATAGATCCACAACATACAAATGTATAAAATAGATCAATGTCCACAACATAGAAATGTATCAACAATGTATCTAGAAATGTATCAACAACGTAGAAATGTAGATCTAGAACATAGAAATGTATCAAATAGATCAATGTCCCCAACATAATGTTTGAAGTAACTAGAACTAAGAGGTACATAGAAATATATCCACAATATGAAATGCTAACTCAAGGCACCCTCACCACCTAGTCCCTCATCCAATCCTCTACCTGCTCGAGGGGTCTATAGAAACATACACAAATTCCATGTTAGAATTTAATTTATCTAACAAGAACAAATATTTAATTTTGAAATATCCATTTAAACTTGAAAAAAATTAAAACATGTACATGTTTTTAAAAATAAATTAATTTACCTATGTATCTTGATAAATCAGATCACCAAGTGTCTGTAAATCCCCGTATGCAGTGGCCATCATAATCTCCTATACACAATATATTTAAAATATATATAAATTATATATTTAAAAAATATATATAGTTGTAAGCTCTACACACACACACATTTATAATTATTTTGAATAAAAATCAAATTTTGGTTTCTTATCCAACATGTCTAATGCAATGCACATATAATGTCTGATAAGTCGGAAGAGTGTAAGGACACTACATCAAGATCAATGGCCTCATCCATAAGCAGAGATGAGAATCCAATCTAAAATTGTGAGGCCATAGGTGTCCACTGTAGAGGAGGTGTCTACTTTGGAGGTGTAGGATCAACTGCACTCTGGTGTGGAGTTGTACGACATATCAGAATGTCCTCCCATCTGGAAGTGCTTGTCTATGCATCTCCATGTCCCTGGCTGCTCGTAGTGGAGAATATCCTAACCACTCGTCAAATGAATGAAGGTATCTCACTTGGAGTGACCCCATGCAATATAGAGTACCCCTGATAAGCATCAAGGAGATCACTCACTAACATGGAGCTCATTGCACGTAGATTATCCTCACGCTCTTGTGCTATATCATCAGGTGTGGGGAGCTGGTAGCAAATGTAAGGATCATAAAAAGGATCTAATTGATCAATGATTGGGCTTCTATGAGATCGTAGTATGTACCTTCCCACACAATCAGATGACAATTGATCAACTCGAGTCATAATGGAGGCAATGCTACAGTACATATCTAGGTGCACCTCCTCAGCCACAGGCTCTCTATTTCTAGTGTGGACCTCCAAACCTTTTGGAAGAACCAAAAGGTTTTGACCCACCAATACCCTCTTACTAGGGTCCTGTGGCACATCAAGTCATCTTAACTTATCTGCAAATCTGCCCTGCCCCTCACCTACATGTCGTAGAAATGTTGTGTAATCAACATCATACCCTAAATAGAATTTTGCATACAATTCTTTACAGAAATAGAGTGGCGAATGTCGCTTATCACCGACCCTCGATTTGGCGAATATATTGGCCATATGGGAATGATCATATCACCCTGCATTTATGAAAATTGGGTCCAATGCCTGGGATCATTGCTAATGGCATATAATTTTTGGGCACAATATATTTTTAACATTTGTCTATAATTTCAAAGCGGCCCCAAGTGGATAGCCTATATTCGCCAATAGTTATATATATATTTTTTTAGGCGGACCCAACTTCGCTAGCCATTTTATGGATGCGTGTCTCAAACCGATGGATTTTTGCCAACTTTATTAATCATACCAAGGTATTGGATGACCCATAATCACCTAGGATATAACACAAGATGTGTTATAATTATGCGGGCTTCACCAAATATTTGGACACCGACCTAATACCTCCCTCCCAATTCACCAATAAAGATTAGTATATTTACATTCATACATCAATATTATTGTACACAATTTAGATCGGTTCAATTTGATCTATAGTGAAGTTCAGAATATTGAGTCTTGACTACTTTGGCGAGTCACGACTGCGATTGAATTTGAGGCAAAGGTAAGTGATTATTATTATGTGACTATGTAAACATTGTATATTATAGTTCTATTGTCATTTATCACTTCTTCAACAAGAAAACATTTTTTTAACATTTTTTTCACTGGTAGGCTGGTAGCCTTTATTTCGTTGAAGAATCAAGATGTTGAACAAGAATAAGGGTAAGGCTCTGACATATGGGGAAAGCCAAGAGAGGCCAACAAAATGCAGAACCTTATGATTGTACTTTGGTCATGGTGTTGGAAATGTTTCTGGCCAAAATCAGGAAGCTACTTCATCACAAGAAGATTTTCAAGATTCACAACCTGAGGCTGAACCTACACGACATATTGAAGAAGTCAGCGAACCTAATATCTTAGGTCACGATGAACTTGAAGAAGATTTTTAGTTAAATACCTAGAGTAGCCATAATGATATAATCAACTTGGATGAGACTTAGAATGTCAGAGAAGATGATGGTGCAAGGAAGAAAAGAAAATACAAATCAAATAATGATAGAATGTGGGATCTATCGAGGAATTTTCAAATAGAATGGGTGTCAAAGTATCCATTCATTGAACCAGTGGATAATCCAATTGAAGGGGAGCCTCCGGTAGAATGTAGATGTAAGATTTGCTGCAAGATAAATAAGAAGGAAAAGAGGTTGCAGCTAAAAATTGACACCATAGAGAAGCATATGGGTAAAGTTTACGAAAAGAAAACCATAAATGGAGTTCAAAAATCAGTGATAAGATGGAAAAAAAAGGAGGAATCTTAGCATGTTAGGAATGCAGAATTATATGAATTTCAGCATAATATAAAGATGAAGCCTGGTGAAGTTAAAGGCTCTATTGAAGCTTGTTTTGGAAAAGCATTGGAAGTAGAACTAATGGGAAAATTTGTTTAGTTAAGTGTTGTGTTTAATATTTTGAGCAGAGGGCATCCTATGATAGACTACCCATCATTGAGTGCTTTATTACACTTTTTGAAAGTTTGTAACTATCCTAACAGTCACTGGTCAGTAAACAATGGATGGGAATGGGCAAGTTGTCTTGCCGAGGTTGAAAAAGAGGATCTGAAGGGAAAAATTAAAGAGTCAAATTTTATTGCATTTTCTTTAGATGAGGTTACAGTAGTAGACAATACTTCTTGAGTATGCATGCATCTTTATACTATACAAAATTTTGTTTGCCAACCTCATCTACTAATTGTTGCTAAAATGAGGGATAATGCGACAGCGGAAAATTTATTTGAAATAGTAAAGAGTTCTCTAATTGAATATGGAGGTATAGATGACATGACCATTTCCAAAAAGCTGGTGTGTGTTGGAGCAGATGAAGCTTCAGTAATGCAAGGCCACAGGGGCGGTCTTTGCATAAGGATAAAATCTTCTTGTGCATCCTACGTTACTCCCATTCACTACATGGCCCACAGAATTAATCTAGCTTTTGGAGTTGTCAGCAAGCATGCTCCAGTACAAAAAATTGAAGCTTTAATCAAAGAGCTCTACCAATACTTATGTCAAAGTTTGAAATGATTGAGGGAATTTCAACACTTTGTTGAAGGACTAACTGATGGGAACAAGCTTCTCAAGGATAATGATACCGAATGGATCTCTTTGGATGGACCAGCACATCGAGTTTTTTCATAATATCAATCGTTGCTTGGTCTAATGAACTCAAGTCGTGACAAAGCAGGGCAACCGAAATTTCTTGCACTACTGGCAATGTTAAGTAATGTAGAGACACTGTTAACATTAGCAGGTCTTCTTCGCATGCTTGAGGAAATGAGAAATATAATGAAAAAGGCCTAGCAAAGAGCTATGTATATTGAAGAATATGTTGCGCTGCGTAAATTGACATGCTTGACGCTTGATAATCTTTATGAATTATGAGTCGATGATGTAAAATTTTCCAGCTGGCTGAAAATCATAGATTTGGACAATCCTGATAACTTTTTAAAAATTGGTTCAAAGGGGGAGTTATGTGCAAAAGTCCACGGAGTTGAGATACCAATGCACTACTTTGCCAGGATCAAGTCCAAGGAACCAGGAAAGAACCCCAAGAGGCGAGTATCAAGTATTAAAAGGGAAGACTTTACCAAGATCGTTGAGTCTGTAACAGCTTCTGTGAAGCACATTGCCTTTGATCTTTTCACACATATTAGAGAAAGATTCCCTCCAGTCAAACTACTTGAATCCATGGCTATGGTGTTTCCTCGATATTGGAATATGAACAATCCAAAAGATTTTAAAACTAAGCTACTAACTCTGATAGATCATTTTTGTAAAACCAAAGAGTTAAATGGAGTAACTCTAAATGGAATTTTAGATGCAAATCATTTGAGAGACAAATCAGGTCATTTTTCACTGACAATGAGGGAACAATATAATATTATGTGGAACCCTCGTGAAGATGGATCGGTATCAAGGCTTTGGAAAAATCTAGCTGAGAGCGAATTGTTAACTGATTCAATATCAGAATATTTCAAGCTTGCTGATTTATGTCTAACCATGATATTGGGGTCGATGGAGGATGAGAAATTTTTCAGTGCTTTGGGATTCCTAAAGTCAAAGCTAAGAAACAAACTAGACAAGAATCTAGAAAATTTCTTGAGGCTCTATACATCCAAGTATGAAGTCAATACTTTTCCTTACAAAAGGGCACTAAAATTGTGGAGGAAGAAATGTCAGAGAAGAGGGATGGGAAACATTTCAAACCAAATTAGGACTGGGAGTGGGAATGCCAGAGATAATGATGTCATTGACTCATGTACTAGTACTAGTACTGCTAGCGGTGAACATCAGTTAAGCGGTGGTATGCAGAGTGAAGAAAACATATCGAAGAACCAAGGAAGCTATGAAGTTGATGGCGCTAAATCTGATGATCTCAATGATGATATGATGTGGTAGCTTGAATTTGAACCATTGTAGAAGTAGCAGGTCCTAGGTATTTATTAAGCTTTTTCCTGAAGTCTACTGTTAGTTTTTGTATCTCATCATCAATCATGCATAATAGCATATTCCAATGTCAAAAACATGAATGTGGTTGATAATGTCATCAAGATTCAATTCCACAATTAATAATGGTTTTCATTTGCATTATTTGGCTCATATGGTATAATTCTTGTAGATTTTTCATTATTCTTTTTGACAACATAGCAATTCATATGTTACAATTCTTAGAGTTAGAAATACTGATTCTCATTAATTTAATTAAAAATATGATACAATGCCTCAATACAGCTCTGTGATTCTATTTACAAAAGTCAATGACTCAATACCCATTGGCAATTTGGCACGTTGCCCAATTTCATTTTCATTACCCTAACTCTAAGCCAATGACCCTGAATTCCCTTTTATAGAAACAAGGGAGCAACAACAGCTTCAGGTTGATTTGCCTAATGTGAAGTGAGAAGTCTCAAAATCTAAATTAGTAAGACAACTAAAAGTCTACAACATCTCTACAACTTTAGTTGTACATTTCTGCATTTGACAGGTCGATTTAGTAAATTAGCATTGGTAATAGCATTTGCAATTGCAAGACTACAACATTGATCCTGTTCAAAAAACAAAGTTCAAACTTGTTACTTTAAACTCAATTCTAGACTCTAGTATTTAGGATAATATCAAAGATATATACTAAAGATATAGAGATGATTGAAATTGAAATTACTTCCACATACTATGATTGATGAGATCAAGATGATTCTGTCAATTTCTTTAGTATGCTCCATTCTTCGTCGGTTGGAAGGGAAAAATTTATGATGTTATAGTAAATGACCTGCAATTTCTTCAGCCATTCATACTTGGAAGAGTGAGTTAAAAGAAATGTTCCTTCCATTACTACATTCAAAATTGTGAATGTTTTGATGCACTTTGCAATGCCTTCATGAGTTCTATCCTAAGGAAGGTTGCCTAAATCAGACGTCATTGTGTCCTCCAACTTTTTTTTGTAAGCTTCTCTTCCAACGAAATTTGTTGATGAGTAATCAGGTCCAGGACTCAGCAAACCAAGAGATATCAATTTGGTTGTTTTACTATTCATCTTGGTGATCTTTGGCCTGAATAAGGGAAGAGTTTCATCTGCTTCTGTTAGTTTTTGACATATTTGAAAGACAGAGGTCGCCTTTATTGTTGCACCAATGTGGTCCTGAATTCCCTTGCTTGCCAAATGCTTGTCACTAGTTCTGTTGATTTCTTGTATAATCTACTTTGCAGTTTTCTATCTTTGACAAAAAAAATTGTTCTTCGCAATGTGCTCTTTTAGCTTCCCATAAACATCTGTAACAATTTCATTTAGTTCAAACCGATCACACAACCTATCACCAGACATCTTTATTTGCCCCCAAAAGAATTTTTTTATTTGTTTGATTGTATTATTTACATTGTCATTCAAGATGTTTTCATAATTTTTAATTGTATTATTTGCCTTCTTTAGGTCTTCTCTCATTTCTGAGAACTGGTGTTCACCATGTTGTCTTATTTTCTCTTCTTTCTCTTCCCACTCTTTTGCTTTCTCTTCCCACTATTTTGTTTTTACCCTTTCATTCTCCAATTCTTTCTTTAAGTTATTGGTTGCATGTCCTGCATTCTCAATTTTTTTGTATAAACTTAATGAAGAGGCTTTTTCATCCTCAAGTTTTTTTTCTCTTTGTTCCAATTTTTCCCTCAAAGTTTTCAGTTCTGCATCCATATGTTCTTGTTGTCCAATTGCTTCTTTAGAGGATGAATTTTTTATCCTTCTCTCTAATTCTTTGCACATGTTTTCTACTGCTTTCTCAGTTGCCTTTACATTTTCCATGTCTGCCTTTAACTTATCTATTGTGCCCTGAAGCTTTCCTTTCTCTCTCTCCAAATTCATCAGTGAACTGTAGACCACTTGGTTGATCATTTTCAACACATTTATCTTGTCCACATTTTTAATTTTGGATAAATCCATTTGGAGTGTGCTAACTTGAAATTGAGATGGATCTAACTGACTCTCTTGTGGATTGTTATCTCTAGCTAGGGGCATAACAACCATGAATTCCATCATATCTTTATTTGGGTCATATGTGGGAAATAACCTATTGGATGTAGGTTCTGCATCATGATATGTAGCAACTGCTTCCATCTTCATTTTCTTACTATTTTCTCTATTCCTATTTTTTGATTGTTCATAGTTAGTTACAAAATCATTGTAACAAAAAATAGGGTTTTGTGACACAACTGAATGTTTGAATGGTGAAATAGTACTTGCACTAATGTAAGAGCTTCCACCTATGTTGCCTATGGTTCTGCTAATTCCACCATGAGGATTAGCAACACCCTGACCCATTACAAGTGGATTTTTTGGACTGTTCTGAGGGTTTTGTCCTGAAGGTTGGGCAATTGTTGGACTCACAGTCACCATTGGCATTGTTGTACTAATACATGTAGTTGTCATAACCTTTGGCTTCTTTACCCTGCCTTGATCTCTGGGAACATTTGTTTTTGTGTCTATCTATAATATTCTTTTCGGACCACTAGTTGTAGTTGTACCCATGATATCCACAGATGTGGGAGTGGCAATTGATTGAGATTGAATCTGAGTGCTTGCAACAGGTGGAACTGTATTTGAAGCTAGAACTAATGGAATTGATTGAGTTGATGAATGTGATGATTGAACTCCAAGCCCAAGGCCTAGTTTCACACCATGTTTTGATGGAGCTAGTGGGTCAGGTGCAGACCAAACCCCTTGTCCATTGGAACCCAGATTACCAATACCTTGGTAGCCCATTTTTTGTATAATATCTGCCCCTTTGGTATATTTATCTTTTGTGGACTTATCAAGTCCTCTACTAATTGTGGGATTCACATTGGATGTGGGATCCACAAAGTCCTGGTCATAGTCATCATCATCGGTGACATTTGCTTCAACTGGATGCTCCTTATTCCACAAGTCATTAAACATTTTATCCTCTTCCACCTCATAAAGATCTTTAGATGTCTTTGGCTCACCGAGAATCTTCCTCATTTCCCAAAAATCTTGAATTTTGGTTCGATTCCAATTATCATCCATACATTCATCCATTAGGTCATTTGGAATAGATTTTGTAGATAGTTGAGCAGCTTTCTAGTAGAAATTGTATGATGTCATGGCCTGCACTTTTCCTTTATGTTTGGGCAATGCCATAATTTGTGATGACAATTCCTGTATTGACATATTATTTTCAGCATCATATTTCTCCATCTCTTTTTTGACCTCCTCCCAAGAATCCATGTTTTTAAATTTTTCAATTAATGGCATACTTTCATGTTGACATTTGCTTTTAGAGTTCCCATTCTCTCTAAGCTTTGTTCCAATTATGTTGAGTGGATCATACTGCCAATGACTGTCAACATCAAAGTGAAAAATTGTAAAAAAGGCTTCTGCCACTTTGAATCCTCTTCTCTCAAATGTGAACCCTCCAAATGAGAAAGGAAAGGAAGGAAATATCATTTTCTTTTGCTGACCATTAAAGATTACATATGTGCTCTCCATCTGCCATATATATTCCAATGCAAATACCCTCTTTGTGACATGTATTGGAAGTTTATAGGGCTCTACTACTGAACCGTAAAACCTTAACACTATGTACTCTTCCATGAAGTACCAGTCAACCAATTGTATTTTACTTCCAAGTTGAATTAAATCTCTACAAGTAGCAGGTAATCTAGGCATTGGAGTGCCTATAATTTTATCATACATTGGTGCCAAAAAGAAGTCTACAAAATTGTTGTAGTTCCTTTTGTTATCAATCATCCCTATCTAAGGTGTCCACTCATATATTGGATTTTGGCCCTAACTGCAAAGCTTGTTTGTCTGAAATATTGCATGATGCTTTGCTAAGAGAAAATAACACAAGTAGGTTGTGAATCTAAATGTCTTTTGTGAACCTATTTTAATCATTAGTAATTATTCTTGCATGCAACAAATAATGTGCTCAATAAAACAATATTTTACTGGTTCTTTTTCAAAATGAATATGAAAAAGAATTTCAAGAATGCTAGCACCCACTTCTTTGTTACTATCTAATCCCAAACAAAATGCTAGCAAGGAAATATTGTCCTGAACCCATGACACAAAAATTTCATAATCATAAGGGGGCATATGATATGGACTCAGGCTAGAACCATTTGCTATTCCTCTGATATAAGAATCTCTCTATGTTGCATCTATTTTTCAATCCTTTACCAACTTTCTCAAGTCAATTTGCACATTTGAGTTTTGTTGTTCAAACCCTAGGTTCAACAGACTAGCAAATTCACTCTCGGTTATGGACAAAATTTTCTCCTAAGTATTTTTTATTCACAATTTCTTTTTTATTTTCATCATAATTTTTGGCGCAGACCATGACAATTTCTGGGCAAGGGAATACTTGAGGTAACGCCATGCTTGCTGACCCAACATTCCATGATACAATTTTATTTGTCATTACATTTACCTTGGAGTTAAATGAAGAAAATTTTGAACCCTTATTTGGATCATTCCACTTTTTTTCAATTGCAAATCTAATTTCCATTATTCCCTTATTTCCATGAATAACAGGATCATAAATATCATCGAATAAATCAGTGAAACCTGGTGTTTTAAGTAGATTGTGGAATTCTATTATCTGACTTATCTTTTTACTCATAGTCTTATTCTTGATATTTGTTTTTCCCATTGTGGTAAGTTGGTAAGTGGTAACCTAAACCGGTATCACTATTTACTCATAAGAAAATTCAAATATTTATACATAGCTACAAGCCTACAATTTACAGGGGTGATTCAAAATTAAACCCTAATAAGTAAGAGGATAAATTTTTTCTATAATATAAACAGTAAAGTTGTAAATCAAGAGATTTGAAAAATTTAAAATGCGGGACCTAGGTGTTCAGGATTTTAGTAGTTACCTGTTACCCTTAGTTTTGATTTTTGTAGACTTTGACTAGGAACAGAGCTTTAGCTGAGAGACTTTGTTGCACTTGCTTTCCTCAACATAGAAATTTAGAATTCGTAAACCCTTTCTAAACCCTTTCTAAATTCGCAAACTACTGGAAAGTGAAACTTAAAGCACAAAAATTGTACAATCTAAAGTCGTCACCACTCATCTGACGGCTGACTCACCTCACGACTACGAGTCAGACATGTCACATCATCATCAAATGGCATTGTTGGTAGGACCATGCGAGACTGTGAGTGGAACATGTTACGTGTTTAGTGACATGTGTCATGATTCCGAAATGAGTTTGTAAAGATGGGGTTGCTTTTCCCTTTCATCTTGAAATACAACTTTGGTCATTGATCTACAATAATCCAATGGTCATAATGGCATTGTGTGCCTATGGTGGCGTCAGCCCCCATGGGTCCCATTAACTCACCTAGTCACCACTCACCTAACGGCTGACTCACCTCACAACTATGATTCAAACGTGTCACGTCATCATCAAATGGCATTTTTCGTAGGACCATGCGATAGAACATGTTACGTGTTTAGTGACACATGTCATGATTCTGGAATAGGTTTGAAAAGATGGGGTTTCTTTTCCCTTTCATCTTGAAATACAACTTCGATCATTGATCTATAATAATCGAATGGTCATAATGGCGTTGTGTGCCTGTGGTGGCCCTAGGCCCCCATGGGTCCCATTAACTCACCTAGTCACCACTCACCTGATGGCTGACTCACCTCATGACTATGAGTCAAATGTGTCACGTCATCATCAAATGGCATTGTTGGTAGGACCATGTGAGACTGCGAGTGGAACGTGTTACATGTTTAGTGACACATGTCATAATTCCAGAACAGGTTTCAAAAGATGGGGTTGCTTTTCCCTTTCATCCCAAAATATAACTTCGGTCGTTGATCTACAATAATCCAATGGTCATAATGGCATTGTGTGCTTGTGGTGGCCCTGGCCCCCCGTGGGTCCCATTAACTCACCTAGTCACCATTCACCTGACAGCTGACTCACCTCATGACCATGAATCAAACGTGTCACATCATCATCAAATGGCATTGTTGGTAGGACCATGCGAGATTGCGAGTGGAACGTGTTACATGTCATGATTTCGGAATGGGTTTGAAAAGATGGGGTTGCTTTTCCCTTTTGTCCCAAAGTCCATGGTACATCGTCGATCTGTGCTCATCCAATGGTAGTTATTTGCAACGGACATTGTTAAATGTTATAATGTTATTTTTTCCTTTATAAATATTAACTAATAATGGATAATAAGTTAATAACATTTAAAGTTATCTAATTGAATAGTAACAATTTTAGCCAATCAAATTCAAAATGCACTATTTTTTTAATAATATTAAATTCTAATAAATTTTAGAGGTCGGAGTTAAGGTTAGTGTTTAGAGATAACGAGATTTCTATGGTCGTTGACTCGCTAGGTCTCCCAAAAATGAGTTAAAGTAATATTTTTTATTGATTATATAGTATAATTAATGTTAAAATGATATTTTTTATTGATTATATAACTTTAACATTGATAATTATAACCACATATAATTATCATACCTTATAATTAGAAAACAATAAATTCTTTCTCTAACCTTATTAATTCATTTGTCTGTCAAATTGATTATATAGTATTCTTAAAGTTAAAATGATATTTTTTATTGATTATAACTTTAACGTTGATAATTATAATCACAGATTCACATATAATTCTCATACATTATAATTAGAATACCATAAATTCTTTCTCTAACCTTATTAATTCATTTGTCCTTCAAAATTCTATAAATCTTTCATATTAAATGTACGAGTGTGTGAATTTTGACAAGTAACATTAACCAAACTTAATGTCAGTACTCAGTGATAAATGATAAGACATTTCTTTTATTAACTAAAACTGTCTACATTGTACAACTGTGATACATCATAGATATCTAATACGCAACTAAATCATAAAGCGACTAATTAAAATATTGCAATCACAATGACAGAGAAGTCTAAGAACCATTTTTTGTACAAATTGAAATGAGCTAAAGCTTGCGAAATTTTCATTGTTTTCTTTTCATAAAATTATAATTATGTAAACATTGTCCAGTTCCTCTTCTAGAACAAAGAGAAACCTACTATAAACAAAAAAAACCACTAGTAGACTAGTAGTCCAATGTCCACTTCCAGTACAATACTACAAAAAGAAACCTACTATAAACAACAAAAACCCATAAACGACTACAAGGTATGTTTTTATAAAAAAAAACCAGTAGTAGTCCACTAGTGATTTTACCCTTTGGCTCCATCTAAGTAGAATTCACCAAAGATGATTAACTGCAAGAATTCATCGAGCCACTTGAATTGCCCCACCTCAGCCTCCTCTTCGTCAAGCATAAACCACTTTCAGAGAAAATCCCTAGCAATCAGGGCCCATTTCCTATGGCGCTTATGCTGCCCAACATTTAGGCCCAAAAGAAAAGGTTGCATGGTCACATTCTGGCCTGGGAGGAGAAGCTTGGGTATTTCATTTGCCCAAGGGATCCCTACCCCTATTTTTGTGAACACGACAACATTAACGTTGTCCCCCATGTATTCTTCCTTAAAAACCCTCCTCAACAGCATTAACATGTCCACCTTCTCTCCTTCGACGTCAAGAAGAGATGCCAAAAAATGGGACGTAATGTCTATGTTGACCCGTGCCTATCTTCATTGTTCAAAAACTCTCAGCCCAACACCATTTTCATAGCCTCTATAACGAAAGGCCCACCCTCCTTACAAATAGATTCTAAGGTTTCATCAGAAAAGGAACCCAAAAAGGCCTTTTGGGCCTCCTCAAATGTGCATATAAGCCTAATTGGAGTGTCCATCTAAAATAGTAAAACTTTAGAAAACTTAAAAACAAATCATTTGTAGAGTGCAGAGTGCAGACCCTAAACAAACAAATTATCTTGCAAAGGCCAAAGATGAATCGATGAATAATGAAGCTAGATCGTCTATAAATAGCCCTTGAATTCTTGATCGTTACTTAGCAATAAATTATTTTGTCTTTAATGGTATTAAATCCATTGTCCTTAACATGCCTCTAAATCTTTCATGTAAATCTTTCCCCTAAATGCATGCGTGTGAGAAATTAAAATTTTGGACTTAATCTTTCATATCTGGCAGTAAATCTTTCCAATAAATGCAAAAGATGTCAGATATCGATTATAGCGTTTGTACGAATTTGGAAGTGGTGCGTGTCTACTCTATGTGACAAGTAAAAGAATGTCGCTTGTCACTGACAAGGCATTTATTGCTTACTGAGTTAAGAGGTTACAAGTTGCACTGTAGTAATAGAACTGTGAATATCGATACCAACATGTGTACAATGTAGTTTGCAAACAAGTAACCCTTATTTGATATGTGTCAACATTTTGGTGACTTCCTCCACAACTCTGTTTCCTTCAAGAAATTGGGGCTGAAATTAAACTTCAGTCATTGATCTTGGATCATTGGACGGTCTCAAATAATATATTTAACATTATTTTATGTATGTTAGGTATGTTAGTCTAAGGTATTATCACAAAATATTTCCCATCTTTTGAAAATCGCCAACAAATTATTATTTTTTGCCATAATTAACGAATGATTAGCCAATAAAATAAATAAATTTTCAAACGGTACATAAAATTCACCAATACAAATACTTTTTTTACCTTTCAAAAGAAAATCATTCACCTCATATATTATTATTTTTTACTTCAAAAGAAAATCATTCGCCTCATATATTATAATTTTTTACTTCCAAAGAAAATTATTCGCTAGTAATTTATGAAATTTTCATTTGGCGGGGAAAAAATCGCCAATAAAAACTATGAAAAATCATGGATTTGAAAAAAAAAATTGCCTACATTAAAACAAATTCCCCCCTAAAATAATGTACGATTCGCTAGGATTTTACACTTTTTCCTAAAAGGGGGTTTCTTAAAGTTATCCCTCCCACCAACCATCTAGGATATATGAAGGGGGCCACAAGTTCATCCTTACACTTTGTCACTCTATAAGATCTCACAACATTCTTCTCTAGGTAATCAAGAAACACAGCCTTAATATTGGCCACAAAAATATCTATGTCAGCAATCCTCCATCTAATTGTCCCTGACATTGTACTAGCTAAGCTCTAATAAAATGTGTCAATGGAGGTTTCATCATAGGGGTTGTCTAATTCAACCTTCTGAATCATACTCATAATCTTAATGTGAATGGATTCAAACCTCTCCCTATTAGGGAGGACAACAATATTTTGTAGTGGACCCGCTCTAGCTGAGCTAGAGCAACATGCAATCTAGAAATAGTTTGTTGTCTATGGTTGTCCCTACTCTGTGGAGTACCATGAGATGATGCCTATGATGCATGGTCACTATCATGATGGACGCTAGGCTCTGAACCACCAGATGTCATGATGTATAGATATGATAAATGATGCACAAATTTAGATAAAGATTGCAATTGTATACATGTGCATTAAATAGAATTAACAAAATACTTTATATATACATATATGTGTTGTATGTACAAACTATACATTTGAATCAAATCTAAAATTAAACATTAACCATATAAACATTACAAACCTCATGTAAATTTTAAAAAAATGAATTCATTGAACCCTGAGACATTCAAATAATTAAACATATTACAGATCCCTTTAAAAGACATTCAAATCATCAAATGTACACTTATATTTTGCAACACATACATTGAACAAAAATAATTAAAAATCTTGTAAATTAAAAACAATTTCATTTGCCTAAGGCATTCAAATCATTACATAGTATGTATCCCCTTAAGATGTATTGCATCATTACATATTACATCGATATAGTGAATTTTTAGTCTTTTGATGGTTCCATGAATAGTTTTGATTAATGTTGATGTTTAAAGGTTCTTTGAATGGCCAAAAAATTTCTAGATAACATTGTATGCACCCTAAAATGGTCACCTATACTATGGGCACCCATTCTTCAATTTATTAAATGACGAAATCAATTTATCAATTTTCTGAATCAGTGCCTTGCAATATTTTCAATTCAAATCAATTTCCTTGATCAAATTGTAATTAATTCAATTATTTCAATATTTCCCAAGGTTTGATCATTTTATCCTAAGTTTTATTTAATTAAGAGAACATGGTCCCTTTTAATTAAATTTAAAAAAAAAATTAAATAAATAATAAAATCCACCTTATCCTATGTGTGCACATGAAAATAAAGAATTTCTAAATTTAAAATAAAAAGAAAAATACTTTTTGTCTACACATTGAATGCACACTTTCCAAGATGAGTGAAATCTCTTTTTGCCTCTTAATCTCTTCCACACATCTTTTTGCCTCTTGAGAATCTTGTGCACCAAAGTCAAAATGAGAATTTTTCTCCACCCTTGGATTTTTCCTCTTAATCTCTACCATTCATTGCCCTTTATAAGGAGCCCTCTCCTTCTCATTTTAGGCATCTAGGCATCAGGGCATCCAGATTTTAGAGATCCTTGGAATTTTATGTTATGGTTATGATGCAGGTTTGGAGAGAGATTTTGGAGGAGAGTTTGAGCACTTGAGCTTGAACATTCAAACTTCTCTTTTCTTGTCTTCTTCTCTCATGCCTCCATGGTAATCCATTTAGATTACTCTTGCACTTGCATGGTAGATTAGATTCATATTTCATTTCATAGAATAATCTTGCATGCATATTTCCTTTCATAGATTACTTTGCTTTCATGCATTGTTATCATATAGAATAGCTTCCATTTTTATTTGCATGCATATTTGATGATCATGGAGACTAGCATTCTTGTTTTTCCTCTTTGAATATCTCATTTTATGGTGTACTTGCATGGGCACAAACTAGGTCTAAATTGAGGGCCTCCATTATAAACCCTTGCACTCCATGAATAGAGAGTTATGAGTCGCCATTTGAGACCTCATTCTTGAGCAATCTTGGATATAATGACTCATAAAAGTGTGTCAAAATTTTAGCACACATTTTTGGCACCCGCCATGGGGCAACCCACCTTTAGATGCTAGTTTTGGTTATTTTTGGAGCTAACCCCCTTGTGCAGATTTGCTTGGAGACAAAAACCTTAGATTTTCAAAGATTTGATCATATCTCTCAAACGGCTTGGAGTTTCGATCTGAATTTTTTTTGCAGGTTGGCGACATATTAGAGAAGCTTTAGTAAAAATTCAAAATTTTATGAGGTATTATAAAAATTTTATATTTTTTTCTTTATTTTTCATAAAAAATTAATTTTCAGCACAAATCAGCATATGTTTTGGAAATTTTTATATTTTCAGAAACTTCTTTAAATTCTACAGGGGTTCCATTCTTTGTGTTTTAAATTTGGATGCAATATCATAGCTCATTTGGTCGATTTATGAAAACTAGTCTATTTTGGGAAAATAGCTCCCTAGGGCACAAATGAAAAGATCTTTTTAAAATTATGGCATTTTTGGAAAGCTCTTTGTATTTTAACAGGGGTCTCTTTTCTACATTTAGGGTTTGGGATCTGAATTCATGTCATATAGGTCCAATCTTGTTGACTAGGTCAAAAATCATTATTTTTTTTTAAAAAAAGGGCATTTAATGATTAGCTTGCACTTATTTTCCACATGGTTCAATGCATGATATGAGTTGTCATTTGGATTATTTGCTGGTTATTGTTGCTCCTAACAATTGATTTTCAGATCTAACCCTAGGGTTTGCATAAGTTGAATATGTGTTGCATATCTTGTTTGCTTGTTTGTTTGTCTTGCTTGCTGGAGAGTTTGTGGCTTGCTTGCACATAAAAGCTCAACAAAAATAAAAATAAGGTAAAATCTACCAAGCGCATTTCTTTGGAGTTGAGGTAATTTGTTGCATCTCTATAAAATTTAGATTTTGGAAATAAAAATGAACCTCTCATGTGTCTGACTTGAGTGTTTCTCACTTTTGTAGATCACACTTCCAATTTTTTCTTTAAAGGAAAGAATGAATCTAGATTTTCTTTCTCACATATATGTTTCACATAGTAATTAAGCCTTATGAACACTTTTGTGGCATTCCTAAGAGAGTGGGCTTCATTCACTTTCCTTACATGTGAAGCTCTTCTCGACGATAGATCCCCTTGTAGGTAGGGAAGGACTTGTTATCATCTCATTGTTCCACTTGGTTTAGTCTTCAACATTTGATAGTACGTTCTCTCTTGCTCCCATTTAGAGAGATCGGTAGTCATTTTTGTTGGCATACAAACCTTGGTGAGGTGATTTTAACTTAGCACGTCAATTAATTTTCTTTCTATGTCTGGGTGAGGTGAAAAGGCTAGAGGAGAATGCTCTATTCCCTTTTAGGCACATAAAAAACTTAGAACCCTTGAATTCGAGCTAAGTCCCCATGTGGTCCATATTGTGAGTCTTCCTTGTTAGAGAGGGTTAACTATAGGGGACACTCCCTTTATTGGGTAAACCATGTGGACAAAACCTCAAGAGATATTAGCCATTCCTACCGTGGAGAAACAACTTATATATAAATGTCCTTTTGGAAGAAATCTCCACAGGTGTGGTCTCTTGTCGGGATGTCAGATCTCCTCAGAAGCTCCTAATTGATTAAATTCTTAGACATTGTCAAAACCTCAGTGCGCCAGGATTGGATTTCACCCACTTGAGATTGCAATAGTTACAGAGTTGAACATTACTGCAAACCATAGTGCAACCAACTTTTTCTTTTCTAGGAGTATGTGCATGACTGAATTTTTTTTTGAGAACATACACAAGTAGAGTCCTTAGGGAATATAATACTATGTCACTATTCTTGTTCATGCGCAAGGTTTCTTTGTCCCTTGCTCATTGTTTGAAGATAATTATTTTCTTGAACTCCTTGATTGTTGTCTTGCATGCCTGATTAATGATAAGAATCTATTAATGCATCTAGTTGGTCAATTAAAACAAACAAAAATTGAGTTCCCAAATTAAAAAAACAACTTTTCATAGCTTGCTATCAGCACCTCTCACCTATCCTTAGAGTGAGCTATCGCCCAGTGTTGATTCATTGTCGCCTGAAACTGTCAACTTGCTTGATTTTCTATCATGTCATTTCCAATCTTCCTTGATTGATCTGGGTCAGATCAAGTCACTTACCCCATTGTTAGAAGCCTAATTGCACCTTGCATTCTTGCATTTTAACCTCTTGAACTAGTAATCTTTGATTTCATGAGTGACCTTGCTTGGAGTCGGTGAGCTAGAAACCATCCTTTTTGAGAAGGTAAACCTTTGGATCCTTTGATAACACGCTTGGAGATTTTTAGTAATCTCTTGTCCATTCACTTCCATACAAATTCAAATTCAATCAATATAACCTGGGTAAATCATCCTCTTGATCCATATGTGTTAGGGTATTCACCCATTTAGTAGGCACCTCTATGGTAGTGTTGGTTTACACCTCTTGCAAAATTCTATCTTATCACATCTCTTTTGGACAAGTGAGTGCTTTTACTATCCTAGTTTGGTAGCAATGTTTCTTAGGGTCATCCTATCACCTAGTACATTTTCTTTCATTTCAGTTACAACAAGATATCAAGTAAATCAAGCGACCTTAAGTAGTCTTCAACCAATTACCCTTAGTTCAAACTCACCAAAAACGTAAGGGAAAAGAACTCGTATTTGATCAATCACCAAGGAACAACTCAGAAGTTTGGTTTGATCCCAAGAGTAACCTTAGTCAGTTGAGTACACCCTTATCATCTTCTCACTCAGATATGGATATGAGTTACACAATGACTCAATGAGGGAGAGAAGGAATGGATAAATTCTTTGATGTCATATTTGAAAAACATAGAGATACCATTTCATTTGGCAATTCTTCTCATGAAAATTGACCAGTCTCACCCCTTATCTCAACTAGATATCTAGATGCACACCAAAGAGCTAAAAGAGATAAGAGGCAAGCCTATCAAGAAGAACAATCACAACATGAAAACCAAGATGATGAACCTTATGACACTCGTGTGAATGCAACATACACCAATGACTTTTTTAGACATTCAAGACCGAGTTCATCGCTCAAAACACCTTCAAGATACATGAGTGAAAGACTTAAGAGAATTGAGTGTGAAAAGAAAGCCTTCCTAGATGAACAAGCTAAAAAGGAAGAGCAATTTAGACTCCTAGAGTTAGAGAGACAAACCTTGTTGGAGATAGAAAGGAGAGCCTTCCAGGAAGAGCAAGATAGACTCTTGGCTCAATAACTTAATGGTCAATTTAACAACATGTGTGTTGGTGGTGGAAATAACTCTCCTCCATCCACCCCTCCTAAGACTCCATGAAGTGGAAGACGTTCAAGAACACCTTCTCGATCTCCTAGTCCTAGAGGAAGAAGGGCTTCATGGCATGATCATTATAGGAGATGAACACCTCTTAGGAACTCTAAACAACCTTCACAACATGCCCACCATGGTTCAAAATATGGGGGTAGTAGTTCAATTTTTTACCTCAACTCCCAAGACTTCATGAAGATACAACAAGAACCACTCTTCCAGTAGTATGTGGAGAGATACTTAGAGAAAAACAAAGAAAAGTTCCTAGAGAGTTTAATAAAAAAGGGCGCTAGATTCCCCTACAACTTTGATGTGGACAAGAAGACTAAGAAGCAAGGTCCATCTCAAGAGGAAGAGATCAAACAAATTAAGAGTATGATGGAAAAGATGTGGGCACCCAAGAGTTCATTCTCACTTGATTCAATTTGTCCTAATCCTTTTGACAAAAGTGTTAACATGAAAGACTTTCCTAGAAAGGTTGAGATCCCTTAATATGACAAGTATGATGGGAATGGAGATCCACATGATCACATGCGTCAATTCTATACCATGTATTTTGAGTTCCATCAAGATGACTCGTACCTCATGAGATTGTTCCCAAGGAGTCTTAAGGGTCAAGTGATGGAATGGTTCACCAACATAACTCCCCTCATTAAGACTTTCAAAGAGCTCATCCATAGATTTGTCCAAAACTTTGCATACAACCTTTCAAGATCTATGACCATGTTGGACTTATGCAACTTAAAGAAAAATCAAGGGGAATCTTGTGTCACTTTCTTACAAAGGTGGAGACGACAATTCTCTCGCTACCCTAAGACCATCCCTGAAAATGAGAAGATTGACATCCTTGTTAGCAACTTGGTTCCCGAAATGCACTATGAAGTTAGGAAGATGGTTTTTTATTCCTTTGACACCATGGTTGAAACTACATGTAGGATTGAGGATGTTTTGAGAGAACAAGGAATTTTGACCAAACATGGAAACAAAAACAACAACAACAACCCTAACAAGGATAAAGGAAAGAACTCACATTGGAATAGGAACAAACACCTAGTCAATGATGGAGTTGTGGGCTCCTCCAAACCCAAAGATCAAGTTGTTCTCCACTTGTCTAGTGTTGTTTAAGCCATGAAACTCAATGCATCTAATCAATAAGAGCACAAGCCAAGATACCAAGATAAGCCTAGGAAAGAGAAACGTCAGTTTTCAAAACTTGGTGATTCATATGAGGATGTCTTGAAAACACTCATTTCCAACAACCTTGCACATCCTCAAGACCCCACAAAGAATTATATACCTGATGTTAAGCCACATTGGTGGGATGAGAAAGCCTTTTGCAAGTTCCACAATGGCATTGGACATGATATTGAAAACTACTGAAAACTCAAACATATCATCTAAGATCTCATTGAGAATGGAAAACTTAAGGTAGATGGATTGAACACCAACGCCGACCATAAGGCATTCAAAGAACCTTTTCCCAAGTATGAGAAAGGGGAAACCTCTAAACCTAGGAATGGCAAGGCTAAGGTCAATTACACTTACATAGATGCAGAGAATGTTGTCAACATGCTTGAAGTTTTAGAAGAGGATGTCAACATGATGAGGGATAAAGATCCCTATGGTTATGATCTAGACATGGACTCTCCTATCTTTGATGAAGAACCCATCTTGGTCATAAGGGGTCCTAACTCTAGAGTTTCATCTCAAACCATCAATGATGTCACATGAAGTCAAGGTCCCCTTGTCATTAGAGGACCCAGTTCAAGTCAACCAAGTAAACCAAAGCAAGTGGCATCCAAGAATGTCACGTCAAAACTAACAGTCAATCCTAAGTTGCACTATAATCTTGTCGATCAATTGCAAAGAATCCCAACTCAGATTTCAATCTTTGAGCTCTTAGAGTTGTCCCTGAGACACAAGAAAGTCCTTGAGGATGCTTTGCGTGCAACGAATGTCCCCAACAACTTAGACATCTATCAATTCCAGAACATGGTTAACCATATTGCTAGCCCTCATTACCTTACCTTTTTGGAGGATGATGATAAAGCTTTGAGCCACCCACACAATCTCGCTCTTCATATTGAGGTCATGATCCACAAAACCTGTATTAGGCATGTGTTGATAGATGGGGATGTTGGGCTTAATATTTGTTCCTTGAGTCTTTTGAAGACATTGGGTTATTCTAAACAAGTCATAGATACCAGAAAAAAGATTGCTATCAAAGCTTATGATGAGGCGGAAAGAAGTTCCAAGGGGTTGGTCGTCCTTCCTGTTAGGATTGGCCCTATTGAAAAATATGTTTTATTCCAAATAGTTGACACTAGCCCCCTAGCGTACAATATCTTACTCAATAGACCATGGATTCATGATATACAAGTAGTGTCATCTACCTATCATCAGTGTGTTAATTTCCCTTACAATAGAATAGAGATTTGTATACCTGGGAATAACACTTTATCTATTAACTCAGTTTCAGTGAGTACTCATGTTCCCCTCAATAGAGAAGTAGAAGACTTCAATGCAACCTTAGCTGAATGTAAAGACAAGATCAAGTCAGTAGAACTTAGCATGGGGGGGTATCAACTCAACTCCCTCATAGCACTAGCAATTTCACCTAGGTCTTATGGAAAGCCTTCACAGGAAA
Organism: Chamaecyparis obtusa; assembly: GCA_027943335.1. Classification (NCBI taxonomy): domain Eukaryota; kingdom Viridiplantae; phylum Streptophyta; class Pinopsida; order Cupressales; family Cupressaceae; genus Chamaecyparis; species Chamaecyparis obtusa. The sequence continues at coordinate 1,263,094 of BSBK01001728.1, forward strand.
TGAGACCTTCCTTGTCAGCTATGACTTTATTTGGCATGTTTGTAGGGTCCTCAGTGCCTATTCAAGAAGAGAAAGAAGAGGTGGTTGTTAAAGACTGGATTTATAGAGAAGAGAAATACATGCACAATGAGAACTTCTCTCCCTCTCCTAAGGCTTATGGAAGAGGGTATACTTTTGTCAAATAGATGGGCTATCCTGGACATGGCCCTATTAGTCACAGATTGGACGCTAGAGCCAAACCCCTTGATCATGATCTTTTTGGACGCAAGTCTAAGAAGACGGTTGGCCTAGGATTTGCGAATTGCAACAAGAAACCTGCTCCTATCCTTGATGAGTCAGATAATGAAGATGAACCAGAATACATACCTAATTTGAAAAATCAGCATGATATGTGTGAAGATTGGGTCCCTTCCACTAATCTCCTTTGGGGAGATTCAGCTAATCCAGTCACTCATGAGATAGTTGAAAGCTTAGAACAAGATGAATTAGATGTAGAAGATCCTATCAGAGAATGTCAATGAAAGAACCTTGTTTGTTTAATGCAAAGAGAAGGTATTACCCTTGATGACATTAGAACTTCCACATCAAGATGTCCCAAACCTTCATGGTGTAAACATCCTAGTCGAAGTTTAAAAACAAGTTCATATGAGTATGAATGGGACTCCTTCTCAGAGCCTTCCACAGTTGACATGGATGTTGATGTCATCCACACTTATAGTTCTCAACCAAAGGTAGTCGATGAGTCACATGTAGGATTAGAGGATTTGAACCCACATGTTGCCTTAGTAGACGATTCTTCACTTGTTAGGATGAATCCCGATTTGGGTAGCTTAGAAGGATACTTGATGGAATCTGACTCTTCAGTCACTAGAGATGATATCATTCACATTCACAACCTTGAACTAGTCATTGACTTACCTCTTGTTCATCCTAACCTCATTGATTGGTCCCAACACTATCAAGAACCTAAGCTCTTAAAGTTCCAAAATGATTATGAGATAACCTGTTACTTGAATGCCATTGAACCCATAGTCTCTTCCACTAATGAACCAACTACCAACATGATAGAGCCAGACATCAAGTACCTTAGTCACAAAATAAAAAGAAAAGAAAATCAAAAGAATAAGAGTTCTGATCACGAAAACCACTGTGTGGCGGTGTCAGAACCAAAAAAAGTAAAAAGAAATGATATATCCAAGGGTGAAAACCTCTCTGAGGCACCTAAGGATGAGGTACTTGATCATCTCCCTGGGTACTTTCAAGATAGATCTTTAGTGCTTATTGAACCAGCACAAACAGTTAATTTGGGTACATATGAGGCTCCACAGATAGTTCACTTGGCTCAGTCCTTATCACCACAAGAAAAAGAAGCTTACACTAAGTTCTTACAGAAAAAGAAGATCAACTTTGCATGGATTTATTCAAATATGCCAGGGTTGGACACTAATCTTATCATGCATCATTTGACCATAGCTCCAGGTGTCAAACCGGTTAAACAGAAATTGAGAAAGATGCATCCTCACATAGCTCTCCTAGTCAAAGCAGAATTAGAGAAACTCCTTGGTGCAGGATTCATAAGATTTATTGACTATGTTGAATGGATATCAAACATTGTACCCATTTCCAAACATGAAAAATCCATTCGAATTTGTACAGATTTTAGAGATGTCAATAGAGCATGCCCAAAGGATGACTTTCCACTTCCCAATATAGACATGATAGTGGATATGACTGCGGGTTATGAGATTTATTCCTTGATGGATGGTTTTTTTGGATACAATCAGATTAAGATAGCTCATGAAGATCAAGAAAAGACTACATTCACTTGTGCATGGTGTACCTATTGTTGGAACGTTATGCCTTTTGGATTAAAAAATGCAAGAGCCACCTATCAATGAGCTATGACAACCATTTTTTATGACATGATGCATAAAAACATGGAAGATTATGTGGATGACACCTTGGCTAAGTCTAAGAAAAGAGACACATACTTAGACGATTTAGAAGTCATTCTAGATCACATGGAACAATTTCAACTAAGGTTAAATCCTAAAAAGTGTGCATTTGGTGTCACCTCTAGAAAACTACTAGGAATCATCATTTCAGAAAAAGGAATAGAGGTAGACCTTGAAAAATTCCAAGAAATCATAGATATGCCACCTCCTAGAAACATTAGTCAAATGAGGAGTCTTCAAGGACATCTTCAATCCATAAGGAGATTCATTTCATAGTTGGTAGATAGAGAGCAACCTTTCAACAAGAACTTACACAGAGGAGTCAAATGTGTTTGGAATGAGGATTGTCAAAAGAGCATAGATCAAATCAAGAAATACTTGGCAAATCCTCCCATTTTAATGCCTCCTATTCCAAGGAAAACCACTAATTCTATACATTTCAGCAACAAAATCTTCCTTGGGGGCATTACTAGCTCAACTTGATGAACATGGGAAAGAAAGAGCAATATACTACATTAGTCGCACTCTTGTTTTATATGAGGTTAACTACACTAGCATTGAGAAATCTTGCCTTGCAGTTGTGTTTGCTTCCCAAAAGTTGTGACATTACATGTTTGCACACACTATACACCTCATAGCAAAAATAGATCCACTCAAGTATTTACTAGGTAAGGCTGCCCTCACAGGTAGACTTGCTAAATGGATGATGATCCTTTCAGAGTTTTACATAGAGTACATTGAGCATAAAGCAATCAAAGGACAAGCCATAGTAGATCAATTGGCTGATTTCCCAATACAAGATAATGCACCTATTCAAGTTGCCTTCCCAGATGAACACCTTGTGTATATGATTGAACAAACATGGAAGATGTTCTTTGATGGATCCTTTTTGCAAAATGGTTCAGGAGATGGTGTGTTGTTTGTTTCTCCTCATGGGTACACGATTCCTAATTCTTACAAGTTATGGTTCCCATGTACAAACAACATTGATGAGTATGAAGCTTTAACAAATGGACTTAAGATGGCCATAGAATGGAGAATCATAGAGTTACACATCTATGGGGATTCATAGCTGATAATCAACCAAGTCAATGATGAATATCAAACAAAAAATGGTTGATTCCTTGAAATGATATTTCACATTTGTCACATTTCAGCAAATCCCTAGAGCAGAAAACAAAGCAGCTGATGCTATGGCTACACTTTCTTCACTCCTTCAATTAGGGGAACATGAATATAGATTTGAATTATTGGTGGAAGAGCTACATCACCCTATCTATGACTCCCAAGAAAGTCATGTAATTTTTACCCTTGTTGGTCATGAGTCATCTCGTTATGATGCCATTTACTCATACCTTTGTGATGGCATTATCCCTGAAACCTTTAACCGATCTGAATGTAGAAACCTTACCCAAAATGCCTCTTGCCATTCCCTTATCTCTGGTGATTTGTATAGGAGGGGTCTAGATGGAACACTTCTTAGATGCTTAGAAAAGGAAGAATCTGATTAAGTGTTAGTTGACATCCATGAGGGCATCTGTGGGGGGGGGGGGGGGGGGGCATTCCAATGGTCTTGCCATGGCCTGAAGGTTGCTTAGGGTAGGGTACTATTGGTCTACGATGTAGATTGATGTAGTAGCTTTTGCAAAGTCATGTGAAAAGTGTCAAAAACATGGTAACCTGATACATACTCTAGGCAGGGAGCTCATTCCTTCTATATCTCATTAGCAATTTCAGCATTGGGCCTTTGATCTTGTTGGGTAGATTCATCCTAACTCATCAAGTGGACACAAGTTTATTATCACTACTACTGATTATTTCACTAAATTGGTAGAAGTTGTCCCACTTTATGTTGCCTTGGGTAAGATGGTCTCTCTATTCATTGTGAACCATATCATCTGTCGATATGGAGTGCCTTTCAAGATTATCATTGACAACGGGGGCCAGTTTAAAAATAAAGACCTTAAACAACTCTGCAAGAAATTTAAGATTAAACAACATTGGTCCTCCATTTACTTCCCGCAAGAAAATGGTCAAGCAGAGGCATCAAACAAAACCATTCTTAAAATCCTACACAGAACAGTTTGTAAGAGTGGTAGAGATTGGCATTTACATATAAATCTGACTTTGTGGGCCTATAGAATGAGTATTCATACTCCTATTGGGGCTACTCCTTTTGCCCTTACATATGGTGTTGAAGCAGTGTTACCTTTAAAGGTTGAGATTCCTTCACTTAGAGTTTCCCTCAAAGGTCTAGTTACAAAAGAAGACTACCACACCATGAGACTTTAAGAGTTAGAACTTCTAGATGAGAAACATCAAGCATCATTTGAACATATGAGGGTTTATCAAAAGCACATGTCCAAATCCTTCAACAAAAAGGTTTGCCCTAGAGAATTCCAAGTGGAAGATCTTGTCCTACGTGAAAATCCTAAGAATCAACAGCATAGAGATCAAAAGGGAAAATTTGAACCTAATTGGCTTGGACCTTACATCATTACGACAACTTTTGGTTCAGGTGCTTATTTACTATCTACAGTAGAGGGAGAGAAGCTCCCTGATCCTATCAATGTTTTGCACTTGAAGAAGTTCTATCCATGATGCCCATTCTGTCTGGGGGCATCATTTTTACATACTTATTGATCCTGAAAAAATCTTTTAAAATGGTATATTGTCAACAATTCTAAAAATCTGAAAATGTCTTGAAAAAATGATCATCTTAGTGAAATCCTAGCATTAGGAGCTTTGATGTATCTCCAAAAAAATTATATATTCCAAAAATACCAAAAAAAAATAGAAAAATTCAAAAAAAATAGAAAAAGTGCCTTGGTGAAAACTTGGAAACATGTGCCTTTGTAGCAAAAATACAAAAAAATTATAAAAAGTCTTGAAAAAAATTTTTTGTTATAAAATCCAAGTGGTGAAAACTTGGAAATAGGTGCTACTTGAGGCCTTTGCACCCCTATTTCTTAGCACACATCCTCGACACTTAGCCTTTCTCCATCATGCCTTGTCCTTGTTGCCTTGGTTTGGAATTGGTCTTTATCTTTGTCTAGGGGGCATAACTGTGTTAGCTTTGGTCTCTTGGATGCATTAGTCTTTAGGAAACCTCACAAACAGTGTTTTTCAACACCACCCCAACTGTGTTTTTCAACACAACCCTTGACATCAAGTGTTTTTCAACACTTATCAGTTTGGTCTTACCCAGTTTTGTCATGTGATCTTACCTACTTGCAAGCATTTGATCCTTATTCTCAGAACTTAGTATCAATTAACACACTTAAATTTTTAAACACAACACTTAATTCTTGAGCTATGTCATGATCTTTTCTTTATGTGCTGATTGTTATTGATTTTCATTGAGTGTCCTTGTCTAACAAGTCTCTCCAATGAAGACTTGGGGCATGGGGCATGTTTTTATTTTCTTTCTTTTTGTGGGTGTGTTCTTGAAACTCTAGAGTGTCTCTTGTTGTCCCCTTGAAACACTTAGGAGATTTGAGGCATCATCCTTGACTATTTTTGCACAACTGTTCTTATGGTCATCCCGACATTAATGCCTTGATGTGAGCATAGTTTTGCTACATTAAATTGGGTAATTTAACATCAAAGTCATCTTGACCTTTATGTCTTTAATCTTCCACCTCTTCCAAACTTCTATCTTCCATTCTCTTTCATCCCACTTCTTTTCTTCTAGTTCAACCTTGGGGCATAATCTTTCATGCTTGATGATCTACCTTGGTTCTGTGATCCTTGGTATCTTTCATCTTACATCAAGAACCTTATCTTTAGTTCAATTTGATCAAATTTATCAATTTGACATTTCTCCTCTATCTCATTTCGATTTCGATCACAAGGGGGTAGTACCTATCAAACTTCAATCCTTGATTCAAATTTATCAATCCTATCAATTGCTCCGCTTGGGGAAACCTTGCTTGAGATTCTTATCTTGGACATGTCAATTACCTATTTATAGGGGTGTTGACCTTGTCTTTTTCAATCAACTTATCTTTGTCCTGATGTGTTCCCATCTGTCAATCACACGTCTGGGTTGTTTTGTGATCCCAAATCGATTTCACACTTCAACTGCATTCTTTGACTACATGTGTTCCCATAAAGATCATACATTAGTCAAAGAGGGGCATATGTATGCACCCTAAAATGGTCACCTAGACTATGGGCCCCATTCTTCAATTTATCAAATGACAGAATCAATTTATCAATTTTCTGAATCAATGTCTTGCAATATTTTCAATTCAAATCAATTTCCTTGATCAAATTGTAATTAATTCAATTATTTCAATATTTCCTAAGGTTTTATCATTTTATCCTAATTTTTATTTAATTAAAAGAACATGCTCACTTTTAATTAAATAAAAAAAAATCTTTTAAATAAATAATAAAGCCCACCTTATCCTATGTGAGCACATGAAAAAGGAATTTCTAAATTTAGAATAAAAAGAAAAATATTTTTTGTCTACACATTAAATGCACACTTTCCAAGATGAGTGGAATCTCCTTTTGCCTCTTAATCTCTTCCGCACATCTTTTTGCCTCTTAACCATGTCCATTGATTTTGCCTCTTGAGAATCTTGTGCACCAAAGTCAAAATGAGAATTTTTCTCCACCCTTCGATTTTGCCTCTTAATCTCTACCATTCATTTCCCTTTATAAGGAGCCCTCCCCTTCTCATTTTAGGCATCTAGGCATTGGGGCATCCAGATATTAGAGATCCAAATTTTATGTTATGGTTGTGATGCAGGTTTGGAGAGAGATTTTGGAGGAGAGTTTGAACACTTGAGCTTGAACATTGCAAATTCTCTTTTCTTGTCTTCTTCTCTCATGCCTCCATGGCAATCCATTTAGATTACTCTTGCACTTTCATGGTAGATTAGATTCATATTTCATTTCATAGAATAATCTTGCATGCGTATTTCCTTTCATAGATTAGTTTTCTTTCATGCATTGTTCTCATATAGATTAGCTTCCATTTTCATTTGCATGCATATTTGATGATCATGGAGAGTAGCATTCTTACTTTTCCTCTTTGAATCTCTCATTTTATGGTTTACTTGCATGGGCACAAACTAGGTCTAAACTAAAAGCCTCCATTATAAACCCTTGCACCCCATGAATAGAGAGCTATGAGTCACCATTTGAGACCTCATTCTTGAGCAATCCTAGATATAATGACTCATAGAAGTGTTTCAACATTTTAGCACACAAACATTTCATTTTAGGAAAGGAGCACGATTTCAAATTTAAATTGATTTATTTAGAAAAGAAACTAGCATGTCATATGCATGAAATGAAAACACATGGGATATTGTAAACATATTTGCATGTTTCATCTTGCATGATAGGTTTCATGAAATTGTAAAATTTGATAAATGAAAAATGATAGACATATCAAGGTTCGTGTTGCATGAGAAAATGACAAACTTGATTCTTGCATCTAGTAATATTATTACAATACACTAAGGATATATATAAGTATTTTTAATTGAGTTTAAATTATTTGCTAGTTCTCTAATGTAGTTGAATAAGGTGAAATGGTATACAAATCACCTTATATGGATAGAGTTGAAATGGAATCACCTAATTGAATGGGGGAAATATGAGATCTACTTCTAAATTCAAATTCCCAAAGGAGAGATCCAAATTGATCAACTAAAAGGTCAATACATAAACGAATCAATCTATAGAGAATATGAATGAAGAACACCTTATATCTTGCTATGAATAGTATATACTTGAAATCTGAAATAATTGAAAGGAAAATACTAACCTCAAAATAGGCCAAATCTGGAAAATGCTGATTTTTGATGTCTACGTATAGTTTCGAGCAATTTTGCAACTTGTTTCAGACTAGAAATGCCGAGACGAAGAAAACCAAGAAAAATTTTGTCTTCCTGGCAGTAGGTAGTCTTTGACCTCGATAAAAGGTCAAAGACAACTTCAAGATTTTGAAGGTCGACTTTGATTTTGTTCGCGGATCTCAAAAGTTCACCAAAAAGGGTATCCAGATCCAAGCTCAGATCCATAGTCCTGCAACTGTAACTACAAGAAAAAGAGGGTTTTTGTTGTTTATATGGGGGGTTTGCCTTGGTCAAACCCCAATTTAGGAATTAACCTTAAAATTGAATTAAAATTGTAATGTGCATAAACAAAGTAAGTGGAACAATTCACCTTGCTTATGTTGAAGTCCTTGTAGAGGATTCGAATCCTTGAATCCACAAGTATGGATGCTCCAAATGAATGTAGAAGTATGTAGGATGTCTCAAATTAATGACATTTGATCTTCAAAACCAATCTTGAATGGATCTTTGCATATGAGGAAACTTGGATGAATGTGGATGGAGAAATCTTCAAGGGCGCTCCAAAGAGATTGAATCCTTCAATGGCTAACAATGGATCTCCTTGATGGAATGCTTGAATGCTTGAATGGATGCTAGGCTTGAGGATGAATGAATTATTTCTTTCTTTCCTTCTCCTTCTTGCTTTCTTTAACTTGAGAACTTGATCATGAAAAGTGGATGTGAAAACTTGATTGAGAGATATCGATTGATATGAGAGAGGAAGGCTTCCTTTTAAAGTGATCTAGGGCACAATCTTCTAGAGAAGGCTGACATTGGGGAATTAAATCCCAATTAACCTTAACCCCTAGAAATGGACCCATAATAAATGAAATTTAAGGATTTACCATTCTGAAACCCGAAATGGCCGACCCGGAAGCGAGAAAAGAAATATTTTCAAAACTTGACACATAGAAATCTTAGAATCTTGAAATTTGAACCCTGGGTCAAGGATGAGGTAGACCCCACCCTACATTAGGGTCAAGGTCATCATTGACCCTCAAGGTTTTCTTTGACCTTGAGGTCAAAAACCTCAGGACCTCAATCCAGAGTGCTAGGAAATGCAAAAATAAAGTGAAAACAGGTGGAGAGAGAAGCAGAATGGGGGGAGAAAGCTGGATACATGCAAAGACCTAATCAAGGCACTTAACATGACCCTAGACCACTCACTCGAAGGGCTAAATTCTCTTATCATGGAATTTCTTCCATTTTAAGATGATACATTAAGCCCCCACTTTAGCAAGAGTATCGACTCGATTCAAACTCTTGGTAAAGGAGATCAAAATGAAAAGATAATCTTATCACAATTAAAGGGACAAAGACAAAACCTCAAGCCCCTAGGGACTCAAGTCTTTGTCGACTTCAAGATCACAATAAGAGAGAAATCTCTAGAGAGAGAGAAAGAGAGGTTGTGATTATCTCGCCCAATGAGAACTTATGTCCCATTGTGAACCACACAAGAAAACATTGCAACTGGAAAGATGTAATTGAACAACCTAGTGAATGTGGCTACTCACTAGTCAACCCATCAAGGATTCACCCTTAGGAATATTCTATTCCATAAGAATAAAACCAAAAGCAAAAGAGATCCAATCTTAAGGACATCTCCGACCTTAAGGGATCAAAAAACTAAAACTGGAGGGATCAAGAGATCCTGAAATATAAATTTGTGCATTAGGGATTAGTCACTAATCCAAAAAAGGAGAAAAGGTATCTTGAAAAATAATATGTGTATCGAAGTGTGTGTGTGTGCAATAAGTGAGTAGAGCATATGCCCCCATGTTAAAGTCATTTCTATCACTTTAACAGGAGCAATGGCTTTAACGGAAACATAAACAACTCCATTGATTATGTTTCCACTACGAGATTCCCCTAGATGAAGACAACTCAAGGGATATACCACATAAACATAAAGAGAACATAGAAGGGATCTACCTACCGTGGGGTCAGTATGATCATAAGATAATATATATATATATATATATATATATATATATATATATGATATTATTGCAAATGAATTGACATCATTCCCCAAAGAAAGTAGAACTACAATCACAAAGGAGGAAAGATCACATAAGATATATGAAGAAAAATCTTTTCAGACCATGACATGGAGACCAAAAAAAATTAGTGCTACCACATCTCTGATCCAAGCAGATTATACAAGGAAACATTTACAAATAATAGCACAAGTACAACATAACATGAAACCACATATAGAGAGAATAGAGATACATATAGAGGAATTGTACAACAAATTCGATTCCTTTATCACCTTTCACCAACAGAGCAACAAGGGTCATATAAAAGAATCTAACAACATTTAGCAAACACATCATGGGAGAAGCACAATACAACAGACAACCACACAACAAAATCTACCATAAAGGACAAGCCGATCAAGTGTGTTGCCTACCCTCCCCATCTCATTGTATATCATTTAGGGAAGGTGGGTAACTCGCAAGAGGGACTACATCCAACACAGTAGGAATGATAGCCAGTTCCAAACAAGGATCCTCTTGAGAATCATCATGTTCGATACTAGGTGTAATAGTCAACTGTGATGAAAGCATATTAGGTAAATCAATATCAATATCAATAGTCTCATATTCATCATTAACATCATCAGTATCATCAAGAGTATCTTCTTCATCCAAATTAATAAAAATAGGATCTAAAATACGAATAGAATCATCATAATCATGCATCTTAACATCATTATTAGTAATGAATTCTTCTAACATATCATGCATAGGTTTATCTGAAGAAGGTAGAGATCTTTGAAGAATAAAATTATGAGCTTTAGCATGAGCATGACGCTTCTTACAACGTTCATTAGCAGATTGATTACATTTTGCTTTACTTGAAATAGGTTGAGAACTAGGAGGAACAATCACATGAACCTTCACAGGTTCTTTAGGAAGATCAATTGGATTATCAGCAATAGTAGGAACTTGATTAATAGAACTAGAAGCCATAGTTAAAGGAGGTATAGAAGGTGTAGGCAAAAGACCACGACTAAGATCCATCGGAGGTATGCTTAATTCAAGAATATTACGATGTTTATAAGCTTGATATGAATGGAAAAGATTATCAGGTTGAGAAGGACATGAATTAGGTAATGAAGGCCAAAATAAATCAAGAGCAGCACAATCTCTAGTCATAGAAGGTTGATATAAACTATGGTTAACCGTCTTCACTTCTTCATCATGAACAAATTTAAGACATTTATGGATAGGTGAAGTGACAACATGCATGGAATTTAACCATGGCAAACCAAGATTAACTTGAAACTGATCAGAAGTAGGAACAACAACAAAGGTAGTATTCCCAATTTTTCCACAAAGTTCAACCAGAAATTTAATAGAAGCAAATGATGGATAAAGAAAACCATTACGAGTTTGAATCCACACATCGGATGTATCATAAGAATCGCGTTGCAAGATTTTCATAAAAAAGATTTTCTTCAGTAATAACATTGACTAAGGATGTAGGATCAACAAGACAACCACAAGTAGGTTTCTGAGAAATCCTAGCATAAATGTAAAGGGGACCATCAGGAGCTTTAATAGTCTCAAAATAATCAAAGGTAATCAAAAGTTTCTGAGGTCTTTTATTCCTAGGTTGTTGTCGAGGTTTAGGTTGAGTTTTCAATTTAGGCTTAGGTTTTGGTTGAGGTTGAGATTTAACTTGAGGTTGAAGCTGAGGTTGAGGTTGAGGTGCAGATATAGTTTGACCAACATGCTCCACTTGATTAACAACATGATTAAGATCATCCATATTTGAATCATACATAATTTCCATAGAAGATGGCTGAGCAATGGTATTAGTATCATGCATAGGTAAAGGATTCATATAGATTTGAAGGTTTTGATTAGGAGGGAGACAGATTTGTTCCCACTACCATCAAGATTATCAATAGATAAGGCACTACAATCAATTAAGTCTTGAACCTTATGTTTTAAATAATAACACTTCTTAGTATCATGACCATTCTGATGATGATATTGACAAAAATCTTTAGGATCAAAATATTTAGATGCAATTGTAGTAGGTAAAAGAGGTCGAATAGGAGGTAAAGTAATCATATTAGCAGTTAATAACCTATTCATAACATAATGTAAAGATTTAGAAAGAGGAGTAAACATACGATTTAATTGAAAAACAGTGGATGCAGAAGTGGCATTGTGAGATGCAACAACAACTTGATCAGCAAATGCATTCTCTTGTTTGAAATAGTTGTTCGATTTTTTAAATTTATTCGGATTAGGAGAAGCATCACTTTTATCAACTGGAATAGGAGCCATTGGAGTGTTGCTCTCAAATTGACTCACTTGTAATTGATAATGATGAAGCCCTACACAAAGCTGTTAAAAAGAGGTAAATTCAGTAAGCAAAATCTTATCTCTAATATCCTTTTGCAAATTTGAAATAAACATACGTTGAATATCAATATCAGGAACAAGATAGGAAATCTGAGCATGCAAATGCTTAAATCTACTGATAAAGTCAATTAATTTTTCTTTAGCACTTTGTTTACAATGCATCAAATCAGTCAAAGACACTTGCGGGCCAATGTTGTTTTGAAATTGTTGAATAAAAGCATTGGCAAGTTGTGAAAAGGATTCAATAGAATAAGGAGGCAAGGAACAATACCATTGTAAGGCCTTGTCATGAAAAGTTCTAGCAAACAATTTGGCTAAAATCCTATGGTCATGAGCATAATCACTACAAAGGATTTGAAAAGTTTTAATGTGATGAATGAGATCTCCTTTTCCATTGTAATTCTCAAGATGAGGCATATAACCTTGTTGAGGAACAAGAGTACAAATAATGTCCCGATAAAGGACTTCCCATGTCATATGTAGGAATAGTAAACTTGTTTTGAGTTAAGGAAGCAAGTTGTTGTTGTAAGGAAGACATAGTTTGAGCCAAACTAATGATTGTTGAATCATTAGAGGAAATAGTAGGAATAGCAACATTAGAAACACTAGGTATAGTGTAAGAAGCTGCAGGAATGGAAGATACAACTAGAGGAACACTTGGAACTGCAATTGGTAGCAGATTGAAATAAGTAAAAGGAACATTATGATATGAAGGTTGTGATGTAGGAAGGGACACAAGAGGAACATTTATAGGAACCGAGGGAACCATCACAGTCACCAAAGAAGGAGTATAAGTAGGAACACTAGGTAAAGGATTAGAAGAGGGTTCTACACTAGTGATAGGAGGAATCAACCCTAAGTCTTGAGCTTCTTGAGCTAGAGGTTTAACATTTGAATGCACAAGGTGAGTAATACCATGCAAGAGGTTAACACCTTGATCACTATCATGAAGAAATTTCTTAAGAGCCTCTATAGCTTGAATATAATCTTGATTATGGTTTTCTTGAATAAGCCAATTACCCATTTTATCAATTCAGTTGAAATTTTTTGGACTTGTTCAGGAGGAACTCTTAAAGCACCATCCTCATCATGAGATGAGTGAGAAGAGTTTTGCTCCATAATAGGATTGGAATCATGAAGAATCAAATTATCATTCGAGATCCTAAGGAAAGGAGAGGAAGATTCAGGATCAAAGGCATCGATGAGTCTACGACTTCTTCTAACTGGAATGTTATAAGTAGAACTAGTAGTAGTAAAGCTCATAAACCAATGCAATGCAAATGAACCAAACTAAGAAAACATAAAGCATGAATATTTTTGTATTTTGAAAGAAATTTTGTAATTTTTTTGTATTTTTGAAATCTAATTAGCATGCAAGATTTAACACAAAGGAGAAATCTAACACCAAAAAGATAATATAAAGGGATATCTAACACCAAAAAGAAAGAGAGTAAGTTTGTCAGGTTCACCAAAAAGAATAAGGTGAAATGGTATACAAATCACCTTATATAGATAGAGTTGAAATGGAATCACCTAATTGAATGGGGGAAATATGAGATCTACTTCTAAATCCAAATTCCCAAAGGAGAGATCCAAATTGATCAACCAAAAGGTCAACACACAAAAGAATCAATCTATGGAGAATATGAATGAAGAAGAACACCTTATATCTTGCTATGAATAGTATATACTTGAAATCTAAAATAATTGAAAGGCAAATACTAACCTCAAAATAGGCCAAATCTGGAAAATGCTGACTTCTGATGTTTGTGTACAGTTTCAGACAATTCTACAACCTATTTCAGACTAGAAATGCCGAGATGAAGAAAACCCAAAAAACTTTTGTCTTTCTGGCAACAGGTAGTCTTTGACCCCGATAAAAGGTCAAAGACAACTTTGAGATTTTGAAGGTCGACTTTGATTTTGTTCACGGATCTCGGAATTTCACCGAAAAGGGTATCCAGATCCAAGCTCAGATCCACAGTCCTGCACCTATACCTACAAGAAAAAGAGGGTTTTTGTTGTTTATATGGGGGGTTTACCTTGGTCAAACCCCAATTTAAGAATTAACCTTGAAATTGAATTGAAATTGTAATGTGCATAAACAAAGTAAATGGAACAATTCACCTTGCTTATGTTGAAGTCCTTGTAGAGGGTTTGAATCCTTGAATCCACAAGTATGGATGCTCCAAATGAATGTAGAAGTATGTAGGATATCTCAAATCAATAACATTTGATCTTCAACACCAATCTTGAATGGATCTTTTCATATGAGGATGCTTGGATGAATGTGGATGGAGAAATCTTCAAGGGGGCTCCAAAGAGATTGAATCCTTCAATGGCTAATAATGGATCTCCTTGATGGAATGCTTGAATGCTTGAATGGATGCTAGGCTTGAGGATGAATGAATGCTTGATTGCTTTCCTTCTCCTTCTTTCTTGCTTGCACTTGAAAACTTGATCATGAAAAGTGGATGTGAAAACTTGATTGAGAGATATTGACTGAAATGAGAGAGGAAGACTTCCTTTTATAGTGATCTAAGGCACAATCTTCTAGAGAAGGCCGACATTGGGGAATTAAATCCCAATTAACCTTAAACCCTATAAATGGACCCATATTAAATGCAATTTAAGGATTTACCATTCTGAAACCTAAAATGGCCGACATGGAAGCAGGAAAAGAAATATTTCTAAAACCTGACACTCGAAAATCTTGGAATCTTAAAATTTGAACCCTGGGTCAAGGATGAGGTAGACCCCACCCTAGGTTAGGGTCGAGGTCGCGTCTAACCTAGGTCAGGTCAAGTTCATCATTGACCCTCAAGGTCATCTTTGACCTTGAGGTTAAAAACCTTAGGACCTCAATCCAGAGTGCTAGGAAATACATAAATAAAGTGAAAATGGGTGGAGAAAGAAGCAGAATGGGGGGACAAAGCCAAATACATGCAAAGACCTGATCAAGGTGCTTAACATGACCCCAGACCACTCACTCAGAGGGATAAATGCTCTTATCATGGAAGTGCTTCCATTTTAATATAATACAGTAGTATTGATGTCATCTATAGTGTACATGGTGAACACTGATGGTATGTTAAAGGGAGTAGATCTAACGAAGAACATGTACTAACATTTAAGCTTGTACTAATATCATGATCTAATAAAAGATGTTGTATTATATGAAAATATGCAAAACATTTCTTGAAGTAATCAAATATGTATTTTGTTGTAATGTTGATGTTGTGAGATATATTTCATGTATACTCATGAGATGATGTAAATGCTCTATCTGATCAATATTACATGAAGTGAGTGTATTTTGAGATAATAATATATTATAATTTATGGTTTTCATTTGAGTCTCTTTGTGAATATGAAGTCAATATTGGAAATTTTCTTCTATGCTTCTATGATGTGACAAGATGGACACGATACCTAGGTTGATGGATTCAATAATGTGAGATGAGCATTGATGCCTAGGTCACATGATTAGCTAGGGAATGTATTTTCATAAAAAGTTATCATCTATAATTATATACTCATTTTAGCTTCACTTTAGGTTTAATAGTTTAATGATTTAAGTTTTGTTTTGGGTTTTATAGCTTGAAGATTTATGTTTTGTTATAAGTTTGATAGTATGAAGGTTTAAGTTTTAAGGTTTAAAGTTGAAGGTTTGAGTTTTAAGTTTTAAGGTTTAAGGTTTACATTTTAAGGTTTAAGGTTTTAGTTTTTAGATTAAAATATTATTTAACTAGCCATTTTATACAACATAAAAAAATTAAACATTTGCTACTAATATAACATTAAAAAATTATTTTAAAAACATACATGAAAATTAAACATTTGGTACTAATATAACATAAAAAAAATATTTTTAACTATATAATTACAAAAAACACTTGAAAAAATAAAATAAATGCTGAAAAGTGGGGCCCTACCTCACCCTCGACCGAATGTCCTCAAGCCCCCTTCTTTGGTCCAGTAGCACCTCATTGTGCAAATGAGGGGCTTAAATTGCATTCCAGGGTTTTTATTAAGCGAGTGAGACTCGATCGAGTGGGATTTGATCGAGTCCCACTCGATTGAGTACCTCTAGCCACGTATCTGCCATTAGGTGCCACACGACACATACATGGATTCATTCGAGTGTTACTTGGCCAAGTACTAATCGATTGAGTTCTGCTTGATTGAATCCTCTGAGTTAGCCTCAACTTCAACAAACAATTGTGCTTTTACCCATCCAAGAACTTTTGCTCATCCATCTTCAATATCATGGTCACCTGCACAATAATTTTGTGAAAAAGGAGTCTCCACAAAGACTTATTAAGGTGCCTAGTCGTGCTTCCAAACACATCATCATTACAAACTTTCCATATAAACCATAGAACCTCAACAGATAAATATACCAAAAAATGTTATAGCTTTTGACGAGGCTCAAGAATGATCCAAATAAAATGTTAAGCATGCTAAAGTTTTTATGCAACTTGAATAGGGTGAGATTGGATTCACCTCTATGGGTAGGATAATACTAGTTGATTAAAATGAATAGTGTGATATGAAAAGGGAAAATATGAGATCTACTTCTAAATCCAAATTCCCAAAGGAGAGATCCAAATTGATCAACCAAAAGGTCAATACACAAAAGAATCAATCTATGGAGAATATGAATGAAGGAGAAAACCTTATATTTCACTATGAAGAGCATATGCTTGAAATCTGAAATAAATGAAAGGAAAATAATAACCTCAAAATAGGACAAGTTTGGAAAATTCTAATTTCTGATGTTTGTGCACAGTTTCAGGCCATTCTGCAACATGTTTCGGACTGGAAATGTCGAGATGGAGAAAACTAATAAAACTTTTGTCTTTTGGGCAGTAAGTAGTCTTTGACCCTGATAAAAGGTCAAAGACTACTTTGAAATTCTGAAGGTCGTCTTTGATTTTGTTCATGGATTTCAGAAGTTCGCCGAAAAGGGTATCTAGATCCAAGCTTAGATCCGCAATCCCGCACCTGTACCTACAAGAAAAATGGGTTTTTGTTGTTTGGATGGGGGGTTTGCCTTGGTCAAACCCCAATTTAGGAATTAACCTTGAAATTGAATTGAAATTGCAACATGTATAAACAAAGTAAATGAAATAATTCACCTTGCTTATGTGGAAGTCCTTGTGGAGGATTCAAATCCTTGAATCCACAAGTAGGGATGCTCCAAATGTATTTAGAAATGAATGTAGGATGTCTCAAATCAATGGAATTTGATCTTCAACACCAAACTTGAATGGATCTTTGCATATGAGGAGGCTTAGGTGAATGTGGATGGAGAAATCTTCAAGGGGGCTCCAAAGAGATTGAATCCTTCAATGGCTAACAATGGATCTCCTTGATAAATGCTTGAATGCTTGAACACTTGAATGCTAGGCTTGAAGATGAATGAATGCTTGCTTTCTTTCCTTCTCCTTCTTGCTTTCTTGCACTTGAGAGATTACTTGATAATGGATTCTTGATTGCAAAAAGTGATGGATGAAAGATTTTCTCACAAAACTTGATTTAGAAAATGAGAGAGGAAGGCTTCCTTTTATAGTGATCTACGGCACAATCCTCTAGAGAAGACTGATATTGGAGAATTAAATCCCAATTAACCTTAACCCCTAGAAATGGACCCACATTAAATGCAATTTAAGGATTTACCATTCTGAAACCCGAAATGGCCGACCCGGAAGCAGGAAAACAAATCTTTCCGAAACCCGACATCCAAAAATCATGGGACCTTGTAATTTGAACCCTGGGTCAAGGATGAGGTAGAACCCACCCTAGGTCAGGGTCAAGGTCATCCCTAACCTAGGTTAGGGTATAGGTCATCTTTGACCTTGAGGTCAAAAACCTCAGGACCTCAATCCAGAGTGCTAGGAAATACAGAAAGATAGTGAAAATAGGTGGAGAGAGAAGTAGAACAAGGGAGAAAGCTAGATACATGCAAAGACCTGATTAAGGCACTTAACATGACCCCAGATCACTCACTCAGAGGGATAAACACTCTTAACATGAAAGTGCTTCCATTTTAAGATGATACATTAAGCCCCCACTTTAGCAAGAGTATGGACTCGATACAAACTCTTGGTAAAGGAGATCAAAATGAAAAGGTAATCTTATCGTAATCAAAGGGACAAAGAAAACTTCAAGCCCCCGAGGACTCAAGTATTCATCAACTCCAAGATCACAATAAGAGAGACATCTCTAGAGAGAGAGAGAGAGAGAGAGAGATTATCTTTCCCAATGAGAACTTATGTCCTATTGTGAACCACACAAGGAAACATCGCAACTAGAAAGATGGAATTGAACCGCCTAGTGAATGTGGCTACTCACTAGTCAACCCATCAAGGATTCACCCTTAGGAATATTCTATTCCATAAGAATAAAAGCAAAAGCAAAAGAGATCTAGTCTTAAGGACACCTCTGACCTTAAGGGATAAAAAATTTGAAACTGATAGGATCAAGAGATCCTAAAATATAAATCCATGCTTTAAGGATTAGTCACTAATCCAAAAAGGGAGAAAAGGTATCTTGAAAAATAATATATGTGTATCAAAAAGTGTGTGTGTGCAATAGGTGAGCAGAGCATATGCCCCTACGTTAAAGTCATTGCTAACACTTTAATAGTAGCAATGGCTTTAATGAAAACATAAAAAACTCCACTGATTACATTTCCACTACGAGATGCCCCCAGACAAAGACAAATCAAGGGAAATACCATAGAAACAAATAGAGAACACATAAGGGATCTACCTACCGTGGGGTCAGTATGATCATAAGATAATATATATATGATATTATTGCAAATGAATTGACATCATTCCCCAAAGAAAGTAGAACTACAATAAAAAAGGAGAAAAGATCACATAAGGAATACAAAGAAGAAAATTATTGGACCATGACATGGAGACCAAAAAGAATTAGTACTACCACATCTCGAATCCAAGAAGATTACACAAGGAAACATTTATGAACAATATAAAAGTACAACATAACATAAAACAACATATATAAGAATATAGATACATATAAATGAATTGTACAATTGGTTTGATTCCTTCATCACCTTGCACCAACAGAGCAACAAGGGTCGTATAAAAGAATCTAATAAATATATTTAGCAAACACATCATGGGAGAAGCACAATACAACAGGAAAACACACAACAAAGCTACCATAAAGGACAAGTCGATCAAGCATGCCGCCTACTCTCCCCATCTCATTGTATATCATTTAGGGAAGGTGGGTAAGTCGTGAGAGGGACTATAAAAAACATAGTAGGAATGATAGCCAATTCCAAACAAGGATTCTCTTGAGAATCACAATGTTTGACACTAGATGTAATAGTCAATTGTGATGAAATCATATTAGGTAAATCAATGTCAATGTCAATAGTCTCATATTCATCATTAACATCATCAGTATCACCAAGAGTATCTTCTTCATCCAGATTAATCAAAATAGGATCTAAGATATGAATAGAATCATCATAATCATGCATCTTAACATCATTATTAGTAAAAACTTCTTCTAATACATCATGCATAGGTTTATCCGAAGAAGGTAGAGATCTTTGAAGAGCAGAATTATGAACTTTAGCTTGAGCATTACACTTTTTATGACGTTCATTAGCAGACCGATTACACTTTTCTTTACTTGAAATAGGTTGAGAACTAGGAGGAACAACCACAGGATCCTTCACAAGTTCTTTAGGAAGATCAATAGGATTATCGGCAATAGTTGGAACTTGATTAACAAAACTAGAAGCCATAGTTAAAGGAGGTATGGAAGGTGTAGGAAAAAGACCATGATTAAGATCCATAGGAGGTACACTTAATTCGAGAATCTTATGATGCTTATAGGCTTGATATGAACAAAAAAGATTATCAGGTCGAGGAGGACATGCATTAGATAATGAAGGCCAAAAGAAATCAAGAATAGCACAATCTCTAGGCCTAGAAGGTTGATATAAACTATGATTAACCATCTTCACTTCTTCATCATGAAAAAATTTAAGACATTTATGGATAGGTGAAGCAATAGCATGCATGGCATTTAACCATGGCAAACCAAGCTTAACTTGAAATTGATTAGAAGTAGGAACAAAAATAAAGGTAGTGTTCACAATTTTTCCACAAAGTTCAACCGACAAATTAATAGAACCAAATGATGGATAAAGAAAACCATTACAAGTCTGAATCCACAAATCTGATGTATCATAAGAATCACGTTGCAATCTTTTCATAAAATGATTTTCTTCAGTAATAACATTGACTAAGGATGTAGGATCAACAAGACAACAACAAGTAGGTTTATGAGAAATCCTAGCATAAATGTAAAGGGGACCATCAGGAGCTTTAATAGTCTCAGAATCATCAAAGGTAATCAAAATTTCCCGAGGTCTTTTATTCTTAGGTTGTTGCCAAGGTTTAGGTTGAGTTTTCAATTTAGGCTTAGGTTTTGGTTGAGGTTCAGATTGAACTTGAGGTTGAAGCTAAGCATGAGGTTGAGGTGGAGATACATTTTGACCAACATGCTCCACTTGATTAACAACATGATTGAGATCATCCATCTTTGAATCATACACAATCGCCATAGAAGATGGCTGAGCAATGGTATTAGTATCATGTGCAGGTAAAGGATTCGTATAGATTTGAAGGTTTTGATTAGGAGGAGAGATAACACTGCTCAATTAGGAGGAGGTCTTGAACCTTATGTTTTAAAGAATAACACTTCTTAGTATCATGACCATTCTGACGATGATATTGACAAAAAGATTTAGGATCAAAAGATTTAGATGCAATCGTAGCAGGTAAAAGAGGTTGAATAGGAGATAAAGTAATCACATTAGTAGTTAACAACCTATTCATAATAGAATGTAAAGATTCAAAAAGAGGAGTAAACATACAATTTAATCAAAAAGCAGTGGATGCAGAAGTGGCATTGTGAGATGCAACAACAACTTGATCAACAACTGCATTCGCTTGTTTGTTTATCTCGACATAGTTGTTGAATTTTTTAAATTTGTTTGGATTAGGAGCAACATCACTTTTATCAATTGGAACAGAAGCCATTGGAGTGGTGCTCTCAAATTGACTCACTTGTAATTGATAATGATGAAGCGCTGCACAAAGTTGTTGAAAAGAGGTAAATTCAGTAAGCAAAATCTTATCTCTAACATCCTTTTGCAAATTTGAAATAAACATACATTGAATATCAATATCAGGAACAAGATAGGAAATCTGAGCATGCAAATGCTTAAATCTACCAATAAATTTCATCAATTTTTCCTTAGCACTTTGTTTACAATGCATCAAATCAATCAAAGACACTTGTGGGCCAATGTTGTTTTGAAATCGTTGAATAAAAGCATTGGCAAGTTGTGGAAATGAACCAATAGAATAAGGAGGCAATGAACAATACCATTGTAAGGCCTTGTCACGAAAAGTTCTAGCAAACAGGTTGGCTAAAATCCTATGGTCATGAGCATAATCACTACAAAGGATTTGAAATATTTTAACATGATGAACATGATCTCCTTTTCTGTTGTAATTCTCAAGATGAGGCATATCGACTTGCTGAGGAATAGGAGTACGAATGATGTCGCGAGACAAAGGACTTCCCATGTCACATGTAGGAATACTAAACTTGTTTTGAGTTAAGGAAGCAAGTTGTTGTTGTAAGGATGACACAGTTTGAGCCAAACTGATGATTGTTGAATCATTAGAGGAAATAGGAGGAATAACAACATTAGAAACACTAGGTAAAGTGTAAGAAGCTGTAGGAATGGAAGATACAACTGGAGGAACACTTGGAACTACAGTTGGAAGCAGATTGAAATAAGTAAAAGGAACATTATGATAGGAAGGTTGTGATGTAGGAAGGGACGCAGGAGGAACACTCATAGGAATAGAGGGAACCATCACAGTCACCAAAGAAGGAGTATAGGTAGGAACACTTGGTAAAGCATTAGAAGAAGGTTCTACACTAGTGATAGGAGGAATCAACCCTAAGTCTTGAGCTTCTTGAGATAAAGGTTTAACATTTGAATGCATGAGGTGATTAATACCATGAAGAAGATTAACACCTTGATCACTATCACAAAGAGCTTTCTTAAGAGCCTCTATAGCTTGAATATAATCTTGATTATGGTTTTCTTGAATGAGCCAATTACCCATTTTATCAAGTTTAGTTAAAAGTTTTCGAACTTGTTTAGGAGGAACTTTTAAAGCATCATCCTCATCATGAGATGAGTGAGAAGAGTTTTGCTCCATATTAGGATTGGAATCATGAAGAATCAAATTATCGTCCGAGATCCTAAGGAAAGGAGAGGAAGATTCAGGATCAAAGGCACCCATGAGTCTATGACTTCGTCTAACTGGAATGTTATAAGTAGGACTAGAAGTAGTAAAGCTCATAAACCAATACAATGCAAATGAACTAAACTAAGAAAACATAAAGCATGATTTTTTTTGTATTTTGAAAGAGATTTTGTAATTTTTTTGTATTTTTGAAATCTAATTAGCATGCAAGATTTAACATAAAGGGCGAATCTAACATCAACAAGATAAAGGGAAATCTAACACCACAAAACACAATAGTGCATCTAATTCCACAAAAGAAAGGAGAGTAAGTATGTTGGGTTCACCAAAATGAATAGGGTGAGATTGGATTCACCTCTATGGATAGGATAATAGTGGTTGATTAAAATGAATAGTGTGATATGAAAAGTGGAAATATGAGATCTACTTCTAAATCCAAATTCCCAAAGGAGAGATCCAAATTGATCAACCAAAAAGTCAATACACAAAAGAATCAATCTATGGAGAATATGAATGAGGGAGAAAACCTTATATTTCGCTATGAAGAGTATATGCTTGAAATCTGAAATAAATGAAAGGCAAATACTAACCTCAATATAGGGCAAGTCTGGAAAATGCTAATTTCTGATGTCTGTGCATAGTTTTGGGCAATTCTGCAACCTGTTTCAGACTGGAAATGCTGAGACGGAGAAAACCCAAAAAACTTGTCTTTTCGACAGCAGGTAGTCTTTGACCCCGATAAAAGGTCAAAGAATACTTCAAAATTCTGAAGGTTGTCTTTGATTTTGTTTGCGGATCTCAGAAGTTCACCGAAGAGGGTATCTAGATCCAAGCTCAGATCCGCATTCCCGCACATATACTTGCAAGAAAAAGGGGTTTTTGTTGTTTGGATGGGGGGTTTTCCTTGGTCAAACCCAATTTAGGAATTAAGCTTGAAAATGAATTGAAATTGCAACATGTATACAAAAAGTAAATGAAACAATTCACCTTGCTTATGTGGAAGTCCTTGTGGAGGATTCGAATCCTTGAATCCACAAGTAGGGATGCTCCAAATGTATGTAGAAATGAATGTAGGATGTTTCAAATCAATGACATTTGATCTTCAACACCAATCTTGAATGGATCTTTGCATATGAGGAGGCTTGGGTGAATGTGGATGGAGAAATCTTCAAGGGGGCTCCAAAGAGATTGAATCCTTCAATGGCTAACAATGGATCTCCTTGATGAATGCTTGAATGCTTGAACACTTGAATGCTAGGCTTGAAGATGACTGAATGCTTGCTTTCTTTCCTTCTCCTTCTTTCTTTCTTGCACTTGAGAGATTACTTGATAATGGATGCTTGATTGCAAAAAGTGATGGATGAAAGATTTTCTCACAAAACTTGATTTAGAAAATGAGAGAGGAAGGCTTCCTTTTATAGTGCCCTAGGGCACAATCCTCTAGAGATGGCTGACATTGGAGAATTAAATCTCAATTAACCTTAACCCCTAGAAATGGACCCACATTAAATGCAATTTAAAGATTTACCATTCTGAAACTTGAAATGGCCGACCCAAAAGTGGGAAAACAAATCTTTCCAAAACTTGACATTCGAAAATCATGGGACCTTAAAATTTGAACCCTAGGTCAAGGACAAGGTAGACCTTGCCCTAGGTCAGGGTCGAGGTCGTCCTTGACCTAGGTCAGGGTCTAGGTTGTCTTTGACCCTCAAGGTCATCTTTGACCTTGAGGTCAAAAACTCAGGACCTCAATCCCGAGTGCTAGGAAATGCAGAAAGATAGTGAAAACAGGTGGAGAGAGAAGCAGAATGGGGGGAGAAAGCCATATACATGCAAAGACCCGATCAAGGTGCTTAACATGACCCCAGACCACTCACTTGGAGGGCTAAACACTCTTAACATGGAAGTGCTTCCATTTTAAGACGATACACAACTATAAGCCAAAAAGATCCCATAAATTTCTTTAGTAGCAAGACAATCAAAGAAAACATGATATACAGATTCACAAAATTTGCAAAAAGAATAAATATTGGGCTCCCCATTGGGCATCCTGACTGGAAACTTGTGTAGGGAAAATATCCACATGAAACATAACCTTTTGGGCTCCATAGGTCTGTTCTAGAGGTTATTCAAGGATTTAGTCCATTCTTGGTAGGTGAGGTTAAAATTCCAACAAGTGTTTAAGTGGTCAAAGATGGAGCAATCATCAGAAAGGAGTTTGAATAAAAACTTGGCTTTGGTATTGGGAAAGGGGGTGCTATCTGTCCACTTGAGAAGGGGCATTCTATCCTCTTTGATCACACAGTCCCTGGGTAGAGATAGTTTGTTGTAGGCTTCTCTCAATAGTGAATAGGTCCTCCATTGGGTTTGGGGTATATCATACCTATGTCTGACTTCCTGCTAGCTCATGAGTTTCCCTTCATGAATAATGTCTGCAAAACATTTGATGTCTTTGGCTTCCTAGCTCCAGGAAGAGCATCCTTGAATCAAAGCCAAAGGTTTGTCTCCATATCTAAGGCTCCACCACACACTACTTTTTCTCTATCAATGATGTTGTTATTAGTCACATGCTTCCTTACACAATCCTATCCCTTCCATATGGCCTTAAATACATTAGATCCCCAACCTTGGCTGGAAAGGTACCTGATAGAATTTTACTAATATGTAGATTCATCCAAGCAGATCCTTTGCATGGGACAACCCTTGCAATGTTGTTCCTCACTAGAATTTTCCAAGGCTCATTTCCTTGGGTGGCCCGGGCTATCTATTTGACTGCAAGGGTGATGCCTTGTATCCTTATGTCTTTAAGCTCCAATCTTCCAACAACCTTGTTCATCATGCACCACTTATAGTTGATTGCATGTCTTTTCTTATTTCCTTTCCCATCAGACCATAGGAAGGCCCTAATTTTCTTTTGCACATAGTTAAATTGGGCTTGGTTAAACATCCAAGCAGAAGCATAATACATACTATATAGGAAGATAGTATCTTCTCGTAGATTTGGAACCTTCTTGCCAGAGATAGATAGTGTGTATTCCATTTGGTAAGTTTCTTGTCTAATTTTCCCTTTATCCACTCCCACATTTTCTTTAGGTTAGGGCTTACAGAGAAGGGGATTCCTAAATACCTCACTTGATGGCTAGGCCCTCCCGAAGCTAGTGAGAATTTTCTACACTAGACACGAGGGGGGTCATCCCACCCTAGCATAATGGATTTAGGTAGGGACACTTAACTACCATATGCTGCACAAAACAACTCTAGCTTATTCATGAGGTTAGAGACATTATCCTCTTCAAGTTCAATGATTATTGCAGTGTCATCTACAAATTGGACATTAGATAATATTAAGTATCATTTTGTAATTTTAGCTAGCTATAATGCTCTTTGACTTTGCTAGTTAATTGTTAATCCTAGATTTTGTATGTGATCATCGAAGTGACATCCACATTTCACACAACCAAATGGAAAATTTAAGGACATCAAAATCCATATGCACTTCATTAATGTGTACAACAAAATTAAATAACTTATTTTATTTTTTACATATCCTTATTGTATTCCTCATTATGGTTGTTGGAAATATCTTTTTTATTACTTATTTAAGATTGAATTTTAGATATTATTATTGAATTTTATTTTTGTTGGAAATTGGAACATAGATATATATTTGGGAAGGTGGGGTTGTCCTTCCAAAAATAGTTACCAATTTGTTGCTTGTGAAAATAATAAAAAATAATTCTTGAATAAGTTAACCTATTTGAGGTTGAGTTTTTTGAATCCTAGACATATGTTATAAAATTATATATTAGAAATGTAGCATAAGTTTGATTCTTGTAAAAATAGTTGGCTTATTTAATAATATTCAATAGCATTCTTTTATAGAATTAATAATTATTAAACAGACACTCAATCTCATTAAATTAAAAAATATTATAGAATGCTATTGAATATTATTAAAAAATATAAATATCTAAAAATTAATAAATTTTTAAATATAAAAATATTATATATATTTTTAAAAATTAAATAGATCAGAAAAATTCTTGAAAATAGACAACAATATATCACGTTTTTAGACAGCAAATGGTAAGTGATTCACTGGGATGCCATGGATGTGATTTCTGCTTTTTTCGTTGATTTCTGCTTTTTTTCAAAGAGTCGTTCAGTGCCGTTGAGTTCTGCTTTTTTCCTGATTTCTGGGATGCCATGGATGTCATTTCATTTCTGCTTTTTTCAGTTGATTTCTGCTTTTATTCGTTGATTTCTGCTTTTGCAGTCGTTGATTTTTGTTTTTTTGTTTTTTTCTAAAGAGCCGTTGAGTGCTGTTGATTTCATTATTTTATATACAGGCACCATTAGATCATTTTCATTTGTATTTTCTGGTTTCCCTTTTTTGTGATTTGTGATTTTCTCTTTCTGATTTCTTTTGGCATGGCCATGCCTTTTTTCTTCATTTTTCCTTTGCCTTCTTTTCTTGTTGTGTGTTTCAAGACTACTGTATGTTGTAATTTAATTGCAGCTGAGAACGGTGTGGCAAACAGGGGAAGGGCATGAGCGCACAGCTTTTTGCAATATGATGCAGGCCAAAATTCAACCAAAATTATTTCGGTAAGCGCCTTGAATTTATGCCCTTAAATGTTCATTTTAAAGGGTATGTGCTTTTAGTGTGTATTTAGTTGGGTTGTGGATTTTTCTGAAAAAAATCTAATATAAAATGAAACTAGTATAATATGGAATCGACAAATCTGAAATGTTTGGCTAGCACAGAAATTTTTGTAATTTCATAGTCTATAGTTTTATCTGTGAGATGATTTTGTAGGTAATTATTTTTGTGGCTTTTTTCAAAGAAAATTTCTAATGGGCTTTTAATTTGCTTTTTTAATATGTTGTTTGAGTATTATTATATTGTTACAAAGTAATTTTTTTGTGTTCTTTCTCTCATCACCTATTCAATATCCTTCTGAGAAGAGGTTTCAAGATTAAAGATCCAATTAATACCATGTTTATTTTTTAATAGATCAGGGGACTCCATAAGCTTAGCACCTTATTTTGTTGCAAGAGCTTTCTATAGATCTGGCCGATTCTAAACTTTTAGATGGAGATTTAGGATTATTATAAGATATTTTCATTTAAAGATATTTCTCTCATGTCATCTTCTTGTATTTTATGATGCTATTATCTGAATATATTACGAATCATCAGTTTACATGGAATGATTATTTTCAGTCTAATGATTACTTTCTTATGAGCTTCAGGTCCCGGTGTCACTTATTATATGATAATGTTATGTTTAGTTTCTATTAGTCCAGGGGACATCATAGACCCTAGATACTTTTTGTGTGGTAAGGGCCTTATACAGATCTGTCTGATTCTACATCTACATTGTAGGCTTGAGTATTGTTATACATTATGTGGTATTGTTCTTATCTATTGCAATTTGTCTTTAAGTCATTTTCTTCCTTTTAATGATTGCAATACGAAGGCCTTATTTTCCTTGATTACCTTTTGTGAATGTTCCTATTTCTAGTGGTTTAAGATACCTTAATTTTAATTTAATAGCATTTGATGAAGTCCCATGTTTTCATTTAATGATTGCTTCAGTATTAGGCTTACTTACTATATGATACAATTATGCTTAATGTTTGATACCTCAGATGACTCCATCCTGGAGCCTTTTTGTGTCCTAAGATCCTTTTACAGATTTGGCTGATTCTAAATCTAATGGTAGTTTTGAGCATTGTTATGTATATGTACCATCTGAAACTATTTCTGGAAGTATCACCGTTTCTTGGTTATCTTATAAATTTTGATGTTTACAGTTGCTTCAGAATACTTTCCATTGTGATATTGCTTCACTGAAGTTCTCTGCTTCTGTGTAATGATTAATTTATGGTGCTCTTAGGACCAGCCCTAATTACTGTTTTACTCCATTGGCCTCAGCCTTTGTGCGTGATATTGGCCTTTAACAGCTTTGTCTATTAGATTTGAGCATAGCTTATGTTAGTAGCTGTTATTAACGATAGAATCCTAGCTGATAGATATTAGTAAGTTCTGGGAATTTTGCTAGGGTAGGATACCATGACCTTAAATCATATCTCTTATACAATAAACAGTACTATTGTGGTTGCAGAAATTAGTTGCCTCTATATTGATCACATTCTCCCATTATTTGATATGATATATTGTGTTTTAAACTGAGTAGGTGCATCAAAAATGTAGATTGTTTCAATGAAATCCATCCTTATTCAAGACCCACGGCCTGTAATTTGGAAATAGGGTTATTTTATATTGAAGATATCTGATAAAAAGTTAAAAATAGTAGGCCTTTCATCAAACATGATATTTTTGGGTGGTGAAGATTGAATGTGGCTCATGATATTTCACATCTTATTCTATTGCTGTGTGATGGTTCTTAAAGATGCACAAATTTGAAATTTTTCTAGTTTTGAATCTAGATAGAGCCTTAAATAGTTCTTGTAATTAGCAGCACAAATGGGATTGTTTAAATCAATTTCAAAATTTCTCATTATATGACATTATATTGTGCTTTTCATTAAATAGATGGATCAATTGTGTTGAGCATTTCAATGAAATCATTCTAGTTCAAAACTTATTACTTCTAATTTAGAAACTAGGCTAACTTCTTCCGTTGCAACGAAATAAGAAGCCAACCCTTGAACGTGATATTTTAAATACTAGTGCAGAAGAAACAAAGCTTGTAATATGGACTATGTTATTTCTTTTATATCTAAAGCTTTATGTTTAGGGTTTACACTAAAAACATAACTATGTTATTTATAACTTACAGAGAAGATATTATAGAATGGACAAAAGTATTTCCATCAAAAGACTGCATTACTTGTTTATGTATGAATGGCAGCAATCTAGCACTTTTAGGTGAAAAATAGTGGAGCATATGTGAGCAATCATCATAGTATATTGCACAATACTTTCAAGTCACATAAAAAAGTGTTTACAAGATTTGTACGAGTTGTAGAAGTTAAAAAGAATTCCTTCTTTGTAAACCTAATCTCTGTTCTGTTGCAATGGCATCACTTTCTTTCGAGTCTTTCTTTGATATCTTTCATGCTAGGCTTTGGACCAATTATTTTGCAAATTAAAAGCTAATTAGATAACTTATCGGCTTTGTGGTCTAGCATCTTATCAGCTACATCCAAAATAAGATTCTTCTTCGCTATTTGGATTGTAATGTAATCAATATTTATGTAGTTTCTTCTTCAGATTTTTTACGTATTTACCTGTTGCAGATTTTGCTACTTTGAAATGAGAAAAATTACTATATAATTTTATTCTGAATTTATAAGCTGTGTAACAAGATTTAATTTTCATGAATATATCTCTCCATAATCGAAACTCATTTTCCATTCTTCATTATAGTGATCACCTATCTAGACCATCTGTTATTGTTTATTCTGGGATGAATCTAATTGTGCATATGAATTATACTAGACCACCAAGTTCTCACACCGTTAGAAAGGTGTAGTGTATATAGCATTCAGAGACTAATTTTTATTTTGCCCGGAAATCATTTTCTATCAAAATGCTGGTTGATCCTCTCCTAGGTAGTTAAAAGTTTGACATCTGAAGTAAACAACACTTTTTGGGCAACATCAAACATTTATAACTTTCTACTTCATTTATGAGATCCATGGACAATTTTTTTTGTCACCAAGTGTCTTCAGTAGGGTCCATCTACCAGTTTATTTTGTAATTTGTGTAAGTTGGTACTTTTTGTAATTGTTATTTTATTTTATTTTTATTTATCTTAAAGACAGTAAATTTAGTTTGGATGTTTAATTTTAATGTCTAAATTTCTTTCTGCCTGAGCTTCATTGATGCTCTCATGCTTTGATTGCTTAACTAGCTACTACTAGTCCTTCCATTCATATATGGATTAAACTTGATCATGGGGTGATGACATACAGCCTATGCTGATCAAAGCTGGTAGTTTTATGTTTGTTCACACGTAAACATCAGACATTACTTTCCTTAGGAAACTTACTTACCTGTATGAGGAGGACAGGGCAGGGTGTTAACATTTTTTAATTTTAAAGTGATAAGTGATTTTTTTTTTTTTTTGACTATTTTGCTTTTGTTCTATGTTTCTTGAGACATGTTTTTGCCCCATACGTTGCAACCATATTACTAGGAACAAGGATATAGAAAAATGCTCTTATTTAATCCCAATTTCAGAGCTCACATGGAGTTTTCGACCTACTTGCTAAATAAAATAGATAATATCGTATTCAAAGGAGATTCTAACTTTATTATTCATCTGATCACAATTACTCAACAATTTAGAAAGACAGACATTAACTGGAAAATGGATGCTATAGTGGATCACTTAAAGAGTATTCTAAATTACTTTACTAGCTATAGAATTCAGCACAGGAGGAGTAATTATGATGCACTTGCAAAAGCTGTTGTTTGGCTCTTAAATACAGTCTATTACAATTCCCACACAAGATTCATGCTCTTGCCGAGGTGGAATGCCATAAGGGGACAAAGGCAAATGAATGATAAACAAGGGTTGCACTGCAGCTAGAGTCTCCACCAGATGCAAGAAGCATGCTAATGAGTAATGGAATTTAAGTTGATTTATGTGACAGATTGTTTGTAGAATCAGTGCTTGGTGTTTGGCTTGCATCTTTTCAGTGTCTTGTAGAGTCTGTTCGATTTTTTAGACTATACAGAGGAAAAGAGGTTCACATGTAAATCTTTAGATAACATCAGCATGCTGACCAGAAATAAGGCAGGTTTCATGGACTCGCTGCTATTGAAGGAGGACAATGACATACTTGTATCTGTATTCACATTTGACAATAGGTATTCTCAATCCTAATGCTCAAAGAAACTTAAAATATGAAAAAGATCATGAACAAGGAAATAATAGGGGGCTGGATGTATTGTAGAATGAGGAGAGGGAGGAGGGACATTTGTAGAAGGACATTTGTATTTTAGCTTCTCTTACTATTGCTCCTGATTTCAGCATTCAGGCTTGGGACGTTATCTTCACTTCGTACTGTTCTGGAATATATACAGAATGGGAAATAATCAAAAGCATGAGATAGAACATATAATCATACAAAACATGACCAATGTTTTAGTAGAAAAATGACTCATTTTTGTAGAATATACACCAAAGTTTACATGTGATCCTTTCCAACAGATTCCAGTGATGCATGCGTCAAGGAAGTATTATTTCTAATAACAATTTTAAAGAAACATATCAATTCATAACCTTTCCAGCAAAGAACAAAGTTCTATACAACAGTTGTCCCAGCAAGATGGATAGGTGTACTGTCCACTATGTACAATGCATCTTGAATTATTGCATTTCCTGTAACTGAAAGTTTCACTGCCCAATCTTCTTTAGTTTATTTTTTAGATGCAATGCTGCTCTTGCCACCACAAGATTGCTTCAGAATACCTCAGTTTCCATTGTGATATTGCTTTACTGAAGTTCTCTGCTTCTGTGTAATGATTAATTTATGGCGCTCTTAGGGCCAGCTCTAATTACTGTTTACTTCATTGGCCTTAGCCTTTGTGCGTCATATTGGCCTTTAACAGCTTTGTCTAATAGATTTGAGCATAAGTTATGTTAGTAGCTGTTATTATTATTAACGATATAATCCTAGCTGATAGATATTAGTAAGTTCTGGGAATTTTTCTAGGGTAGGATACCATGACCTTAAATCATATCTCTTATACAATAAACAGTACTATTGTGGTTGCAGAAATTAGTTGCCTCTATATTGATCACATTCCCCCATTATCTGATATGATATATTTTGTTTTAAACTGAGTAGGTGCATAAAAAATGTAGATTTTTTCAAAGAAATCCATCCTTTTTCAATACCCACGGCTTGTAATTTGGAAATAGGGTTATTTTATATTGAAGATATCTGATAAGATGTTAAAAATAGTAGGCCTTTCATCAAACATGATATTTTTGGGTAGTGAAGATTGAATGTGGCTCATGAATTTTCACATCTTATTCTATTGATGTGTGATGGTTCCTAAAGATGCACAAATTTGAAATTTTTCTAGTTTTGAATCTAGACAGAACCTTAAATAGTTCTTGTAATAAGCAGCACAAATGGGATTGTTTAAATCAATTTCAAAATTTTTCATTATATGACATTATATTGTGCTTTTCATTAAATAGATGGATCAATTATGTTGAGCATTTCAATGAAATGATTCTAGTTCAAGACTTATTACTTTTAATTTAGAAACTAGGCTAACTTATTGTGTTGCAACAAAATGAGACCAGATGTTATAAATAAGAAGCCAATAAGAAGCCAACCCTTGAACATGATATTTTAAATATTTTAAATATCAGTGCAGAAGAAACAAAGCTTGTAATATGGACTATGTTATTGTTGGAATCATTTGCCGTTGCACCAAAAGCTCGAACTATCAATGCCCGATACAAGTGCCAGATTTAACCCGATCCACGAGAGGCGGTTAAGCCATGTCACGAATCTCCAAGGAGGTGCTGACCACCAAGTCAACAATCTCCCCCTCAGCACCGACTGAGCCTTCAGCGCCCACTGAAGGGAGACTCGAACCCGTGACCCAAGGCTCTGATACCAATTGTTGGAATCATTTGCCGTTGCACCAAAAGCTCGAACTATCAATGCCCGATACAAATGCCAGATTTAACCCGATCGACGAGAGGCGGTTAAGCCATGTCACGAATTTCCAAGGAAGTGCTGACCACCAAGTCAACAGTTATTTCTATTTTTAGTACTATGTGATGGTTAAAAATCTCCTAGGTTTTATATCTAAAGCTTTATGTTTAGGGTTTACACAAAAAAATAACTATGTTATTTATAACTTGCAGAGAAGATATTGATAGAATGGACAAAAGTATTTCCATCAAAAGACTGCATTACTTGTTTATGTATGAATGGCAGCAATCTAGCACTTTTAGGTGAAAAATAGTGGAGCATATGTGAGCAATCATCATAGTATATTATTGCACAATACTTTCAAGTCACATTAAAAAGTGTTCACAAGATTTGTACGAGTTGTAGAAGTTAAAAAGAATCCCTTGTCTGTAAACCTAATCTCTGTTCTGTTGCAATGGCATCACTTTCTTTCGACTCTTTCTTTGATATCTTTTATGCTAGGCTTTATACCAATTATTTTGCAACTTAAAAGCTTATTAGATAACCTAAGCTTTTTTAAGAATTTACCTGTTGCAGATTTTGCTACTTTGAAATGAGAAAAATTACAATATAATTTTATTCTGAATTTATAAGTTGTGTAACAAGATTTAATTTTCATGAATAAATCTCTCCATAATCGAAACTCATTTTCCATTCTTCATTATAACATCAAACATGTATAACTTTCTACATCATTTATGAGATCCATGGACAATTTTTTTGTCACCAAGTGTCTTCAGTAGGGTCCATCTACCAGTTCATTTTGTAATTTGTGTAAATTGGTACCTTTTTGTAATTTTTATTTTATTTTATTTTTATTTGTCTCAAAGACAGTAAATTTAGTTTGGATGTTTCATTTTAATGTCTAAATTTCTTTCTGCCTGAGCTTCATTGATGCTCTCATGCTTTGATTGCTTAACTAGCTGCTACTAGTCCTTCCAGTCATAGATGGATTAAACTTGATCATGGGGTGATGACATATAGCCTATGCTGATCAAAGCTGGTAGTTTTATGTTTGTTCACACGTAGTTTTATGCTGATCAAAGCTGGTAGTTTTATGAGATCCATGGACTTTCTACTTCATTTATGAGATCCATGGACAATTTTGTTTGTCACCAAGTGTCTTCAGTAGGGTCCATCTACCAGTTCATTTTGTAGTTTGTGTAAGTTGGCACCTTTGTGTAATTTTTATTTTATTTTATTTTTATTTGTCTCAAAGACAGTAAATTTAGTTTGGATGTTTAATTTTAATGTCTAAAATTACTAGTCCTTCCAGTCATAGATGGATTGAACTTGATCATGGGGTGATGACATATAGCCTATGCTGATCAAAGACAGACACTAACTGGAAAATGGATGCTATAGTGGATCACTTAAAAAGTATTCTAAATTACTTTACTAGCTATAGAATTCAGCACAGGAGGAGCAATTATGATGCACTTGCAAAAGCTGTTGTTTGGCTCTTAAATACAGTCTATTACAATTCCCACACTAGATTCATGCTCTTGCCAAGGTGGAATGCCACAAGGGGACAAAAGCAAATGAATGATAAACAAGGGCTGCACTGCAGCTAGAGTCTCCACCAGATGCAAGAAGCATGCTAATGAGTAATGGAATTTGAGTTGATTTATGTGACCTACTGTTTGTAGAATCAGTGCTGGGTGTTTGGCTTGCATCTTTTAAGTGTCTTTGTAGAGTCTGTTCGATTTTTTAGACTATACAGAGGAAAAGAGGTTCACATGTAAATCTTTAGATAGCATCAGCATGCTGACCAGAAATAAGGCAGGTTTCATGGACTCCCTGCTATTGAAGGAGGACAATGACATACTTGTATTTGTATTCACATTTGACAATAGGTATTCTCAATCCTAATGCTCAAAGAAACTTAAAATATGAAAAAGATCATGAACAAGGAAATAATAGGGGGCTGGATGTATTGTAGAATGAGGAGAGGGAGGAGGGACATTTGTATTTTAGCTTTTCTTACTATTGCTCCTGATTTTCAGCATTCAGGCTTGGGACATTATCTTCACTTCGTACTGTTCTGGAATATATACGGAATGAGAAATAAACAAAAGCATGAGATAGAACATATAATCATACAAAACATGACCAATGTTTTAGTAGAAAATTGACTCATTTTTGTAGAATATACACCAAAGTTTACATGTGATCCTTTCCAACAGACTCCAGTGATTGCATGCATCAAGGAAGTATTATTTCTAATAACATTTTTAAAGAAACATATCAATCCATAACCTTTCCAGCAAAGAACAAAGTTCTATACAACAGTTGTCCCAGCACGATGGATAGGTGTACTGTCCACTATGTACAATGCACCTTGAATTATTGCATCAGAGGAACTGAAAGTTTCACTGTCCAATCTTCTTTAGTTTATTTTTTAGATGCAATGCTGCTCTTTGTTCGATTTTGTAGCTTCGAACAGTTTGGGTTTGGCTAGCTCACCTCCAACATGGAAAGATGTTCCTGTTTGTGCAAGCAAATATCCATCTTTTGGCTAAATACATATCACCATCAAGAAGATTAAAATTTGTAATGAAATCCATTAAAATTCTCATTCACACTCGTAAAGATAATACTCGAGAAGGCTCTGCAGAAAATGGAAAATTCAAAACTAAAACCCCAAATAGAAAAGTACCGCTATTACCACAGAGCATCTCTGAACCACTTGGTGCTCCAAAAAGAAAAGTGGCTGTTGAAATTGCTTCCCCCACTGGTAGCCCTAGCTTTTTGATTACACCACAAATACCATTGCCTGTAATAGGTGGGATTTCCTGTGCGTCTTGCCGATCAATGTCTGTTTGCATACAAGATCAATGTCTTGTTAAAATCGGCTTAGTAAGAGACAAACAGTCCTTTTTTCCCCATGTAGAAAACTTGTGTTGTTTTTGGAATAGTAGAACATTCTTGAAAAAGAACATAATTATTGGCTAGTCACAGTCATGGTAACTGTAGCTTTCTCTCCTAAAATCCTGAGCGATGGCCGCTTCCGCTTAATTTTTTTTTTTGAACGCGCTCATGCTCTTGCGTTCGGGACTGTTGCCCGTTCTGGTGACGCCTTCGTCCCTGGTTCTTTGCTGGCGTCTGGTGGTTCTTCTCTGCCTGGGCCTTCTCTGGCGGGTGGGCTTGGATCTCCGGTGATTTTGGGGTTTGCTGTATCTGCGTCTGGTGGTTCCGCGATCTCTTATGCTGATGTGGCTGCCTTTGAAGCAGGAATCCATGGTCCTACCTATGTTAGTAGGGGGGTTCCCGGTCCTCTCCTCTTGTGCAACATGTTTCTGTAAGCAAACCCATTGTGGTTAAGCTTGATATTGATACAGTTGATGAGATTTTAAAAACTGCGGAAGACTCCTCTTCCAATATTGCTATCTTTCGTTTTAGGGGTTTCTGACCCTCTCTTTCTGATTTGCATGCTTGGATCTCCAAGCATTGGGAACAACCCATCTTAATTGATGATGTTCAGATATACCCTGTTGCAAGCAGTTTTTTTATTGTAAAGTTTGAAAATGCTGAAGATAGGAAAACTATCTTGTGTGATAGTTGTTTCACTTGGAAGGAGCGTTTCCTCTTGATGGCCAAACCCTGGTATCAGGGCTTTGACCCTCTTTCAGAGTCCTTTAATAAAATACCCTTATGGGTAAGACTACTGAATCTTCCCTTGCATCTTTGGCTGGATTCTATTTTGAAATCTGTGGTCAAGGCTATTGGGGATTTCCAAATGGTGGATTCGAACTCCTCTGAAATTTTTAAGACGACTTATGCTGGTATTCTTGTGGAGGTCGATGTCTCCAAGGGTCTTCCTGAGAAGATAACTTTGGCTTCTTCTTTGGGCTCTTGGAATCAAAATCTAGATTATCAGGGTATTCCGTTCAAATGTAAGAAATGCCACAAGACGGGCCATCTTGTTGTGCGGTGTTTATCTGATAAGGTTAAATCAAAGAAATCGCCTTCTTGGTGGTTGGGGGCCTCTGACCACCATTATACGGTTCAGAAAGTTTCTAACGACGGGGGTTTGGATTCTAGACCTACTCAGAATGATCATGCTTTGGCTGGAGCTTCTATTGCTGCCTCTGTTGTTTCTGATGCTATCTTTGATGCTACTGTTGTTGTCTCTGATGCAACTTTTTCTCAGATGTCCCTTCTGG
Source organism: Chamaecyparis obtusa (assembly GCA_027943335.1). NCBI lineage: Eukaryota > Viridiplantae > Streptophyta > Pinopsida > Cupressales > Cupressaceae > Chamaecyparis > Chamaecyparis obtusa. The sequence continues at coordinate 1,300,498 of BSBK01001728.1, forward strand.
TGATGCTACTATTGTCCCAGACCAGATCGTTGACGTTGTCTCTAGTTCAACGGTCTTGTCTACTGGTGCTGTAGGTTTTGTTGCTCACGGTGTTGTCTCTAGTTATGATGTGGTAGATGCCATCTCTGGTTCTGCTGCTATCTTGGCTGTTGGAGTTGTGCGCTCTAATGTGACCTACCCTTTAGTGGGCTCTTCTATCTCTTCTTTGGCTTGGCAGAAGGCTGCTGGAAAGCTGGAGGATGGATGGACAACAGTTAAGGGAAATAAATTTAAACCTTCCACTCCTTTTGATATGAATTTACGTTCACATAAGGATGGGCAAAAATGTAAATCTTGATCGCCCTTTGTAGTGGCTAGTTTGGATATTTTTTTATTCCAATTGGTAGGAACTATGGTTTGTTTGGTGGGACACCATAGTTGTTTTATGATCTTTCAACACCCTATCTTTTGATGCTTTTGTTCAAGGTTTCAAGACCTTTCAAATCCTGTTTTTATTTAGTCAAAACTGTAGCTTTCTCTCCAAACTAAAATTACCCAACAAAAGTACCAAACTGATTCTCCAATGTCCAAAATATAGACAAAGTTGGCTTTTATCAAATAATATTCCATCAAATCAGCTAAATGGATTGTACATGCAACTCATTTGAAGACTGATAGTACATGCAACATGTGAAAGCAACTCACCATGAAGGGCATTAGAGACAATAGAAACTAAATGCTAAGCATGTTTTGATGTAAAGAACAATGTTGTAATTGTCATTGCTATGCTAGTCGTGGCAAGTGATACCTGCATCATTCCAATGTACTCTCGAGACATCATCATTTTGCTTTGACATAAAAATCAGCATAAATATGTTCATCCACTCGTACATTTATGCAAGGGCATCAACTTGTATGTTTTTCCTAAGAGTTCAAAACTAACAATCAATGTACCATATATTCCTCCAAAAATATCCCTTAGACTTGTACAGGTCAAGCTAGTCTAGGAGCTATTATCACAGATTTGCAAGAGGAAACTTTTGTTGGCCATACTCATTAGATAGCACTCGAATAAAATTATAATCTTAAACAAGTTCTTAAAAAGTGGCATCTTTGAAATTACAATTGAATGACTCAAATGTCCTAATCAAAACAATTGACAGTGTTCAACTACCTAATTTTAATGTCGTGCAATACAAAAATTTGCTCATGAAACATGTTCCGCATATGGATAACATCGCTAATTGTTGGTGTAAATAAGACATTTTATCTAAATGGTTAATTCACACGTAGGTACTAATGATACTTAAGCTTACTTAGCAACCACATAGAAGCTTTTAGGAGCATTTCTACTTTAGATGGTGTTATCATGCTATCACATTCCACTTTATGTGTTGATTCCACTTTTAGTGCACTTATCACTTCATCAACCTTCACCTTTGTTGCACACACTTTATTACACATTGGAGGATGATCCACCTCTTGTGGATATGTGGTTCCACCTTTGGTGGGTGATAAATTGTTATTGTCTCATTTGCTCCTTTGTACTCACCTTGGCTATATAAACAAGGGGTCTCATATATAATAATCAATCCAATATTCAAGTTAAATCCAGTTGAGTCAATCTATTGTATTCCATTCTTGGTGAGAATAGTTTATTCTTATCATGTCATTTCTCTTGTTATTGTGCTTTCCATAAGGAAGAGGGGTTTTTTCTCAATCCATTGTATTTGATCTCAGACCAACTCTTATACTAATCGAGCACTATCCAACCTGTAATTGATGAACAAGGTAAATCTTCAACAAAGAAAACAAGTTGGCAAACTATGCTTTAAAACATAGGTGATTGTAGTAGTTACAACCATAAAGGCACCCATATTCTACCTACTCCATCCAAACATTTGTGGCCCTAGGGAAACAAAGTTTCCAAACGTCAAAATTTTTTCCAAATTTTAGGGACATCAGTAGGACTGTAGGGGGATGATAAATTATATACAAAGCTTTTAAATTGTACAATTGAATTTATAAGAACCATTAAACATTCTAAATTTCAATAGAAAATTTAAATAACAAAGGTTGAAGATCTTTCTTTCGAATAACTTGATAAGCCAAAAGATAACTTTCTTTCAATTTATCAAAATTTGATAAGAAAAATTGTTGAGAACCCAAAAAACAAAAATGCAGAAAATTTAAAAAATGAAGAGAAAAAATCCCTCTTCCTTATTTAAATCAAAATTAACTTAACAGAGAGAGGGAAAAAAGTCAATGACGGTAAATATGTTTTTTTAAACTTTGAGATTGTTGATTACATAGTTGCTACCAATTGTGCAAAATGCAAATTTGCAAACTTGTTGAAGAATTATGACAGCATACATTTTTGTGATGGGAAGCTGCATTCTGAACACTGCAATACATTATAGACTAGATGAAATGGACAATGTGGGAGGAAGGAGTAGAAAATAGGAGGAGATCAACTTTCATGGGGCAAGGTTTTTGAATGGGTGTCCATTGGTTTGTGATAGAGATCATACATGTTGCAATTGTGTTCATAATCCTATGCATATACTTTAAATAGTGTACATAAATATAGAAGCATTGACAAACAATTTATAGCATGGTCCAATCCATCATAACAATTTAAGTGGTGCATAAAACATGAAAATGTCCATTATAAAGCATAGAAGAATAGGAAGAAAAATGAGATAATGCATTCACTGATATATTAAATATAGAAATTAAATATTGAAGACAATGCCCTAAGGAGAAATGTAGAAGGAAATGTCATTAGTAAATTTTAGCCTATTTTTCGACAAGGATTAGTCGAATTTTCGATACCAATTGGTTGACCAAACGACCATAAATGTTGTCGAACTTTTTTTCATCGCTTATACGACAACAAAAATAATCATCGAAATTCCAACGCCCATAGTGGTTGAATTATCGATCGAATCGTAATCAAAGCGATTGCTTCAACCTGGATCATACCTTTTATCTATGCGACCAAATCCCGTCAAACTTTCAACGACATGTGCTTGAAATAAATGTTGAATACATAGCGTCCTCGTCAAAACGCCAAAGACAGTTCGTCGAAAGTTGGTTGAAATATTGACATACAATTTAATTTATTTTTTTAAAATATATATATGTTTTTTAATTTCACTATTTTTATTATTTATCTAATAATTATTCATCATATATAATTACAATAATCATAACTTATGTCGATATTAAGTATCGACCATATATCTTATTGTTGTATCAATTTTGATAACATGAGAATTGATTATGTGAGCTCAAGGAAAGTCAATGTCTGAGGTTTGAGAACTATTGGTCATTGGTTGATTGAAGAACAATGGATATTGATGCTAATAGAATTATAACCACTGTACAGTTGGATAGGTCCGAACTCATTTTGTTTCCATGGTATTTGGTTTCTTTATTTGTTGAGAAAATCCTTGGTGGAAGCTATGAAATCCTTCATCAGCTACAAACTTTCAGATTGATGCCTAATGAAAGTAGAAGTATTTGTGCACCTCGGTGAATCCGCTTTGTCTATGGTGAGTTTTTTATGGCTGCTTGTGTGGAAGTAGGCATGAACATTACAAATGGGTCTAAATTTATTTGCTTATTGTAGTCACTCTCTTATATGTATTCATGTATGTATTATAACAACTATTTGCCTTGATCTTTTCCTTTGTTTCCAGGGATTTTCTTGCAGGAAAAGAAGAATGGTGCATTAGGTATGCTACCGAGGCATTGTGTAGGACTCAATCTTATGACAATATCTCCAAAGTGGTTTTGAATCTAGGATTATTTTTTTCATATGTTGATCATGCTAGATGACGTGATTCTATTGGAGGAAGATATCTTCTATGATTGTGATTGTGTAAGAAGGGTATCCTTTTATGACAAAAGGAAGTCACTAGAGGATCTGATTCATTTGATCTTTGAGGATCTTGATCATATTAGTTCAGAGGGAGTGAACTATGTCAAGTGATTAGGAAAATCTGTAGCAGCCAGAGGACTCTATGATTCATGAGATAGACTGAAACACTCGACAAGCTGGTTTTAGACCGAAACACTCCACCATAGATCACAGAGCGACTCTTAGATACTTAGTTGACAAAATATGGGACACTCCGGGTGACGAGGCTTTTTGCTGCTTTATTGACTTCAAAAAAGCCTTTGATTTAATTTGTCCGTGGACTGAGACCTTAAATTATTGAGCTTCTCTTTGTTTCGAGAAGAGTATAACATTCTACTTAACAGGGCCAACTGCGTGAAGGTGGAAGCTCATATGGCCCCTCCTAAGAGCCTCCTATGACCCTTTACGACATTTTAAGACCTCTAAGATGTATTCTTAGGGATCATAAACGGTCGTAAAGGGTCATAAGGGGTCCTGGGACACAATAGCTGAGAAACATAATTGTAGGCATCATGGTCACAATTTTTTGGAGACAACGTAATTGAGTTGTATACCCAGACGATGGAGAGCAACTCCTGCACCCCTGATTCCAAGTTGACTACATTTGTTTTCTCATGAATACAAGGTCCTCCAATAGATATATTCAATTTGGAATTGGGGGTGCGGAAGTTGCTGATCTGCACCGCTTGGGTACACAACTCAATTATGCTGTCTCCAAAAGATTATGACTATGATGCCTACAATTATGTTTCTCAGCTATTGTAAAATCTACATTTATGTTTCTCAGCTATCGTGTTACTTACCTACTCAAGTTAAATGAGGCAACTGCAAACATTTTAATAGATTTTAATTATTAAATAATGAAATTTGCATATACTAGTGTTCTAAGCACCCTCATCACATGATTTATTATTGTAAGCCCCCTCTGACTTACGCATCTAGAAAATGAAACTACAACCTATTGGGATTGAGACAAACCTTATAAAACAACAACAACTAAGAAGGATCGCTTGCCAACATTTGTTGGAGGACCTTGTATTCATGAGCAAATGTTGGCAAGCGATCCTTCTTAGTTGCTGCTATTTTATAAGGTTTGTCTCAATCTCAATAACTTGTAGTTTCATTTTCTACATGTCTAAGTTAGAGGGGGCTTACAATAATAAATCGTGTAATGAGGGGGCTTAGAACACTAGTTTATGCAAATTTTATAATAAATCTGTGGACGCTGCATGGTAAGAAGCCTCGCTCAAGCTTGAAAATGATAGTCAATCCATAGTCAAGGTCAAGGAACAAATGGAATAACCAAGAAAACACTATGTTAAACCATGTGATTGATAGAAGATTGGGGCTCACCTGAGCCATAAATATGAATTATTCTAAAAAAAGATGTAAACCATATATATGCGCACTTGAGGCAAAGATAAGTTATGTCATATCAATATTAAAATATTAGTTACAATATGAAAATATTAAACTAACTAATTCCCGAGTTCATCTCTGCATATGGTCGCAACAAAGATATGTGATTACAATACAGAGAAGGCATCATAAAAATATAATTTCAGAATTTGCCCTAGCCTGACACGTTTTGTACTCAAATCCTTCATTGCGGATAAGTGGAGATGGGCAGATAGATGTAGATGAGTTGTCATCAACCCAACTAAAGTATCCACAGCCATTATTTCCCTGTGATACCCAGTCTACATTAGTTCTTATATTATAATGAATAGTATTTACATTAGAAACTTTAAATATATACACATTAGCAACCTTTTTTCTATTTGGGCAGCACCAAAGTTGTCGTCCAGGGTTGTTCGGTGTCCATGAAGTCTTCAACACACACTGGCCACCACCACATTAACAGTTTGGCACATTGACAAGAGTCATCAAGCCTATATCAATAATGCACTGCACCATCGTTACTACATTTATTATTTTTATATGAAATACACCAAGGAGTACCATCAGAAATATTAACCATTTACAATAATGAAAAGTAAACCTAAATCAAATAGCTCATTTTTTATCAGTATGTGTAGTCTTTGTGTATATGAAAAATGAAAGAAATATGAAGCTGAAATAAAATAGTGAACACAATAGTATTCCACATAGAGTGAATGAAATATACCATCAAAAGAAGGTGACAAAATCCTTTCACGAAGCATAGACATAGGAAATAAAAAAGGGACAAAAGACAAGAAATAAGAAAAATCATTACGACTATAGAAAAATCATTTATACTATAATAAAAAAAAGAAACACTCTTTGTCAACAATTTTCAAAATCATTAGGACTATAGAAAAATAATTAAGACTATACAAAATCAAATTTTAGAAATGGACGGTTCTGATGCTTTGCCATTACAACAATTGAGCATTCATCATTTGGTATTGTGTATTCCATTTAACTAGGTCAACAATGTTCAAAATCCTGTCACCAAGCACAGACAAGAAATAAGAAAAATCATTAGGACTATAGAAAAATCAAGTTCTAGAAATGGACAGTTCTGATATTGTTTTTCCATTACAACAATTGAGCATTCATCATTTGGTACTTCTTGGTGTATTCCATTTAAGTTTTTCAGTTGTAGTGTTTATGTGCATGTTCTTTATGTGTTTGGCTTCTCTCCCTCGCAAGGGATACGTTGATAGGTAATTGATTTAAAAGCATAATGATTTGACAGTCTTTTTTCAGGAGAGGCGTAATCATCCCGCCAACTTTAATTAGCAACATTTGTGGTATATGTCAAGTACTTATAATCAGTATTCCCAACAAATAGAGACTTAGTAGTAAAAGCATGTCCTTTGGTTTACTAGTTTACTTATAATCAGTATGTCCTGACCTACTAGTTTACTTATAATCAGTATGCCCTTGATCATTTTTCCAGTTGTTCTGTCCATTACTAAGATCCAGTAATCTGAATTTGTGCCTCTACGAGCCTTTTCAATAAATATATTTTGTGCAGATTAAAACTTCCCTGTCTTTTATGTTTTGATGGAATCCTTATACTGTTTGCAGCCTCTGACTCGAATTGATGGATATCCACACTTTGATCTACAGCTCCCGAATTGGCGCAGGCAGATTGGACACTGGAAAAGCTTCTCGAATCTGTATATATACACACGTAGGTATATATACACGTGTATATATACACACATACATGTGTGTCTATATACACACATACACACACACATATATATATACACATATATGTGTGTATATACACACATGTGTGTATATATACACAAATACACACGTGTGTATATACATATACATACATTTGTGTATATATACACACATACACACGTGTATGTATATACACATATATATACACACATCTATGTATATATACATGCATATACATGTGTGTGTGTACACATATGTATATACGCACATATATACACACACACATGTATATATATACATCCTTATATATATACATAAATACACACGTGTGTATATACATATACACACATTTGTGTGTATATACACACTGTGTATATACATATACACACATTTGTGTATATACACACACACGTATATATATACATCCTTATAGAAATATAATATACGTCCTTATAGTCACAGATCCCACAAAATATTAAATTTGCTTTTAGAAAAATTGGAATTAGAAATTGGAATTTCCAATTCCACCTATTTGAGTGGAAGATGAAATGCCCATTTTGGGGGCAAAATTGGAATTTCGAAATTCTAATTCCAATTCCAATTTTTTGGACGTACACAAACATGGAATTGAAGGTCACATAGTAAGATTTGAAATGTTTTGAGAGTCACCTAATGTGACTGTACCCTCACAACAACGGCATATACTGACTTGTACAGTTTTCTTTCTCTGTTTTGTTACTACAGTAGGACTTTAAGAAGAATGGGGGTCATTCCATGAACATAGAGGCCTAATCTTCATGGAGTGACGTTGTTTAACTTGTATTATAAATTCCTAACATTGCATAAGCAGAATCAAGCATGGTTAAAGGTGATCACAACATTGAACAGTGAGAAAATACATTGAAAATGAATGCCAAAGTATAGCAGTGGCTAATTTGTCCAAACAAGGGATGAGTTTTATGTTTGGAAATGTTCTAACATGTTGAGTAGATGGTGAATCAGTCACCAATTTGATGCAGAAGTGCGTGGAGATAGGAAATTGAGAAAGCCCTAAAAACAAGGGTTTGGAGACACAAAATTGGGGTTTTCGGTATTGTAGTGGGACTGTGTTTAATTGCTTCAAGATTTGGACATTTTGAGTCATTATAAGAGACTGCTGAAGGTTTGGGGTCTTAGAAGTATAATAGTGTGATTCCCAAACCCTGAAGAGTTGAACCCATGGATAGTCAGTATATCAAGTGGAGTGTCATCAGTATAGCTTTACGTCTTAAAATGATAAAATGAAAGTCACGCCGACAAAATGAAAGTCACTCAGAGATTAATTTCATAAACATTTTTTATTATTCAAAAGAAAAAATTGTGTTTCCTTGTGGGATAGGTATAGGACTTCACTGATTCATTCATGTAATTAAGTTGTGAAAACTATTCTCCCTTTAGGTCTCTAAAGCCAACAAAAGAATTCCACACTCATGAACAATTTAGACAGCCACTTGTGAGGCAAAAAATTGAAACTACAAAAGCTTGGTGAAGGTTTGTCCTAAAATTAGGACCGTGACTTATATGGATTCAATGGTACTTTTCCCTCCTATGGCTCAATTTTAACGAATTGGATTGTGACTGTAATTCAACCTTAAGACAAGACAGTCACTACCTTGAGACTTAATGGCCTATGTAGATTGTGATTGTAATTCATATGATAAATTTTAATCCAAAACTCCATGATTTGATCCAATCCAATGATCACAATTCAAAGCCTCAAATTATTTGTTTAAGCCTTTTGTTTTCTTATTTTTAGGAATAAAGATAAGAAGTTCTAATGTATGTCAATCAGAGCAGAAAAGAAGTTAAATACAAGAAAGAGTTAATAGCCACTTCAATAGTTTCAGACATTGCCTAGAAATTAGTGTATATTATATGGTGTACATCTTTGAGAAGAAAGGGTAAAGCTCAGTCGAAGTCAGCAATGGAAGCATTCATTCTTGGGCTATTTCAAAATATATTGTTTGTATCTATCAGTGGAAAGTGCATGCCAACAAATAAATCAATTGTTGGACTCTTGCAGGAGGGAGGTTACTAATGTCAAACAAGGAGAATAGAGACTAGTCAAGAATGAAGTGACATTATGTAGAATATTGACATCAATTAAGTAGAAAGAGGTTAAAATATATATAGGCTTAAATTTGTAGTGTATAAACAACTCTTGAAGATGCCAAAGGTTGCACATTTGATTCAACATTTCTATCAAGAGGTTTAAATATATATAGGCTTGAATTTCACATTATAAACCATTTCTCCACTTTCAATCATAGTTGGATTATATTTTCTTATTTGTTTCTTAACTACTGTACCCAACCCAAGTGACCTTACAATGGCCTAACCAACCCCTTAGACCAGTCTATCAACCTTTCAAGGCACGGTTGTCACTTTAGTATAGAGTGCTTCCTGGGCCTGCAAACCTAGCTTTCTGCATCTAACACCAAGTTTTACCACATAATCCCCAAGTGTTATTGGGATTCTTTGACACTCTCCTTGAGGTAGTCATCCTCCAAAAAGATCAAAGCTTGAATCATTCTCTAGGCCTCCCAACTGCAAGAATCTCAGAGGCCTAATTATGGCACCCACCAAGGCTCTACACTCTCAAGTGTTCAAAATCTTTTCAGCCAATCAATACATTGTGTCCTCGTAACTCCTCCCTGAGACTCTTCATAGTTGTTGTCTCATTAGTGAAGATGCACCCTTGTACTCCCTAAGTACTTTCACTCACCTAGACTGTTACAGATTCTTCGTAAGCCTTCAGATCCTTTCTAAATGTCAATCGACTCATATTGACATCCCTCTCATTTACCAAGTTTGTAACTTGGTCTTGACACACCCTGATCTTTAGGACTGTCCCCTATGGCAATGCAGGCCGCCAGTCAAACTTGGCACAGTTTCGGGTATTGGTTTCTAAATTTCCCAAAAGACCCCTCAAGACAGTCACCGTGTCTTAATCTATGTTCTCTTGGACATAGTGTCCCTCGAGGTATAGATTTTGGACCCTATACAAACTCCCAAATCCACAGCATCTCCTTCGAAGATAAAAAGCCTGATGCTCGGTCTGATACATCAGGTGCCTTCGAAACTTGGCACTCGGTCAATTCCACGATGGTCTCATTAAGAGGTGAGTAATTCAAATTCAAATCCTTGAATTGAGACTCAAAATTAAAACCAAATAATAGTTACGGGTCTATGCTCGTCGTGATGCCAGTCAAATTTCGGATGCCTGGCTATCTTCATATCAAACTCCTCCAATCTGCATTCTCCATGGTAAGTTTATTGAAATCTTATGATACATTCTATAATTTTCCCTCCTCACCAAATGCCAATGACTTTCATCGGATCGTAGGAAAGAAACAAATGTTTGAAATTCAAACTGCCGGCTAGGGTACACCCACAGGTTTTCTTGTTCTGCAACCCGATTCTCTTTCCACACTTAATCAAATCAACTCAAACCACTTGCAAACAAAAGATAGAAGTGTTTAGAAGCCTTCCATCTGATTAGATTCTTGAATTCTTTCAATATGGGTTTGCATGAATGTAAATACTAGTCATTTTTTATGGAAAATGTAGTTTTTTTAATTAAATTTTGAAATCTTCGTTAGGCAATCTGTATAATGGATAAGCAATCCACGGCTTTGGCTAGCTCCCCGGTAAAGCTTTGGCCTTCTCTGCACCACCAACAATATCCTAGCTAATCTCAATCCCAACAAAATAATAAAATATGCAGCAGACGACATTTTTGGGGAACAAATTGGCTTCAAACTTTTTAAAACTGATAATTGGCTTCAAACTTTTTAAAACTGGTAATAATAAATAGATGCGTTCAAATTCTCACAAGAGTCGGGAAAACAAAATCACGTCACCTCAATGTCGAATCCGCAGTGCTGAATCTGCCCTCCAAAGTGAAGGTTACCTCAATGAGCTACCACTACACAGTGCCGAGGAGGTTTCGCGCGCTGCAACCTTGAAAAAATGCGTCATGGTAATAATGAAATGAAATCAAAACCCTACTTCTATTTATTATATAAGTGGTAATAATGAAATGAAATCTTTTTTTTTTTAAGTTATGCCCGTGGTCATCAAAAGTTCGACCTACATAGTATTGGTCGAACTTTCGACGAACATGGGCATGGATAAAAAAAAAATCAAAGTTTTCCTTCTATAATCCGACCAACCAAAACTTTTTTATTTCATGGTCAAAAATTTTGGTAGAAAAACCAGGTCAAATGTACTAGTGTGTTATCATCATTGAATATTCAACATAAATAAAAAAGGAAAAATATTGAATTCAAAGAAACAATTTTTTTGGGTTGGAATATGTTTTAGAAATTTGAAATGCAAAACCACATCAATCCAATCTGATAAAATGTGATGTTGCTCTCTGAAATGTTGTCATTGTTGAATATAAATCAAAATGAAAAATTGTCCTACTCAAGAATTTTTTTTGGGTTGGAATATGTATTAGAAATCTGAAAATGCAAAGCCATAATCAATCCAATTTGATCAAATATAATGTTGCACCCTCAACTGTGATCAAATTGGCAAATCTCATCCTTAGTTTTAAAATGTTTAGAAAATGCACTGCAGAAATGACCTTAAAGACAAATTATATTGGTAAAAAATTACAAAATTTATACACGTTGCAAATGTGTTTGTAAATCCTTGCATTTATTTTAAATAGTGATATAGAAGCATTGACACAGTTTCTAGCATTGTTTGATGATTGAACCATTGTAATGTTGACATATTTGAGTTGTCATTGGTTAAGTTAGAGGCAAACATCAGTCCCACCAGAGCACCGGTAGACAAATCTATCACTAGTACTCTTTAGTATGCACTAGTGGACCAAACACAATATTTCCAACCGGTCTTATAAGACATACATAGAATGTATGACCAACCGGGTATAAGTTCAATATTGGTTGACTGCATCATAATCCGAACTGGATTATGCAGAGTTGTCTCAGTTAAAACCAGATTATATAGAGCATTCATAGTTGGAACTAAAGTTAGCTTTTTAACTGGAGTTAGCTTTATTTCTACGCGGATGTTTCAAGGTAAACTCAAGATCATTTTTCAAGCTTTTTGCATGCATGATTTATGAGTGAGTTTACAACTTGGCAGAACTATGAGAACGTATTTTTAATAAGAATAATGTCTTATAAATACATGTCATGGAATATTCAAGAAGTGTTGTTGAATATATAGAGCAGCAGAGAGATATCTTCTGAGAGGAGCTACAGTCACGAGAGGTGAAAGGCAAAGAAATCTTCAACAACCGAGCAAAGGAAAGAGTAACAGGCATGATCTAATTAGATAGAAATTGTCATAACAGATCATTGCTTTAGATTGTTGAAGCATATTGAAATCCCTTAATCAGGGTGAACCCTTGCAATTTCTTTGTATAAATCCCTTAACTAGGTAACATCTTCATTGGTGTTCAAAGTCCTTTCACAAGGCGACTCCTAACAGAGTCAAGATCCTAACAGGTCTTCTACCAAATCCCTTAACCGGGTGGCACTCTTACAAGTGCTTTGTAAGACTTTAACATGACACCTTCAATACTGCAGTAGTGAAGTTGTGAATTCTGTCTCACCTTGGTATTTTCCTTCTAACCGAGGGTTTCCACGTACATATGCTATGTTGATCCAAGTATTTCTATTTTTGTTTATGAGTGATTGATTATGTTCTTTTAATTCTGCAAGAATATAAATATAAGGTTGAATTGAAGTAGAAATTGTGTTTACTGATTCACCTCCCCCTCTCAGTAATTGATTAGGACTAACAATTGGTATCAAAGCTCTAGGTCCTCAAAGATATAAAGCTTAACCACTTGAGGAAAGATCATGGAGGGTTACAGATATCAGAAACAACTTGAGGAAGCCAATGACATCATTGCCTCTCTTGAGAATAGGTTGAGAAGGTCCCTTGCAAAAAGAAAAGAGTTTTCTCTGCAACTGAGTGAGAGCAATGAAACAATTGAAGAGCTCTCTGGACAAAGTGGATCTAATGAAGCAGAGGAGGTGATCTCTAATATCATGGAGAAGAACCAAATTCTATCCGATCAGATCTCAAACCTGAAAAGGGAGCAGGAAGGCAACACTCTAAGAATGACAAAAGTCATTGAGGAAAAGAGGAAAGCTGAAGATAAAAGGAATGGTGTTGTGAAATCACTAGCTACCTCTGAAAGAGAAAGAAATATGGCAGAAGAGGCTATAAGGGAAAGTGATCTTGTGGTTTTACAAATTCAAGAAGACATGTAGATCGTAGCATAAGAAAATGCAAACATGCACAAAAACTGGCATGATAAAGATGATGCATGCAAAAGGCTGGCTATTGAATTGTATCAACTTAAGGAACAAATGAAAGTTCTCAAAGAAAGAAATGAGACATTATGAAGATACAATGAAAGCTCAGTAAATCTTGATGAGCAACTAAGGGTTCAAAGAAAGCACAAAGATCCCACAAGACTTGGGTACACCAGTCACAATAGTAATGAAATCGGTGAGTCCTTTGGAGACAAGCAAGAGAAGAAGGAAAAGAAGAAACTGACATAAGTAAAAGGTAAGCAGACCTTCAAAACCTCTTGCAATCATTGTGGTAAATCGGGGCATAAAACAAACAATTGTAGAAATGCACCAGTAAAATCTGTTGCTCATAACAACTACTGCAACAACTGTTGCAAGTATGGCCACATGACCTTTGAATGTAGGTCACATACCAATAGTGTGTCTAGTGGAAGTAGGGGAAGCTTCAAAAGTTATTGCTATGCATGCAATAAGTTTGGACACAAAGCTAATGAATGCAGACCTCCAAGGCAATGGCATTCAAATCCCCACCAAGACTGGTATTCCATAACAAGGACACATATCAGAAAGCATCCAATCATGCTATAAACGGGCCAACAGGTCATAATAACTTTGGATCTTCTGTCGCAGCTGGGTCAAGGTCTTCTGCTGGTGCGACGTCTCCTGCAGTAGCTGGTGCTCGCTCGAGGTCTGGTGTTCGCCTTGTTGCTGTGGTTGCGGCTCGTTTGGGGTCTTCCGTGCCTGGTGGTCATGCTTCAAGGAAGGCTTCTCATTTGGGGCTTCCTGGTGGTGCTCATTCGGTCAAACCCTCTGCTATTTCTTATGTAGATGTGGCTTCTTTTGAAGCTGGTCTCTGTGGAGCTTTCCCTGTTGGGTGTGGGGGCTCCCAGTCTTCCCCTTTTGTGCTGCCCTTTTCTGTAAGTGATCTTGTCGTGGCTAATTTGGATTCTGACATTGTTGAGGAGATTTCTAAAAATGTGGAGTTCTCATCCAAGGCTGCAATCTTTAGATTTAGGGGTTGTTGGCCCTCTCTCTCAGATTTTCATACTTGGATTTCCCAAAATTGGGAACCCATTTTAACTGACACTGTCCAGATTTACCTTATGGCAAAAGGCTTCTTTATTGTGAAATTTGAAAATGTTGTAGATAGAAATGCCATTATGTGTGATCGATGTTTCATTTGGGATCGTTGCCCCCTACTGGTCAAACCTTGGCATCAGGGGTTTGATCCTCTTACTGAGTTGTTTAATGTTGTTCCCTTATGGGTGAGACTGCCGAATCTTCCCCTCCATCTTTGGCTGGATTCTGTTTTTGAATTTGTGGCGAGGACTCTTGGGGTTTTTTAGATGGTGGATTCAGATTCCTCTGATATTCTTCATCTGACGTACACTCGTATTCTTGTGGATATTGATGTGTCTAAGGGGCTCCCTAAGAAGATCACTTTGGCTTCTTCTTTGGGCTCTGGGACCCAAAATCTTGACTATGAGAGAATTCCATTCCGCTGCAGATTATGCCATAAGACTAGCCATCTGGCTACTCGTTGTTCTTCTCATAAGGATAAAACTAAGAAACCGTCCTCTTGGTGGGTGGGGGCTTCTGCCCACCATTATATGGTTCATAAAGCCTCCATGGTTGAGGCTGTGGCTTCTCAGACTGATCATGACTTAGATGGTGATGGTGTTGTCCCTATTGATGACGTTTTGGTATAGACTGTGGTTGTTGTTCCTTCTGGTGTTGTTATTGACTGGACAGTTGTGGGTGTCCCTGGGTCTGATGTTGCTCTTGTTGTCTCTGGTTCTGATGTTGTCCCGACTGTTGGGGCTGTGTAGTCTCTTGTCCAGGCTTCTCCTGGGAGTGTTCATGGGATTGGTAGTGGTGCTATTCCTCTCCCTACTGTGGATTCTATGGATTGGCAGAAGGCTGCTGGTTTGGTGGAGGATGGATGGACAATAGTTAAGGGAAAGAAATGTAAATCTTCCACGCCTTCTTTTGATATGAATCTACGTTCTCATAAGGATGGGCAAAAATGGAAATCTTGATTGCCCTTTGTTTGGTTTTGTTGTTTCACTTAGTAGGAACTATGGTTAGTTCCTTTGGTTTTTTTGGTGGGGCACCACAGTTGTATTGGTCTTATATTGCCATATCTTTTTAATGCTCTTGTACAAGGTTTTGGGTCCTTTCAAAACCCAATTTTACGTAATCAAAACTTTGGATCAAACTCTCTCGTGGACAGGAATAGAAGAATCAATCCATGGAGAGGAACCAAGATGACTTGTTACAACTATAACAAGACTGAGCATCTGACCAAGGAATGCAAAAACATGCCAATGAACAAGAAAAGAGGATCGATCAAACCGGTGGATAAGACCTCAACTCCCAATCAAAAGAGCAACAAGGAAAACGAGACTGGGAAAGAAGTCAAGAAAATTTGGTTCAAGAAGGAATCAAAGAGCTCCGCTGAGAAGACGACAGAAGGAAGATCATCATCTGCTGATGGGATATCTCTTCAGCGAACTAAGCCCAAAAGGCTTAGAGGGAACCGATAGTCCGCCTACTATTCCCGGTAGAACTAGTGAGCAACAAACTCACTCAGTCACAAAGTTAAACCGGAAGAAGTTACTGGTCTATTATATGAACCAGACAGGTAAGGTTTGATCAACAGATAAAAACATGAGAATCAGTAGTCAAGAAGAGATTAGGTAAGGTAATTAACGCTATAGCCATTAACAAAAAGTTACTGTTTGGTAATTATCGTTATACCCTAAATCTTTATAAGGGAAGGATGATTACTCTTTTTACCTTTGTGAATTGTGATTTTTGATTGAGTAATCTTTTCTTGCTTTGATTTACTATTTTTTCTAAGCAATCTTTATCAAGAGTTCTTTGTGTAAACTGGTCAAGATACAATATGATGACATCATCATATTCTATCGTCAATCTTATTCAAGGAAACCAATTCGACTGACCTATTTAAGATATAATGCAAGTGCAAAACAGGGAAAATGACATGACATTTGTGCTCTCATCAGTGCCTGATGGAGTTCTAATGACTGAAGATGTTATTGCATTTATTCATGCTAAGCAAGAAGAGTTGGGTGAAACCTTCATCCAGAGCGAGTATCTCTCACTATGCCAAGATGGAAAGCTTAAGGATAAGTATGCGAAGCTCGTATCTTTGGGATTGATCAATAGAGTCTGTTATCCAATCGTGTTTCAACTAGATTAGATAAGATTGGTTCTGAGTCGCGTGCACAAACTAAGATTCTGGCTAGCAAAAGGTGCATGGACACCAATCACTAAGGAAGATCTAAGAAGAGTCACTGGATACAATGACAAAGGGGAATCTCTTACCCTAAGAACCATTGCAAATGTTGTAGTTGCAAGGCTAGCCAAGTCGAAGTCCGATAGTCGGTTGATGACTGTCAATGATATAGAGGACAAGGGTGTTCGGTTTGTATCTACGATAATAGGATACAAGATCTACCAGTCGAGCAACCTCAACATTGTGTCGGGAAGATCCATTCACGCCGCACACCGGATCATGCACAACAATGCGCAGTATGATATATGTGCCATGCTATGAGGGAAGATTTTTGAAAATTTAAAGAAGCTCGGTCTTGTGAAGAAGTTCCTGAAATATGGAACCCTACTAGTATGTCTATTCTTTTATTATCAAAGTTTCTTTCCAGGAATAGGCAAACTAACATGGCAAATAGATAGACCAGTAATGATTTAAATAAGTGATATGGCTAACAATCTAGGAAATCCATTTAGTAAAGTCACAAACGATTACTTTGAGGCATTCCAACTTAGAATGTATGCAAGGGAGAGAATTCCCTCTACTATTGTTGATCTCTACAAGGATGAGGTGTGTTTTCTTGTAAGCACCGATCACTGTATAATCCAAGCAGTGGAACCTAGAACTGGATATGCACCAGAACTGGGGTATGAGATATCTGCAAAGATAGCCAAGGCATATGCAATATGCCTTACAAGAAAGTGATCTGGATCTGTTAGCCTGCCGGTTTGGGACTTTTGAATAAATTTAGGAGAATTTGAAGAAAAATTCATTGGTGAAAGAACCAAAGAAGGTATATATCAAAAGGACTCCCACTCTGAGGAAAAAGAAAACAACTGAAGAGGAACCCAAGGTGCAAAGGAAGAGAGCACAACAAGCGCCCAAAGCTCAAGGGGAAGAAATAGAAGAAACATAGATCGAAGAAACAACTACTCTTCAAAGAAGGAGAAAGACTGGTAAACCAGTGAAGGAGGATGCACCGAAAATAAAGAGACAAAACATTGATGAATTAGTGGAAGGAATAAAGGAAACATGGAGATTAGGACAAGTGGGAGGAAGATATGAACTTAGCAATGATGAAGATAGAAGAAAGATAGAAGAAGGTCTAGTCTAATGTATCTACAAGTTCAACCTATCTCCTACTAAACTTCATACAATAATACCTAATGATCTCCAGGAAATTATTGAAGCAAGATGGAAAGCTTCAATAGAAAAAGAAAGAGAACTTAGAATAAGGGCTCTGCTTGAAGTCCAAAATCATCTAGCTCTAGACGAAGTGACCCAACAAGCTGATATGCACAAACAAAATTTTAAGATCAAAAGAAGAATCAGTCAGGTGCTAATTGGAGAAGTTGACAAGGTGCACGATGAAGGAGTTTCTACATGGACAAAACTTCTTCAACAACAACACCAGGCAGAAGAAGAGTGCCTTAAGACATTAGTACCACTGGTGATTGACACTGGAAAAGGAAAAGGGGTACTAGGAGCTGATGCACCGGTAAAAGAGAAGACTCCTACTGAATCGGTCATTGTAGACATCACTAAAGACAAAATAGGTGATCTTACTCCACCAATCATACTGGTGTCTCTAGTAAAAGGTAAGGCTCGTACACTGATCATAGATGAAATTGTTGATGAAATCATGGATTTTGGCAAGGTATCCAATGTAGCAAAATGGTTAAGTGTTCTAGGAGAGGAAGACAAGCAGAAAATAGAAGTTGCTATGTTGGAAACCTTCTTGAATTTCAATAGAAGTCCTAGAGACTATAGGTCTCAGTTTCCTCCATTACTAAATCAAAGACTAATGGCTCAATGGAGGACAAATTTAGAGGCCAACAAAAGAATTGCAAAAGAGACTTTGGCTCAGATAAAACCAGGTCTCAGTGAAGAGATTGTCAAAGGTCTTATGGAAGTCATGTCAATGAACTTAGACACAAAGAAAAGAGTTGCCAATATTTTCAATGAGTTTGAAAAAGATGTGTACAATGATACACTAGAATTTTGGGAGCAATTCAACTTCAACACTCTTGGTACTACAGGTCCACAAGATATATCACAAGATGAACTTGAAAGAATTTTGGTACCATCGGTTCAATTCACTCCTCGTGAAGAACCTACAACCGGTGAGAAAGAAGTTCGTAAGGAGCCGTTCACATCTAGTGAACAGGTGAATCTGGAAGAAGAAGTTCTACCAAAAGAACAAGTACCGGGAGAGTCATCAGGAAAGATGGCTACTGACAAAGCAACAAGTGAAGAAGAAATTGTTGCGAAAGAACAACATGCAGTTGCGAAGTAGCACACAGAACCTCCACCTGAAGAGGAAGTTCCACCAAAAGAGAAATTACACCCTGAAGAGGAAATCCATCTAGAGGAAGAAGTACAACTAGGAGGGGAAGAAAATCAAGAACAACAAAACACATAGGAACAAGAGTTACTTGGACATACTGAACAAGAAAAGCTTGCAGAAGAACAACTAGTATAGGAACCAAAACAAAAGGAACAGGTAAATGTTCCCAGCTCATCTTCATCAAAGCGAAAGCTAACCTTTGCAATCAAACCTAAAGCCAAGAAAAGAAAATTTAGCGACACTGTGGTTGATAGAAGCAAGATGTCAACTAGACAAATGAAAGAGCTCACAAAGAGGAAACAGGACATGGTCCTCACTAGTGTAAGGAGCATCTTGTACAACTTCATACCAGATGTAGACCTTGATGAAGGCAAACTTGTTATTGATCAATTGGAGATATTGACACAAGCTATTGGAGAAGATGTCACCGATCTAGAGACAATAGCCATTGATAATTTGGAAAAGAAGAGGGTATAAATTCTACACAAACAGGTTGAAGAGTTGAAGACAACTGTATCTACAAATACAATAACACTCCATCAACAGATACAAGATGCAATAAGTCTAATCATAAGGACTTCAAATTTTGAAAATTTTGTTCAGGATATCACATAAAAGACATCTAAAACTTCAGAAGAAATAAGGGTTCTTTCATCAAAATTTGATGTAAAGAACACATCTACAACATAATTTAGCAGGGAAATGACAAGGCATGCACCTCTCATTTTGAGAAAGGCATATGAAGAAAGAACATAGAGAATTCAAGATCTTATTGGATTCTAACTATTCTTTGCCCCAACATTCAATCTCATGCAATCAACCGCAAATGAGGCAAAAAGATTGATCACAAAATCAGACTACAAAATAATAGAAGACATGGAAAACATGATTGTATCACTGCAAGCAGCACCAAAAAACTTGGAGCTTGTCACCGGTCTATGGAATTCGTTCCTTGATTTAGCAAAGAAAATATATAAGGATATCTTCACAAAGTTACAAATATAAACCGAGTCATTCCAGCTGTAACAACCTTCTGTCATATGGAGGCAAAAAGGGGAAGAAGAAGATTAGGATACTAGCAGGATGGGAAGAGATCAGGATACTGGTAAGCAGATTTAGCCACAGAAGAAAGAAGAAGAAATTAACACACAACACAAGGGAAGTCTACATGGTAGGGAATGTAAAGTGATATTTTTCCACCAATGCCAAAGGGGAAGATTGTTGACATATTTGAGTTGTCATTGGTTAAGTTAGAGGCAAACATCAGTCCCACTAGAGCACCAGTAGACAAATCTATCACTGTTACTCTTTAGTATGCACTGGTAGACCAAACAAAGTATTTCCAATCAGTCTTATAAGACATACAGGGTATGTATGACCAACCGGGTATAAGTTCAATATCGGTTGATTACATGATAATCTGAACTAGATTATGCGGAGCTGTCTCAGGTAAAACTGGATTATACAGAGAATTCATAGTTGGAATTGAAGTTAGATTTTTAACTGGAGTTAGCTTTATTTCTACGCGGATGTTTCAAGGTAAACTCAAGATCATTTTGCAAGCTTTTTACATGCATGATTTATGGGTGAGTTTACAGCTTGGCGGAACTATGAGAAAGTATTTTTAATAAAAATAATGTCTTATAAATACAGGTCATGGAATACACAAGAAGTGTTGTTGAATATACAGAGCAGGAGAGAGATATCTTTTGTGAGGAGCTACAATCATGAGAGGTGAAAGGAAAAGAAAGGTTCAACAGCTGAGTAGAGGAAAGAGTAACATGTATGATCTAATCAGACACAAAGTGTCATAACAAATCATTTCTTTAGATTGTTTAAGCATATTGAAATCCCTTAATCAGGATGAACCCTTACAGGGTCTTTGTATAAATCCCTTAACCAGGTAACATCTTCATTGGCGTTCAAAGTCCTTTCACAAGGTGACTCCTAACAGAGTCAAGATCCTAATAGGTCTTCTACCAAATCCCTTAACTGGGTAGCACTCTTACAACTGCTTTGTAAGCCTTTAACATGGCACCTTCAATACTGCAGTAGTGAAGTTGTGAGTTCTATCTCACCGTGGTTTTTTTCTTCTAACCAAGGGCTTCCATGTACATATGTTGTGTTGATTTGAGTATTTCTATTTATTTTTATGAGTGATTGATTATGTTCTTTTAATTATGCAAGAATATAAATATAAGGTTAAATTGAAGTAGAAATTGTGTTTACTAGTTCACCCCCCCCTCTTAGTAGCCAGTTAGGACTAACATGTAACACTGTGACTTAAGTGGTGCATATAACATATAGAAATCCATAATACCATTTATATCCAACAAACATGTAGCAAGTTTTAATAGAGAAAGGAATAGAAAGAAAACCAAGAGAATGCATTCATTGGCTTTAAAAAAAGGATTGCACAAGTGAAACAGAAAAGTTGGAATCATAGTTGAAAAATCATACTCGACAACTTATTGCCAAGGGAAAAAAAAAGGCAAAAAATTAGTTATTACTCGACAACTTTTCAACAAAAAAATTGACAACTTCAAAAGTTGCTTAAATTTGATTAGAAATGCATTTTTTTGCAAAATTCAATGAGGAGATGCATCTAATGAGCTAGTAAATGAGTAAACAAAAGAAACAAGCTGAGTCTAGATATATTTAAATGCAAATAGGGTACAAAATGGCATCCTCGTGTGGAATGCTAATGGCTGGTAGCCTGATAGTCTAAACATTGAAGAACATTTAAAATAACAAATTGTCTTTGTAAAACTATAAGTAATTACAAGCACAACATCAAAATAGTCTACATCTTCCTCTTCCTAGTAGGAGTCCGAACCTCATGCACTATGTCTATGTTTGTATGACTTTTGCATTTTATTCTTTCTTCGCATGAAGAGTCCTTGTTGTTTTGTGCCTTAGTTGAAGGGTTCCCTGGCTGGTGAATCATTTTAAGTCAGCCATTTCCCTGCTTTTCCTCCCTCTCCTCCCCCAAGGGGAAAAACTCGAAGAGATAGCTTCTCAAACCCCGGAGGTTTCTTTGCATAGCGCATTAGATCCCTCATATGCAGAGCTTCCCGACTGCCCTTATTTAGGCCCGAGCCTTTTAGGGATCAACACCTACCAGCTATGTTGCAGTCCCATGGAAGGGGGCTTCCTAAAAAAATAGAGTTGGAGCTGCTTGCTATTTTTTAGGAATATTTTAAAGCTAATGGTCCCATGAATTTTGTAGCCTAGTTCAGCTTTAAAATTTAAGCTCCGAAATTTATAAAAGTTGGCGGTCTCATAAATAAGTAACTTTGTCTTTCACACTTTGTTCATAAAAAAAAAAGCAAAAATTTATTTTCCCTCCAAAATTATATTTTAAGAAAAATCTAAAATTAAATGTTTGACAAGTTAAAAAAAGCATTCCTAAGATGTAATAGCACTTTTTCAAAATGAAGTTCAGATGCTATTAAACTGGGACACATGTCATATTGGTGGAAACTCTTAGAAAGTTGTTGTTGGAAGCTGGGCAGAAGATGCGTGATGTTGATGTGTGGCAAGATGATGTATGCTCACATTGGACCTTTTAGGCCATACAAATATCGGGTGTGACCCAACTTTTGCCCTGCAACCCATTTGATTAACATGCGAAGCCATGGTGAATATGGTTCATAGTATGAATTTGAAACTTCTAGATGACGCAAAAAATTCATTGCCCTTTACATAACCCAATAACTAAATAACCTCCCTATCCTGGCTTGTGTTATTCGCATCTTACCCAATATTTTATAGAAGGTGGGGTTGTGGAAGAAGAGGAAGTGTTATACACTTTGCTTGCGGTGGGAGCTCCAATTTTTATACTTATTGCCAGGAGTAATGGAATGACAAAGAAAAGGATTGCACAGGTGAAATAAAAAAGTTGGGATAATAACATTTAAGGAATCTAAATAGATGGGCATAATATTCAAAAGTTGCAAGCATTGGCTTCAAAAAGGATTGCATAGGTGAAACAGAAAAGTTGGGATAATTATTTAAATAATATAGGATTGGCTTCTTATTGGTTGGAGTAATGGAATGGTGGATCCAATGAGAGGAGCCAGGTAATTGGGCAACAAAGAAAAATGACCTCTTCTACAAACAGTGGTGGTAGGAGCCAAACTGCTTGAAGTGAAGCACATCAACTGCCCTATTAAACATGTATGCAAATGTGGAAGCAGAGACACAACACATGAAATGTTTTAAGAATGCCATCTCCCTGCATGCACTAGGTGTCTTTAGGAATGAAACAAGATAAACTTTTTTGATTAGTTGAGTCACATTAAAACTATCAAACTACTTGGTGACAAATCTAAAAAAATAAAAACCAACTTTGAACTCTCATGGACCATCACATATGTGCTTTCAAAACTTTGAACTCCAAAAAGATTCGAAAATCTCAAGCAACTTCTAAATTGGTATCTTTTCCATAACCTATGTTGGTTAATTGGGGTCACCTTAATGAACCCATGTTAAGTTTCATAGGTATTGATCTAACATACTTGACTTGGGGGGCATGGAATTTCCACCACAGTCACCCCGAATTGAAACTTAAGTGAGTTGATAGGATTCACTGATTTTACCTCTTTGGTTTATGTATATTAAATTCTCTTCTGTGACTTGCTTGATTTCATAAATGTGGCCACAAAACCACATTGAGTCTTTCTACTTCTCTATTTCACTTTTATTATTTAAGCACTTTTATCTAGGTTTCTATGACTTTGACTGTATACATCTATCATCATTCTAGCAAGGTTTCATAGGGTGGTTTGAACGATGATAAAGCCATAAAAACTACATCAAATGCATGCCATTCTATATTCACCCTTATGTTGTTGAAACTTTGAAATAGAAAAAAATTCTCTACTGATTTTTACCTAAAATATAATAACAAGAAGTTGAATTCCCAATACTATTTGCAATTTGATCTTACATTCAGAATCAAGCTATTAAAATCTTTTCCTAATATTTCCCTAATTTATTCATGTGAATAGAATAACAGGTTCTTGACTTTTAACCATTATCTGTCGAAGATAAGTGAAATGTTTAATTAATTCATCCTTTCTTTGGGTTAGTGATGCTTAATTACTTTCGTGACCTATTTTTTTATTTTATTTTTTCTACTTGATGACATGTTGATTTGGATTCAGGGCATAATGACACCAAAAATTCAATGACAAGTTAAAAAGGAAATTCTGTTTTATGTTCAACACATCTTTTTAATGTATTATAGAAGATTTAAATTTAGTACCTTCTAAGTGCTACAACATGGACTTTACCATTAAACCAAGTGCCTTTTGAAGAAGTTTTCTCTATGGTTGTTGATTTAATATGGCTATAATATTTGAAGGTCAAATTGCTCATTGTAAGAGGCCACAAAATACCCTATGTTTACAGATTATTTATTATATTATTATTACGAAGAATAATAATATAATGATATAGAAAAAATATATTATTATACATCCCATGTCCAAAGGTCAATGATTGGTATGGTGAAACAAATTGCACATGTTGGAAAACTCAATGAAGGGACCTAAAATCTATCTTTAGGTGCGAGAGATAAAAATATCTGATGCCCAAGATTTTTATTACATTAATAAAATCACCAGGAAAATATGAATTAGGTAAGAAGGTAACGTTACCTAGTATTCTATTTGCTGATGTTCTAATAGAATCCACTCTAGAGCAATGGGCATGGAGATGCATGACCATATTAGAAAATTTAAGGGATTGAGATCTCTTGAGGGTGCAAGGGGCATAAAAACCAAATACAAATTCTATATTAGTCTGTATGTTTGTAACATTAAATATAGTTTCCTTTGACAAGTGGCCTTTGCTTATGAAGTATAAGAAGGATTGTTGTTCAAGACTTCTTCATTTTCTTGAACGTGGCTAGGGGTAATTGTTGGGCTAAAGATCGTATAGTAGTTGAAGGGTTTTTTTTCTTAAACATTGGAGTTTTTCTTGTAGTCTTGACAAATTAGCCAAATTAACTTGTCATCTAATTTTGGTTGACCCCCACATAGATCTGAACATTTTTTTGCATGGTGCATAATTAAAACTTTATACCCTTTGAAAAAATTGTTACAAGATACAACCATAAATTAGATGTAATAGAGAGGTATATTGGATAGTCACAAGACTTGGCTCCGCTGGAGACTTTGAAAGACTTAGTAGCCACAAAATTGTTTGCTGAGAATCCAAAATTTATGATTTTTTATTTTCCATCTCCATTGATGAATTTAGGTGCTCGAAGCTTTTGACCCTTGGTAAGTTTTAAGTTGTGCATTTTTTTGATTCTTAGCTGACTTAGCTATTTGATTGGCATTTTATTTTTATTACCAACCTCTAACGAGTATTGGGTTTGTGTGTTAAACCAACCAACTATACTCTTCCTTACATAAGTGTATTGATGTTACACATTCATTTTTACTAAAAGAGAGGTAAAAAATTATTGAAACACAAAGACATACAAAACAACAAATCTTAACAAAAATCTGTAGAGAAACCTATCCTGATCAACAAGTTTATCAAAAACTTGAGATAAATCAGGGGGCAATTTCCTTTTATAAACAATATTCTAGTCCTACATGTGAACTGAAGCCTATTTAGTGAGGCAATAAATAACACTATTCCACTCTCGAGGTATGTGTGTAAAAATGACAGAGTCAAGAGACCTACATAGCTGTAGAATCTGATTATTAACTAAAGCCAAGTGCCAGTTAACATCCCCAAGCTCCTGCTTAGTTAGCAGATTCACAACCACCTGAGAACCAGTCTCACAAACAGTCTTGTGCCAACCACACACACAAAATTACTCTACAACAAACAAGATGGCCAAAGCCTCCATGTAATTATTAGTATGAAATCCCTTATACATAGAGAAAAGAAACTAGACTTCACCAGTTTTACTTTGACAAACTCCCCAAATGCCTGCAGGTCCTGGATTCTGCCAAGAAGAACCATTAGTGTTGACTTTGAGAACTCCAGAGAGAGGAGGAGTCCAATGCCCCTCATGATTGACACACCACAAAGGTTGTTTGGTATAAGGGCTTTCCAACAACCATTGGAACTCCTGGAACCCCTCCCTAAAGAGGAAAATTGAGGTGATTGCATATAACAACATCTCTTGGATCCATACCTCCATTCCACTCACACTTAGCCAAAGCCAAAACTATCTCACGAAGAGAGTGGATAATTTTCCACCATAGATGCATGAACCCAATTATAACATCTTGAAAGATCCTCATGTTCCTCTCCAACTAGACATGCCAAAGAATAAAGGAAGGACCAACAACCCAAGCAACCTGAAGAAAAGAGGCTTTAGAAGGGGAATGCCCCATATGATCCTAGAACTCAGACAAAGAAGAAACATGCCAGCAGGGGTGGCCCCAAGCCAGTAGACGTGCCATATCTATTTAACAAAAGAGCATTGAAATAAAAGATGGGGAACATGCCTCTCACCATTGTTGCATAACACACAAATTGGGGGACCCTTAAATCCATGCTTGCAAAGATTATCCCAGGTAAGACAACGGTTGTGAACCACTGACCATATGAAAAAATTACACTTGGGAGTAGGAAAATTTATTCCAAACCTGCTTCCACCAAGACACCTCAACATCTCCAAACAATTGTCTTGTAAGTTCCAGGTACCCTGCAGACATATAGTATTTTTCAGATGAGGCACTGCCCTAAGCCAAAACATCAGGACCCATCAAGGAGTTGCATTCCCTAGAAGCCAAAATATGAGTAAGCTCATGTCGATACCTCCTTGATTCCCCTAGCGGCCAATCAAAAGAATTATGCCATCTATATCCAATGACATGGCCCAAATTATGAAGTATCTTATAATGTGCCACCTTATCCTAACCAGCAATAAGAAAGGAATCACAGAGATCCTGCATATGTAGGTACATGGACAAAAGAGGAGGATTTCCATCCCAAGCATCAATCCAAAACAAAGCCTTAGAGCCTCTATTACATATCCAGAAAAATCCTCTCTTAACCAATGGAGCACTAGACTTAAGAGTATGCCAAACCATAGAACCACTTCCCTCAAGAGGAAACTGAGAAAATTGAAAGGGTTAGCTCTCCTAAAATACTTATGTGTGATAATATGGGCCCATAACTAATTTTGATAGGAACACCACCGCTAATAAAGCTTAGAAACAAGAGTTTGGCCACTCAAAATAGTAGAGTGGAGACTAAGACCCCCCTCCTTCTTGGGCTTACAGACTGTATCCCAGCTAATTAAACTCCATTTAGAGTTTTTCAAATCACCACTCTAAATAAATTAGCATGAGAGAGCATCAAACTCCTTAAGAAAATACACAGGAGCCTCTTGAACCATGCTTCTATAAATAGGGAGAGCTTGAATTATAGATTGTAGAAGAGTTACTGAAGCAACTGTAGAAAGCCATTGATGAGTCCAATTATTAACCTCCCATCGCAGCTTATCAAGCAATTTTTTCAAAAAGAGCCTTGGCTACCTACCTAGAACAATAGGAACGCCCAGGTAAATCAGTGGGCGTGACCCAATCTAAAATCTCAGGATATTAATGATCCTCTGTTAAATAGGCTTTGGAGTATTAAAAAAAATATAGAGGATTTATGATCATCAATTCTAACATGATACAACCAAATAAATGTCCAAGGCTTGTCGAAAATCATTAGCTTCCTGGATCCGAGCAATTCTAGTAAATAAGTGTCATTAACAAATTGAAGATGAGTAATGCAAGAGAGGAGGTAGCAAGCGGGAGACATCGGTTTGAATTCAAATGGGGGCGAGAAACTTGCAAATGGAAGAATTTCTGCAGGAGCTGAAGCAAGGGGGCTTCAGAAGGATGGATGTAGTAATGGTGAGGGCTCCACGAAGGCATAAAATGAAGACAAAGAGTCAGACATGGATCTTTCCCAAGGAGGTGGGCCCGAGAACATCTCAAATTTCCTTGCTGGTGGGAGAGTCCCAGTCAACCCTGTTAGGAAGTTTTTTTCAAGGATGAAAGGTAAAGGAAGCCGGTCTTCGCTATTTGGGGTTAAGCCTACAAGAAAATCATCTTTCCTGGGGGTTAACAACATTTCAGAGCCTGAGAAGGGGGTCTTTGGTATATTTATAGTAGACCCTCTAGTGGATTACACTATTTCAATCATGATGCTAACCTTGGTTGGAAAATTTGTTGGGCCAAGACCAAATATAGATGTGGTTAGAGTCTTTGCTGCTAAGAAATGGAGTCTTAAGGGTCAAGTTGACATTGCAACAATGCCGAAAGGTTTTTTCTCATTTGAGTTTTCTAATGGGGAAGACCTTTCCAGTGTCCTTTGTGGAGGCCCATGGATGTTTGGTAAGTCATCTTTGGCTTTACAAAAATGGTCGACTAATCTGGATTTGAATATGATTTTTCATTTTTGCCCCAGTGTGGGTAAGACTCTTGGGTCTTCCATTGGAATACTAGCATGAAGATGTTTTTGTTGGTCTAGCAGGGGCATTTGTGGATCTCCTAACCATTGATCCCATGACAGAGGTGAGGTCAAGGATGGTTTACACTAGAATTTGTGTGAATGTTCACCAATCAATGGATCTTCTCAAGGTGATAACCATCATGTCCAAGATGGGAAAATGTATTCAGCCTCTGGAGTATGAATCTATTCCCTTTGCCTATTTTGTCTGTAAAAAAATTCGTCATTGGGTGAAGCAATGTCCTCACAAACCTCAAAAAGATAAAAAGATTAACCAAAAGAGGAAGAAAGGAACTAGGAAAGAATGGAGGGAAATAAATCGAGGAGATACTAATAAAGAGGATTCCAAATCCATGGAGACCCAAGAAGAGGAAGGAAGTGCTAAAGAGGAAGAGGCTAACCTTCTAGAGGTGGATAATCCTGAGGAGAAGGAAGATTATGTGCCCATTTCAACTGAAAATGAGAATGAAGATGAAGAAAACAACTTTCCAAAAGACAATGTCAATAAAGAAAAGTAGGCCCAAGATGAAGAAAATGGGGGCAGTCTTTCTGCTATCAAAAGGGTGGAAAGTGTGGGATCCCAAGAAATGGAACTTAATCTTTCAACTCATGTTTTAAGGGTGGAAGATTCATTTGAGGACCTTTTTGAATCATGTTCTCACTTGAATATCTTTGAGGCCCAAGGGTGCACTATTTTGGATGGAAAAACACATAGTGAGACTCTCAAAGATAGTGTAAAAGATGAACCTCTGTTCCCAATAGAAGTTAGAAAATGGAAGGAAGAAATTTTGGAACAACAGATTGTTCTTGAAGAAGAAGAAGAAGATACTTGGATAGTGGAAAGTGGAAGGAAAAATAACAAAAACTCTGGTAAGAAAGGGAATGTTGTTATTCATGGGGTCTTCGTCCCTAGTTATTCTAAGAAAAATGAAAATAAAAACCAAGGAGTGCAGACTAGATGTCAATAGAAGGCTGATGTTGGCTCTCCAAAAGGGGATACTAGGGATAGAAAATCAATGAAGAATGTTAGAGAATAGGAAGCAAAAAATAATATAGCAGATGGTCATCAAATGACTATCCTGGAGGTATGTTCTCCACTCCGTAAATAAAGATTGTTTCCTAGAATATTAGAGGAGTGAATAGTCCTCATAAAGAAGATGTGTTAAGAAATTTGGTTAGAGATTGTAAACCAGACATTTTTCTGATTCAAGAAACTAAAATTCTCAAAGTGAAAGTTGAAAATCCTATTAATAAGGGGGTTAGTATAGGTTGTGATTCTGAGGGAGCTTCGGGTGGAGTTGCGATCTTTTGGAACCAAAGCTCTATCAACTGTTCTCTTATTCTTGTTGAGAATAATATGATTATAGTTAATGTCACTCATATTAGAGATAACTTTTCATGGATTCTTGTCAATATCTATGCCCCTAATAATAGATTGGGTAGAAAAACGTTCTGGTATAGATTGCAGGACTTGGGGAATATTTATCAAGA
This sequence comes from Chamaecyparis obtusa, assembly GCA_027943335.1. Classification (NCBI taxonomy): domain Eukaryota; kingdom Viridiplantae; phylum Streptophyta; class Pinopsida; order Cupressales; family Cupressaceae; genus Chamaecyparis; species Chamaecyparis obtusa. Next base: position 1,330,491 of record BSBK01001728.1, read on the forward strand.
TAAGAGTTGGATGGTGATGGGAGACTTCAACACCCCGCTGAAAGATGTTGAGAAATCGAGAGGTAATCCATCTCAGTTGGAAAGAAAAATGGACCTAATGGATTATATAAATAATGAATCTCTCCTTGATGTGGAGCTTGAGGGTATTTCTTATACTTGGTCTAATAGAAGATCTGGAATTGAGCTTATTTAGGTGAAATTAGATAGAACTCTCATTTCCTCGAATTGTCTCTCAAGGTACTCATGTTCCCTTTCTTCCATGTTAAGAATTGGCTTTGATCACTTACCTATTACTTTTTCTGCTAGTTCTTTTAATGGTAAAATAAATTCCCCTTTCTATTTTGAAAGAATGTGGATGGTTCATCCTAGTTTATCGGAGAATATTGCTAGATGGTGAAAATTAAAAGTGGAAGGGGGAGCTATGTACAGAGTTTCCAAAAAATTGAGTCACTTTAAAAGAAAAGTTAAAGTTTGGAATCAAGAGATCTTTGGTGACATTTTCTTATCTTAAAGCAGAGCTTAGATTAATATTAAGGATGTTCAAGACCAAATCCAAAGGGAGGGGCTCTCTGAGGAGCTCAAATATCTTGAAAATAATCTGTTGGCGCACTATCATAATATAATATCCAAGGATGAAATTTTTTGGAGATAGAGGTCGAGAGCTCTTTGGCTTAAATTTGGAGATAAAAATACTAGGTTTTTCCATATGACTACCATGAAACATAAGGCTACTAATAGGATCCCCTGTTTACATTTAAATGGTAGTAAGATTTTCAAGGAGAAAGATATTAGAAGGAAAATGCTGAATTACTTTGCCTCCCTCCTGTCTAAAGATCCAAGCTTGAATTCCCCTGATCAGGATAAATTTTTGTCAGCTATTCTCTCTCTGATTGATAAAGAGACTAATATGTGGCTGAAAGCTATCCCTTCATATTAGGAAATTAAGTCTGCTGCCTTTTCTTTTGAAGGAGAAAAATCTCTGGGTCCTGATGGGTTCCCATGTTTATCTTCTAGCATTACTAGGAAATTGTTGGCAAAGAGGTGGTTGCAGCTGGGAAGGAATTTTTTGGTACTCAAGCCCTCCTCAAAGAGCTAAATGCTACCTTCTTGGTTTTGATTCCTAAAAAACTAGGTGCTAATATTATAGAGGCCTTGAGACCTATCAATCTTTGCAACTCTTTGTATAAAATCATTTCCAAAGTCCTTTCTTTGAGGATTATTTCTATTCTCCCTTCTATAATTTTCCCTCAACAAAATGGATTTGTACCTGGAAGGCAAATTCTGGATTCTATTATTGTTGTGCATGAAAATATTCATTCTTTGGAAATGACTAAAAAATAGGGTTTTCTTATGAAATTGGACCTATCTAAAGCTTATGATAGAGTGGATTGGAATTTCTTGATGAAAACTTTGGGATCTTTTGGCTTTGACATGGGGGTTATCAAACTTGTGCTCTCTTCTTCAGTTATTGTCAATGGCGGATCTTCTAATTTCTTGAGACCTTCTAGAGGCCTTAGATAGGGAGATCTGATTTCCCCTATTCTTGTTGAATGCCTAGGGGGATATATTAGTAAGTTGGTGGGTGAAGGTCTGATTATTGGTCTTCAACCTTCATCAGCAAGAATTTTTTGTTCCCATGAACAATTTATGGATGATACTATTACTATTGGTTCAACTAAGATAAAGGAAGCTCAAAAATTGAAAAACATGTTATCCACTTATTCTAATGCGTTTAACCAACTCATTAACTAAGATAAGAGCTCCATTTTCTTCATCAATACCCTTGAGTAGAGACAAAGAAGGATTGCTAAAATTATGGGATGTAGTATTGACACTCTGCTTCTTCTTACCTTGGTTTGTCGTTGAGTTCAAAACCTCCCGAAGCATTTTTGATCTCCATTGTTGAAAGATTCAACAAAAAGATTGCAGGCTGGAAGGGTGTTCTTTTAATTCAAGCGGGAAAAAATCAAATTTTGAATTCTACCTTGCAAAATCTTCTTGTTTATGCCTCGAGTCTATTCAAGATCCCTCACAAATATGCTGAGGTGATTGAAAGGATTCAAAAAAGATTTTTGTGGTCGGGTGTGGAAGAGAAGAAACAAATGATTTTAGCGGCTTGGGAGAAAGTCTGTAAGACTAAAAGATGTGGGGGGCTTGGATTGATAAGTATTAAACTCTTTAATAAAGATCTAGTGGCTAAACAAATATGGAGAATTTTTGGGGAAGAAAGGAATGGAACTCCATCCTGAGAAATAAATATTTGTTCAATAATCCTACTCTGGAAGAATTTTTGTGGACTAGAGAGAACATTCAAGGATCCTTTATTTGGAATATTATCTGTTATGTTAAGGATTTGGTGACCAAATGTGTTAGGTGGAGGTTGGGAAATGGGAGGAGAATCAATTTCTGGGGAGACTATTGTAATACCCCAAAATTGGCACCTATTTAATTTCATCAATTTTGGTGCATTATCTTGATTTTACATCACCAAAGTCCTAGTTCCCTAGGCAATTTTCTGTCTCCTACCTGACTTAATTTGACTTGATGTCAATTGCAAAGACCATAAATTGCAATAATCAAACGCTAAATTAATTCCTAAAAGTCTTAGACTTAATTGGCTAAATTACCCCTATGATAAATTAATTTAATTATAAAGTCCTAAGTGCTTTCTAATTAAATTAAAATCTACCCTCTTTAGCTAATTACCCATAAAAAGGAATTAATAATTACTTGATATTCGAATGGACACACTTTTTTGAATTGATAATTCAAGATATTCGAAAGGTCACCTGTGTGGCATTTTCCATTCTTTTTATTAAGTAATTCTTGCATTTTTGTCTCAATATGGGAATGAAGAGTCATGAGTTACAAATCAAGAAACTCTTCATTCCTCTCTTGAGCTTTTCTATTTAATGAGCCTCTTCTTCTCATTCAAAAAGAAGGCAATTTGGAGAGTAATTGAACTATAGCGAATTTGTGTCTCATTTGATTCAAAGCTTTTTATTGCATATTTAGTCTATTATCTCATCTTAGTTTAATATTGCATTTCATATTAGAGTTAATTTCCTTATGGGTTTCTTAGTATAATAACATCTTTATTTCAAAATCAAATAAAAATCTGCAATTCATCTTTACTTTCAAGCATCCTTTTTAGATTAATTGCATCTCATTTTAGTTTAATTTCAATTGGATTGCTCATTTTCATGCTTTTGAAAATCCTCCATTGTTAGGTTGGTCTTATGGTTGTTGACTCTTCAATCTGAGAGCAATTAAACACCCCGCCTGCATAGGAGGCAACAGGTCGCTTCCTCACGAATTTTGGATTGAATAATTCATATTCTCTTCATAATTCAATCATAGGAGTAAGGACTATGTTGCGTATGTGGTTGATTTAGAGGTCACATTCAAGCACACACATTTTGGCGCCCACCGTGGGGCAGAAAATCTGATTTATGGCCTCATTATCATTTTTTTTCTGACATGAATTTAAGCTCTGTCGTGTGTCCGTACTGTCTGTGTACGGATCTTCATGCGAGAATCCAAAGCATCCCGCATGAAGTTTTGCGCGAGATTTCACTATCTCGCCCCAGGCTTTGCACTTTCTCGCATGCACTGGAGTACTTCCTCGCGCGAGATTTTAGTTATCTCGCATTGGATACTGCACTTTCTCACGCAGATTTGTACTTTCTCGTGCGAAGTTTTATTATAGTTTTTTCCAGTTTCTAGTTTTCTTGTTCTTTCTGCTCTTAATTTTTGATAATTTCTGATAAATGTTGATTTTTATCTCTCTGATATTTTACAGCATTAACAGTTTCTGCAGGATGCTTGTCAAAGAATTTGAAAACATACTAATGGTTTGATTGCAGGACGAATAGTTGAAGATTGCTAAAACGTGTTTTTTTCCTGCTTTTATTCACATAGTATAAATAGGGCTCCATTAAAATTTCTTGAGAATTTCGATAGTGAGTAGGAATTTTGGCTCTTCATTACATGGAGGTGATGACCATGAATGAATCCGAAATTCTAATGATCTTACTAATATGATGAATTCTTGGGGAAGCGGAGAAAGTTAGCGAATCTTCAACATTTCTATTCGTCAGGGAATTATGCTCTTCTCTCCTTGAGAGAGAATCATAAACCCAAAAGTGTATAGATTTGGTGAGGTGAAACTAACTCAGTGATGAACTTTCTTGATGTGTTTGGGTGAGGAAATGGGATAGAGAAGTATGCTCTTCTCCCTTTGGGAGAATCAAAAAATCAGACCCCCGAATCTAAACCAAGTCTAGTGTCACCTTTAGAGGGCCTGCCGGTATTGAACCTCCGGGAATGACCCAAGTGAGTACACACCTATTGCCGGTGATTCCACCTCACTATAATAAAGAAAGTTTTGTTGAGTCTAAAGACTCCAAAACCATGGTAACTTCCTTTTCATGACTTTGACGATCATCATGGAAAGGCCCTGTCTATTACACTGAGCGGCGCCGCTCCAAGCCCTGCTTGCGGGGGTGTGTGATTTTCAGGTGTTGGTGTGGCTGCGAGGCCTCAACCCTGTATCAGGGGCACCAAAGGTTATTGTGAACGGAAGCCTAGTAAAAAACCTTCTTAGCTAGTGGCCTACCCGGTTCATCTCCGTAAGGAGTCATTATCTTTGCGCAAGGAGGGGGAAGAATCTCTCCGTATGTTTATCATACACAGATTCCCATCATAGGCATACACCTGGACGTTTGGAGGAGGTTGCGACACTGGCCCCTGCTACAAGGGTAACCTTTGAACATACACTGTTGAGTCCTTGGAAACACCGAAAACATGGGCGCCCTCTAGGGGGTGACATGGCTGTGTGAGGTGCACGTATGCATTCAAGCAATGGGGCAAAGGTTTTGGCTTCTCACCATTTTTTTGTAGGATTAGGCTATGTGCTTGTTATTGAGTCTTAAACATTGTCCATACATTATCAAACAAAGACTCCCCTGATGCTACCAAGTTGCTTTGTCCTTGATAGGTCTGTTAATGACTACTTCTTGCTTCACAAGTGCTTGATCTAAACCATTGTGTCTTTAAACAAATTCTTGGAATCCTAAAACGAGTGTGTTGATTAAACAATTCTGTCAACCTGTTAGGAAATTGGATTTTCTGTCAGACATCAGTTCAGACTGTACCTCAAAATTCAACTCAAACTTTGAAAATTGCATCAAAACTGTTAGATTTTGCCTGTTTCCCGTGCGAGCTTTTAGCTTCAGAGCACTTCCTCGCGCGAGATTGTATTTTCTCACGTGAAGTTCTGTGTTCTCTCGCGTGAGCTTTCATTTTCTCGCGCGGTCAGGCATTTTCTCACGCGAACCTGTAGCGCAGTTTTCCAAAAACAAAGACCTATTTGCAGTTCACTGTTTGACTTTTTATCTGGTCTGCTTTTTGCCTAGGGTCTATTTTTCTGCTCCCCTGTTGTTTACCGTCAGAAAATAGTTGTGTTGAGTTAGGAATCGATCGACCTTTGCTTTGGCTCATGTTGTCTCTCATCTATTCATCTTATCTCTTTATGCCTTTTGTACCTTGCATTGCGATTGTCTTATCTCGGCTGTTCTAGCCATCTCTTTTTGACAATTTGTACCAGGTTCATCTTGCATCTTGGCTGTTCTAGCCATTTATCTCTTTTTTGTTATCTTAGAGACAGAGTCTAGCTTTATCCTGAATCTTTGCTCATTACATCTTCATCTATGACTGTCACGACTTGAAGTGGTAAGACTTACCCTATCTAGAACGCTGATCAAGATCAAAGTAAATCTCATAATCAAGACGTAGGTCATTTCCAATTTGTTGAGAAGTCTGAACTTTGTAAGAGTTCTTCAAATTCTTCATTAAGCACTCCACAAGATAATTTGTCTTAGACATCTCCTCCGATTTTCCAAGAGTGCTTTCATCCTTTATTTTTGCAATCTAGTTCATCTCTCCAAGAACAAGACAACTCCTATTTTCAAAACAATTCATTATTTTGTGGCTTTGGGAGATCATTTCCTCGGACGGAACCTATTATTGAAACTATTGATCCCACTGAAGATAGTGATTCATCTGAAGCTATTCACACACCAAAAGTTACATTGGCTGCACCTTTTCGACATCGTTCTCATCACTTTACTGAAGCTTCAATTGTAGCACAAATTCATCTTGACAAGATGGGAACCAAGAACCCATTTGACTTTCAATCAGGCCAATACGGCCAAACTTATAATCAATACCATGGTCAATCTTCTCATGATGAAAATCAGACTCATCACAATCAGTCTCATAATGACGATCAATCTCACAACAAAACTCAAGCTGATCAACAAGCATCACATAACTATCACCCTCCTCCTTATGATCAAAATCAAGATGATCAACAAGATCACACACAAAGCATATATGAGACTCTTGGTAACGAGGATGATGTAATTACTCAGAATGATATAAATGTTGTGAAAGCTAACAAGAATCTCATTAAAATGATGGAAATTATTCTTTTGGAAGATAAGGAAAAGTATTTTCTTGAGTTGGCTAAGCAAAGAGCCAAACTACCCCTGAATTTCCAAGTGGAAACTATTGTAGCTAAAGAAGAAGAAACTGAAACCGCTAAGCTACAAAAGATGATTCAAAGTATGCAAGATCAAATTACTCAACTGACAAAAGAAAAGGATGAGCCCACACAACAATTTACATTGGAGAATATATGTCCTTTTCCTTTTGATAAGAATGTTCACATGCCTCCTTTTCCAAGAGGAGTAGAGTTACCCAAATATGACAAGTACATGGGTACAACTGATCCTCAAGATCATCTAAGAGAGTTTGGCATGCTGTCCATGGAATTCATGCATGATCAAATGTATCTTATGAGACTCTTCCCCTGCAGCTTGGGTGGGCTAGCTATGGAATGGTTTTGCCGATTACATCCTGGTATTCAAACTTTTGACGAGATTGCCAATCTTTTTCTTCAGCATTATTCTCACAACATCCAACATCCTGTCAATATTCGTGACTTGTGTAATTTGAAACAACGACAGGGAGAACCTTTCTTGTCTTTTCTCCAAAGGTGGAGACAACTTTGTACAAAGTATCCTCGTAAATTGTCTGAATCTGAAAAACTTGATATCTTTTTAGACAACCTTCTTCCAGACTTTGGATATCAAGTACAATTACAAGGTCCTTTGACATTTGACAGCATGATCAAACAAGCTGTGAGGATAGAAGCCTTTATGGTCAAAAAGGGAGAATTAACTTTGAATAAAGACAATAAACAAGGATTCTCAATGAACAAGGATAAAGGGAAGTCTGTAAACAAGAATAGAGAGGTGGTAAATGATGGATTGGTTGATAATGTCATCGCAAAGCCTTCAAAGCCTATCTTTAATCTTACTTCTAGCATACAAGCGGCTAAGGCTGTCGAAAAGAATACAACAGATAATCAGCAAAGTTCAAGATTTTCTAGAAACAAACCGTGGGCTCCTCGACCTAAGCATGATTTCACTTCTTTGGGAGAGCCTCTTGATGTAGTCTTTAAAACTCTCATACAAAATTAGATTCTCACTCCTTTGGAAAAGAAAACTTATGACCCACAACCAAGACCTCACTGGTGGAATGACAATGATTATTGCGACTATCATCAAAATATTGGTCATAAGACATCCACTTGTCTTCAGTTGAGACATAAAGTTCAAGATTTGATTGACAGCGGTGATATTGTTGTGGATGGTCATAATAAGAATTCTGATCATCAAGCGTTTAAGGATCCTTTTCCTCCTCATGAGAAAGGAGAGTCTTCCACAACTAAGAACAATGCTAAGGTGAATTACACTTACCCTTCTACCGATAATGTTATTAACATGATTGAACCTATGGGAGTTGAATATTGTGATGTGATCACTTTTAAGGGGAGTGGTGATGCTCCCAAGCCTAGAGTTCCTTTCATCTTACGAAATTCCACATCTTGTTCATCTGAATCTAAACAAACTCAAGATTGTGCAACTGTTGTCACTCGATCACGTGGAAGAGTTGTTTTGAAAGGTCCCGATCCTCCGAAGCAAACTATAGACAAGGATACTTCGAGACAAAGCACAGACAAGGTTGCTCCAAAACAAATGATGGATAAGATTACCACTGGCCCTACCAACAAGGCTTCTAAATCGACTCCCACATCTAGCGTTACTAGTTATAGTATCTTAGATCAACTCCAGCGAACCAATGCTCAGATTACTATTTTTGAGTTGTTAAAAATCTCGCCTGCTCATAGGCAAATTTTGGATAAAGCCCTCGCTGAAGCAAATGTCCCCAAGGATCTTGATCTAAACTGGTTCCAATCTATGGTGGGTCATTTGACTTCACCGCATTATTTGTCCTTCTCAGAGGAAGATGATCATTCTTTGAACCACCCGCATAATGCTCCCTTACACATAGAGGTTATGATAGGTCCCAAACGTGTCCGTCGTGTGCTTATTGATAATGGTGCTGGTCTTAACATTTGTTCCGCTAAATTGCTCACTCAACTAGGTTATGATGAGGACTACATAGACTCCCATAAGAAGATTACCATAAAAGCTTATGATGAAGAAGAATGCAAGTCCCAGGGTTTAGTTGTGCTACCTATCCGCGTAGGTCCTGTTGAGAGAGATGTTACTTTCCAAGTGCTCGACATTCCTTTAGCATACAACATTTTGTTGGGTAGGCCTTGGATTCATGAGATGCAGGCTGTTCCATCCACATATCATCAATGCATCAAGTTCCCATTTCACAGGGCGGAAGTCACTGTACCTGCAAACACCAACCTCTCTTGTAATACTCTCATGCAAACTATAGATAGTTTTGTTCCAGCAAATAGGGACTCCACTGAGTTCTATGACACTAAGCTTAGAGAAATGGAGCAAACTTTGAAAATTAAAGATACGGGCATGGGAGAATATCAAATGGAACTTGTGCTATCTCTAGCAGCTTTACCTCCCTCTCCACGCTTTTATGGGAGACCTTTGAAAACTCATGGACTTTCTGATAATCCTCCTCAAACAATCTATGATGGTGCTTTTGTGCGAGCCTCCATACCTTTAGAAGATGAAGATGAGGAAAGAGACATTAAAGCTTGGATCTATAAAGGAAAGGAGATATTTGAAACAACTACTCCTCCAGAGTTAGAACAAGAACCTTATAGTGAAGGTTTCAAAATCATGAAGCACTTTGGATACAAGGGAAGTGGTCCTATAGGGGTAAATGATAATGGATTGTTGAAGCCTATTGAAGCTGTAGGTCGTCGCCCAAAGGACACTACTGGCTTAGGCTTTAAAAAGACTCCCTTTCATTTGGGGACCAAGAAATTTATGTCAGCTCCTACGTCTGATTCCAAGCTTGAACCTGAGCATGAACAAGAAATTGAAGATACCACTCCAAAGATGAATCCAGAAAATAGCTCTGATGAAGATACATTTCCATATCCTATCCCTTTGGATATTGCGGCACTCCTTGCTGAACCTGATGAGCCTATCATACCTGTTCATATGGTAGAGACTGATACTGACACGTGCTCTGAGGCTGATTCTGATAAAACTTCTTTAGTACATCAAGTTACATATGAGGAATGGAAAGCAACATTAAATGATGATCCCAATTTTATAGGTGAGCAATATAGGCCACCATATTTTCAAAAATACTATGAACGAGAACAACTTCAGCAAGCCATCAATGACACAAGGAATAATAATGAGACTAATGATGCTGCTAATGAAATTCCTACATCAAGTACAGACTCACATGAATATGAGTTTGACTCTACATCCGATGCCACTTATGATGTAGACATAGATACTGTTCATGAGTATGAAAGACTCCTTGAAGTAGGTGAAGGGTCTGGCGCTAGAACACAAGAATTTGATGCTGTAGATGTCGACTTGTCTTCCGCTTCTAACGTAGGATCTCATAGGGATTTGAACACTCCTTTGGACGAGACTGCTCTAGGTCTTGACTTGCTTGTTAACGCTTTTGAGGGTTATACTGTGAATGCAGTTGAACTAGCCACTACTTCCCTTTCACTCCACCATCCTGATCTAATAAACTAGAACTCCCCTCTCGCATCCAATGAAGTCCTTAAGTTCCAAAATGATTATGAACTAGCCTATTACCTCCATGCTCTCAAACCTGTAATGTCTTCCACCATCGAATACAACATCAGCATGATAGAAGGGGATATCAAGTATCTTAGTCAAAAAATAAAAAATAGAAAAAATAAGAGCTTTGATGGTGAAAACCACATTGTGGCAATATTAGAGCCAAAAATACTAAAAATAAAAGACGTATCTGAGGGTGAAAACCTCTCTGAGGCGCCCAAGGATGAGATACTTGATACTCTACCAAGCCATTTTCAAGAAAGATCATCAGTTCTGATTGAACCGACACAGCCAGTGAACTTGGGCACTGAGGCTACTCCACAGATTATACATTTAGCACAGTCATTATCTGCTGAAGAAAAAGAAGAGTTCACTAGATTCTTCCAACACAAGAAAATAAACTTTGCATGGGGTTATTCTGATATGCCTGGATTGGATCCCAATCTAATCATGCATCATTTGTCCATTACACTAGATGTCAAACCTGTTAAGCAGAAGCTTCGAAAGATGCACCCTCATGTGGCACTGTTGGTTAAAACTGAACTAGAAAAGCTCCTTAAAGCTGGTTTCATAAGAGCAATTTTTGAGAGCATCTACACTATAGGCATTTTTTAGTCTCATTTGATTCATTATTTTCAAAGCTTTTTATTGCATTTATTAGATTAATATCTCATTATTAGTATAATCTTTGCATCACATTTTAGACTAAATTTGCTTATTTGTTCTTAGTTTAATATCATATTTGTTTCAAGTTCTTAGATTAAGTTGCATCTCATCTTTATTTTCAAGCTCTTAGATAAATTGCACTTCATCTTAGCTTAATTGCATTCTTGCTCATCTTTATTGCTTCTTGGAAATCCTCCATTGTTGAATTGGTCTCCCGGCTGTTGGCTCTCATTCTGAGAGTATTCAAACACCCCATTCACATAGGAGGCAACAGGTCACCTCACCATGGAATTTGGATTGAGTTCTTCATACTCTCTCTTAAATTCTATCAAGTGAATAATGACCATGTTGTGTTGTGCCTGATTTAGAGGTCACATTCAGTCACATACATTGGGGCATCTTGGTGCCTCGCATCTTGTTATCTTATCATCTATCTTTTAGGTATCTGAGCAATCTAACTCAGATCCTCAAGGGTCAAGCTTCATTCTAGAGATGGTTCTTGAAATCTTTTTAGGTATTGGGGAAATCTAACCCTAATTCCTGGGAGTCAAGCTTCATTCTGGAGATAGCTCTCAAAATCTCTTTTAGACTGTTATCTGGGAAATCTAACCCAGGTCTCGGAGGACTAAGCTTCATATTGGGGCAATCTAACCTTGATTCGGAGATAGTCCTAAATCTACATCTTCATCAATTGGTATTGGGGCAATCTAACCCCAATTTCGGTTCTCTTCTAAGACCGTTGTCTTTGCAATCTAACTTAGACTTCGGAAATTCTCATCATCTGTCACTTCAGACTATTCTTTGAATCAACGTGCTGTTCGCACATCAATTCAAAGAGGGGAAAATGTAATACCCCAAAATTGGCACCTATTTAATTTCATCAATTTTGGTGCATTATCTCGATTTTACATCACCAAAGTCCTAGTTCCCTAGGCAATTTTTTGTCTCCTACTTGACTTAATTTGACTTGATGTCAATTGCAAAGACCATAAATTGCAATAATCAAACGCTAAATTAATTCCTAAAAGTCTTAGACTTAATTGGCTAAATTACCCCTCTGATAAATTAATTTAATTATAAAGTCCTAAGTGCTTTCTAATTAAATTAAAATCTACCCTCTTTAGCTAATTACCCATAAAAAGGAATTAATAATTACTTGATATTCGAATGGACACACTTTTTTGAATTGATAATTCAAGATATTTGAAAGGTCACCTGTGTGGCATTTTCCATTCTTTTTATTAAGTAATTCTTGCATTTTTGTCTCAATATGGGAATGAAGAGTCACGAGTTACAAATCAAGAAACTCTTCATTCCTCTCCCGAGCTTTTCTATTTAATGAGCCTCTTCTTCTCATTCAAAAAGAAGGCAATTTGGAGAGTAATTGAACTATAGCGAATTTGTGTCTCATTTGATTCAAAGCTTTTTATTGCATATTTAGTCTATTATCTCATCTTAGTTTAATATTGCATTTCATATTAGAGTTAATTTGCTTATGGGTTTCTTAGTATAATAACATCTTTATTTCAAAATCAAATAAAAATCTGCATTTCATCTATACTTTCAAGCATCCTTTTTAGATTAATTGCATCTCATTTTAGTTTAATTTCAATTGGATTGCTCATTTTCATGCTTTTGAAAATCCTCCATTGTTAGGTTGGTCTTATGGTTGTTGGCTCTTCAATCTGAGAGCGATTAAACACCCCGCCTACATAGGAGGCAACGGGTCGCTTCCTCACGAATTTCGAATTGAATAATTCATATTCTCTTCATAATTCAATCATAGGAGTAAGGACTATGTTGCGTATGTGGTTGATTTAGAGGTCACATTCAAGCACACACAACTATTGGTTGCAAGAAGTGTCTCTCTCCAGTAATCAAGATTGGAGTCAGGCTATTGAAAGATGTAAAGAATCTATATGTGACAATGCCTTTGATTATTGGAGAGAGGGTAATTAGATCAACTTGGGGGAGATTGATAGAAAGCTTCAACCCATTAACAATTTACTGCAAACCTAGTTTGTGAAGGAAGGAAATCGTGATCATCTTATTTGGGCTTCTAAATCAGATTGTTTGTTTTCTATTGCCTCTACTTGTGATAAAAGAGGCTTCTATTTTCCTAAAAGATGTTTTCTTTGTTTGGAAGATGGTGAATCTTGTAATCAAATTATGTTGCATTGTTCCTATTCCTGTAAGGTATGGGAAATTATCTTTAGAAAATGGAATCTATGCTAGTTTTTTCCTATTTTATGGTAGGATTTTATAATTTAACGGAGATGCCCTTTTTTGAATAGATTGGCTAAAGAGTTCTGGAATCTTCTCCTCCCTCACTTTAGTTGGCAGATATGGAAAGAGAGGAACAACAGATTATTTTAGGAGAAGTTTTCCAAGTCTGAGGTGGCTGCCAATCACATATGCAGGGGTATGGAGGAGAACTTTAACTCTATCATCCATAACAATTCCTCTTTTATTATCTCTCAGGAGGATCTTGTGAAGGTAAGGAATTGGAAGTTTGGAGTCATATTTGACAAAGTTCATAATCCCAGAGAAGGGGTCCAGTGGTCTCCCCCCCCATAAGGTTGGTACAAAGTTAATTTTGACAGGGTTGCCAAAGGCAACTCGGGTATGGCGGGTGGTGGTGGTATAATTAGAGATTGGGCTGATAATGGTTTTGGGGCGATGGCTTCTCCTTATGGATCACAATCCAACGATAGGGCTGACGCTATGACTGCTCTTAACACCATTATACTGGCAGAAGAATTGAGATGTAAGGAAATATGGCTGGAAGCAGTTTCCTTGAATATTATCAATTGCATAAAGGGTTTAAATAAACCCTCGTGGACTATAGAGAAAATTGATAAAATCAAAATTATTTCTCTACAATTGGAAGAGTTTTATGTAACCCATGATTATCGTGAAACCAATATAGTTATGGATGGGTTAGCTAATCTTGGGCTTAAGAGTGACATCACTCGCAAGTGGTTTGGGGTGGCGAACCTTAATAATGACATTAAAAGGCTCATTGATTATGATAAAATCAATAAAAAATGAGTCATTCAAAATAATAATGGCTTTAATTGATATGAGATGGATTAAAAGCACAAGAGGCATGAAGTGGCAGTAGGAGTGTATTTTCATTATTACCTATCTTATCATGTATGCTTTATGGGTGCCTAAAATAGTTTGCGTTTCAAATTTGAACTGCATTGCGTTTTGGGTGTTTAGCTCGAGAGGTATTGTGCCTCTTTTGTTATTGCCTAAGTTCAATTATTGTAACCTAGAGAATAATTGTGAGATGAAAGAGATGGGAGGGGAGCTAAAAAGGGAAGAGCCCTCTAAATGCAAATGGAAATAGGAAAAAAAAGTTTGGAAAAAGCTTAGGAAGGGGGGATTGTGCCTTACCTTTAGAGACTGCATGGCTATAATAAGGACATTACCAAGGAGTTTGTAGTGGGTTGGGATAATGGGGCCATTAACCTCACTGGTAAGTCTTTTACTCTCACCCTGGACTTGATGCTGAGATTACAGGGCTCCCTCTGGATGGAATGAGCTACTTTAAGGATAGGAGAACCGATCATAAATCTTTTAGGGATTTTCCTAGGACTAATGAAGAGAGAGCTATGTTGATTAAGGAGAAAGAATATTTTGTAAAAATTGAAAATATCAAGCTTATCTAGGCTAAGGCTTATAGGGTTATCATGGAGTATTTTACTCTTGACGGGAGATTTATGAGAGTTTACAATTACCACTTTGTGCTTGTTAATCATTTCCGTCATAATACTAGGGTTTTATTTTTATTCTTGTTATTGAGCTCTTTGAATCAAAGCATTATGGATAACAAGAAAAAACCTAATCCCATGTTATCCATGAAGGCCTAATTATGCTTATTTTTTAATATGAAAGAGATAAACTCCCGGAGACTGTTCCCAAACAAATTGATAATAGTAGAAAGAAGAGAAAAATGACTGGGACTGATGTGAGGCCATCTATCAATAGGAAAAATAAAAAGGAAAAATCCTGCCAAAAGGAGGTTCCTCTGTCTATTTTTGATGAGGTTGAGGGTATGCAATATGAGGATGATAAGGATGATGCTCCCTAAGAGGAGGACACTTCTAAGAATGGTGAGCATAATAGTAAGAATGAATTGGATGAGAATGAGGTTATTGCTGAAAGTCATGAAAAATAGTTAGATTTGAATGCCCAGGAAAACAATGTGCCTTCTTCGGGTGGAAAAAGGTAAGGATGATTCTGCAACAGGTTTAAATTTTCTTAGGACAGAGATCTTGGAAGATAAAATGGAGTCCCTTAGGGGGAGGATAAGATTTCCTAGCGGGAGGTTGCTGATGAGATTGAGAAAATGCAGGATATGGTGAGCTTATTCCTGGAGGTTATTGAGAATGTCCAACAGGAGCTCTATGATGATCATGCCCGAAGCCCTTCAGATAATGAGAACATGGGAAGAGAGAATGATGATATGGGTGACGATGAGAATAAAGATGATGTTAAGGGTGATGGGGAAAGATAAGATCTAGAAAAGGAAGACTATTATGAGGCAGTTGAGGAGGGAGCTGCTGATCTGGATTTTTTCCTCAAGGAGAATTCAACAAGGGTGGATATTACTACTGTTAGATCTGTAGTTGATGACCATATTAACAGTACCCCTATTTTTCAAAAATAAGATTTGGATGCTAAGAAGGAGAAAAAGAATAACACCCAAAATAAAGGGAAAGTAACTTCACTGGAAGAGGAAGATTTCAACAATAAAAAGTGCCTAATATGGGTGTTCTCAATGTGGCTAGGAGCAGAGTGGTCTTGGCCTTTAATTTAGATAAATGGGCTTTCCATGAAATTAACAAGCTGAGCATCAAGTGCAAAGCTTTGGATGTGAAATATGATGTGCTAGAGGAGACTGATGATAAGATGAGGAATGACATGGTCATGGGTAATAACAAAGGTAAAAGTGTTGTGATTGAGGAGATTAATAATTTTAGCATGCAAGAAGAGAAAATCTCGAGCATCATTGATGAGAAGCTTTCTCCTATCCACATCAAAGTAAAAAATAATAAGAATATTCTTAGAAAGATTCTTTTCCACAGTAATGAAGGCATGAAAACAACTGTTATTAATCTTAATGTGCTTTACTCTCTACTGGAGGGAAACTACCTTGAAAAAAATGCTATTCTGGTTGATGATGACCTAGTTAAGCCAGAAGGTCAGGCTTCTGTTCTTGGCACTATAACTAGAGTGAGCATTAAGAAAAGGAAGGTGACTCTCCCTAAGGATCTGGTGAGCCTTAAAGAGTCAATGCAAAAGATCCATGCTTTACAGGAGGCTTCCGAGGAGTTCTTGAATAGTTTGGATTGACTTCTTCTGCTGGTTTTTATTTGTTCTTTCTACTGGTAGTCGTGCTGGAAGGTGTTCTTTTTTGATGGATGGAACCTTTAAATTTTAATATCATTATTTAGGCATTTTTTTTTGTTCTTCCTATTTCTTGTGGTAGTTGTTGTTTCTATGCTTTTGCACTATTCTCTTTTCTTTTCCTAGCATGTAAAGGGTTTCTGGTCCCCTTCAAAACTTGTTTTTACCTCAATCAAAAACAAATTGAAGATGAGAATGAGTAGGCAGCCCATTATCCCATCACCAACCATGAATCAAATTATGAGACACTGAAGATTTAATAAACCTACCAAGCCCTTTTGCCATAATAATAAACATATAGGGAGAGAGAGGGTCTCCTTGGCGAAGACCCCTAGATGCACCAAATAAATCAAAAGGCTAACCATTGAGAAGAATAGAGAAGGATGCAAATGTTACACATCTTATCGTCCAAATCACCCACTTTAGACTAAAGCCAAAGGTTAGAAGAATATTCTGCACAAAACCCCATTTAACTCTATCATAAGCTTTAGCCATATCCAGTTTGATGAACATAGATCTCTCCTGAGAAACATCCATATGGTGGATGGCCATAGTAGCAATAATCACCCCATCTAGAACAAGTTTTTCAGCAACAAAACCTCCTTGCTCATCTGAGATAACAGTAGGGAGCCACATTTTAAGACTCAACAATCAACTTGATAATCACTTTGTAGACCACATTACACAAAACAAGCTGAAAGAATTCTAGTTGATTAGCCCCATCATTTTTCAGAATAAAAGCCAGGTAAGTAGAGTTTAAGGCCCAAAGCACCTGTTTGTTATTATATGATTCTTGAATCACCTCGAGAAAATCCTGATTAATATCCCAAAATTATTAAAAAAATTCTATTGGAAATCCATCAGGACTAGGAGCTTTGTCCTTACACATACCAAAAACAAATTCCTCCAACTCAACTATATAAATCGCTCTCATGAGGTAATCATTCATCGCATTGGTAACTAGAGAGTGAATGCAAGACAAAATAATATTCTCCTCATTGTCAGCAGGGGGAGAATCATCAGAGAAGAGAGCATAATAGAACCTGGTAGCCTCTCAGAACAAAGCTGGCAAAAAAGTCAACAGGAGACCATCTGAGTTAACCAAAGAAGAAATATAACTCCTACTCCAATGAGCCTACACATATTTTTGGAAAAAGGCAGTATTCCTATCCCCTTCCTAAAGAAAATTAGTCCTGGCCTTTTGCTTCTAATAAATTTCCTCTCTAAGTTCCCATTCTTCTACATCTCTAGAGGCATGTGACTTTGTTCTGCACAAAGCTTCAAAAAATCCAAGATCCTGAATCTTCCTAGTAATGACTGCTAGATGCTCATGTGCTCTCCTGTTCATGGTATGAAGATTACCAAAGCATAACCTATTCTATTTCTTGAGCTTCCATTTAACATATTGTAATTTCTTA
Organism: Chamaecyparis obtusa; assembly: GCA_027943335.1. NCBI lineage: Eukaryota > Viridiplantae > Streptophyta > Pinopsida > Cupressales > Cupressaceae > Chamaecyparis > Chamaecyparis obtusa. The sequence continues at coordinate 1,348,108 of BSBK01001728.1, forward strand.
GAAAATAAATACATATCAGTACCATAGGTAGGGCCACCATCTCTCCACCAATGATCCATTAAGTCATGGAGAGAAGAGTCCTGAGGCCACATCAACTAGAACTTAAATAGAGGATTTTTGGGAATAACAACACCACTAGTTGAAAATTTGATAGGACAATGATCAGAATCCCTCTAGTCCAAAATTACAGAAGAGAGAGTGAGATTGTCACTAATCTAGAAATAAGAGACCAAAAATCTATCCAAGCGCTCAGAGATAGCATCTTCCCTAGTCCTTCTACTATTCCAAGTAAAGAGCTCATTAACTAGCTTGATATCACTAAGATGCAAAAGATCCATATTTCACAAAGAAGCTCATATGAAGGCCCCAAACAAGCCAACCCACCTCTTTTCTCCTCCAGACTTAAAAATTGAATTCAAATCTCTTGCTAAAATTCAAGGAAAGGATTACAATTTCTAATGTACCTTAGATGTGACCACAACCCTATCTTGCTAGAGAGATCAATATGAGCATACACATTAGTGATTAGATTCATCTCACCAGTTTCCAGACTAGAGGCAACCATAGAAAGAGATGAGTGGCTAGACATCGACTAGAGAGGAGTAATTTTTCTTGGTTCCCAAAAGATAGCCAAATCTCCAGAGCTCCCCATAGATCTAATACATTGATATTGTCCATAATACCAAATACTAGAGATACATTAGAATATGGAATCCACTAAAAGCTTAGTCTTTTGAATACAAAATATATCTAGAGAATGATCAACCACCAATTAATTAATAGCTTTTTATCTAGGGATGCTATTTAACCCCTTCAAATTCCATGAGAGAATACTCATTGAGTAGAGTGAGGGAAATGCGCTTCCATGGGCTTGACGACCCCAAAATCTACTAGTGAATCTCCTGCTATTTTGATTTTCTCCTAGTCCTTTTTGTGATTACTTTTTGAAGGAGTGGTAAAATAAAATTTCTTAAGAGTTCTTTGCAACAAACTCATTGCTAAAGGATACCCCTTGCCTTTACCAAAAGAAAATACCTCCTTAACAAAGTCTTCCAAGACTATGACATTATCTTGTAGTACAACAGGTTCCATAAGAGCTCTAGACTTGGGACCAATAGGGAACTAACCCTCCTGGTGGACAACTATATCTTGGTTCACAACACTAGATTTAGGAAGAGGAATCCCCCCATCTGAGCTAGTCACACCAGGTGAAACATTTGGAGGAATACCTTCCTCTAAGGCCATACTATCCAACACTTCAAAATGATTAAAACTTGTAGTAGATTGTTGGTCCTTAAAGGATCTCTTCTGTCATCGCCCCTTAGCTCGTGGTTGAGTAGGAAGTGGTCAAGCAAGAATGAAACCATCCTTATCAGGGTCTGCCTCATTCATTCGGGCTTTCCAATCACCTACATTATCCATTTGAGTGTTCCTTTTACCTGCATTATCCATATGGGCTTTCCCCTTACTTGCATTATCCATTTGGACTTTCCCCTTGCATTATAAATGTGGGCATCCCCGTTACTTGCATTATCCATCTTTGGCTTTGTGGAAGAGGAAGACCCACTAGGACCCCCAATAGAGCCAACATTCCCCTTAGAAACTGGAGGGCACTACTGCTGTAAATGTCCATACTCATAGCATATATGAAACCAAAAAGGGAGGGATTCATGGTCTAATTGTTGCACCCACAAAGAAGAGTTGAGACAAATTTCCAAAGAGTTTGGCAATGGATTATTTAAATCAATTTCAACACAAATTTGGGCATAAGAAATAACCTTTTTATCCAGGGATTAATGAGAAATCGTAGTTGGCTTCCCAAGCAAAGAAACTATCTGGCGCATAATATCTTCTCGCCAAAACTCTAAAAAAAGTCTCGAGAAGCAAACCCAAACAGAAACCTTCGACGGGAGATCCCCCACAGAATTGAACCCCATATGCCAAGGTTTAACAAATATCCCAACATTATTATAAAAATATGGGCCTCCCTCAAAAACACAATTCCGATCTGACATGCAAGAAAACACAACCAAGAAATATCTATTCCATGCCAACATAATGTCCATATCACCTTCTACCTTCCATGAACAATAAATCCAAGCTTCCAGAGCTGATAAAGAAATTCAAATTTCAAGAAATTTATAGATCATAGCATGTTTGGTCGAATAATCAACGTCCATAACCGCTTCTAGAGGAATGACAAGGACATGGCAATCATGACTCCTTGGAAGACAACCATGATTTATCTCAAGTGTTTGATGAACTTGTTGATCAAGATAGGGTTATCTAGAGCTTTTTGTTAAGCTCTTTTGTTTTGTATCTCTTTACGTTTCAATAAATTTTTACCCCTCTTTTAGTTTAATGTACAATGTATAAAAAGTGCATATATTGATTGTGGAGATTTGCAGAGATTTCTATTGCAAATTGAGAATATTGATGTTTCAATACTAGTTTTGTGGAAGAGATTTGAATATGAGACATACCAAACTAAGACAAGATGAATTGAAAAAAATTGCAGTGAAGGAGAGTGAATTTCCTTACCTTGAGTTTATGAAAAAAATTTGTACTATCATTGATGTTACACATTCACAACAAGGTTAAGGGCAATACTATTTTAAGCTAGAGGAAAATATAAAATTAATTTTAGGGCTTCTTAGGATCCTTTTCTTACCATTTATGGTACTAGAACTCTAAAGAATTCTTCCTTTTGTTGACTTAAATTTTGAGAGAGAACCAAAATACAAGATAGAGTATTCTTGGATCTACAACTGATCAACTGAAGGACACCTATTCAAATAAAATTATGAAATATGTTTAACCAAAATAAAATGAAAAATTTCTTTCCATAACACAAACAAAATATCCCCAAAGCAATTAGAAACATTTTTTTTTTATAAATATTTTCAAGATATAAGATCAGTTAAGAGAGTGAAAATTAGGATTGATCCACTCTACCAAAAAAAGATAAGAGGGAATGTGTGTTTTTTTTTATTGTGGAGCTTTTCATCTATTGTAGAGTATAAAATGAAACTAGTCACTTGGTACATAGTTCATGAGAATACTTAGAAGTGGCATGAAAATAATAAAGCTATAAGAGTGAACTACTTTAAATGCTAACTAAAGAGAACTACTGATAAATATTGTATATAATGTATTCATTTTTCTGAAGTGGTACATTATTATTGAAACAAAAGATTTCTTGAATGAGTGAGAAATCTTTGAATGGTGTGGTATATGTTCATCAACCTCGTGCAAATAGTTTATTTCATCTTCAATTTTGTCAAGATGTCTTCATTTTAGATACCCTTCAAAAAATAGATTCCTTTTGCCTAAATTTTGACATTTATCTAAAAATTTTCTATAGAGCCACTCCATGGTTTAGGATATTTAACTCTTTAGTTATAGTAGTTTCTTTTTTCAGCTTGAATTACTATCATTGTTTATTTTTATTTTTTAAAAGTTGAACTAGGAAAAGGATGTTAAATTATATGTAGATACTAAAGGTATTTAGATATATTAAGATGGTAATAGTCAAATTCACATATTGTTAGATTGTTTTACTTAGTTATGATTCAATCCAATTGTTTGATTTGATGATTTCTTGGCATCTCTAAATCTGAAACTTCATTCTTGTTTATTTTTCAAGAAATGGATCCTAAAATAGAATATCTTTCTTCAATGATTTTTTCTTAAAGCCTTCTTTTGTATTTCACATCAAATATGATGTGTCTAAGTTTGAAGGGAAAAATTATTCATATATGATGTGAAATGTAAAATAAGGCTTAAAGGAATAATATTTGAAGAAATATTTTTATTGGGATCTAGTTTTTATATGGTCACATTAAAATTTAATTAATTGATTAAAGTATTACAAAATTCAAATGTACACACCCTTAAAATATGTAAATTTCAAAATATCTAAAATCCCTATAGTACCAAAAGATCAACATTGAATCTCTTAAACTTTAAATAACTAAAGGGCCTCCAAATACCCCTACACCTTAAAAATCTTACACTTATCCAAACATAAAACACACGACCTTGAAAAATAAAGCTTTCAACCTTTAAAAATTGATATACTAAATCATAATTAATAAAACTACTAGAATTTTGGAAGGGGCAATCTTACAACCCCTATCACTTTACACACCTCTAAATCCTTAAAATCTTAATAGAGACCAACTTATAAAACCCCAACATTCTTAAAAATAATTTTTATTTAAAGAGTCTTAAGAGTGAACCTTAAACCCCCAAATCATCCTAACTATTAAACCCTCAAAAAGATTCTAAACCATTTAAATGCTAATACAAATAAATACTTAAAACCTAGGAAACAAACACTAAACACCAAGCTAACAATTTTAAAACACAAAGTATTAAAACCTATGACTTCAACTATTAAAATCCCCTAAAATCTAATCTTTTAATAGCTTAAAATGCATAGAGGATGTAAAATATCAAACCACCAAAACTATAAAATCTATACCTCATGCCAATATAAATCTAAAATACCCATAAGCATCATCTTGTAGCTAAACCACAAACTCAAATTCCTTAAAAGCCACAAAGAATCTATGTGAAAAACTCCAAGCCTCAAAATTCTTAAAACCTCAAATATCAAACACCCAAAAGCTACACGAAACTTACAAACCTTGACATGATTTCCTACTGTCAAAACATAAAAGTTCATAAGTGTACACACTAAAATATGCACTTCTATGAACCATTGCATGCAAGGTTGCTCAAGAATGAGGCCTCACAAAGCGGCTCATAGCTCTCTATGCATGGAGTTGCAAGGGACTATGAGTTTTGCTCTCAGCTAGAGCTACAAGAAAGTGACCTTGCTAGTCAACCACACAATGAGAGATTCACAATGAAGACAAGGGCAACAATGCCAATATCTCCAAGAATCTAAATAGAAATGAAATGCAAATGCAACTAGTATGAATGTGCAAGCTAAGCTAAATGATAACAATGCAATGCTTGAAAAGAAATCTAATCTATGAAAGGAAAGTGCAAACTAAACTATGAAAGGAAAGTACAATAGATTTCAAGCCCCTAATTAAGCTATGTGAGATCTATTCTATTGCATAAAAGGAAATCTAATCTATGATGCCATGAAGGTAACTATGAAAGCAAAACTATTATGAAATGCAACTAAAATGATGAAAGCAACAAGTCTTCAATGTCTTCAAAAAGCTCCAAATGTACCTAGAAAACCTGCAGCATAACAATAGCATAAAATATGGATATGCAAATGAAGGAGAGAGCTCTCCTTTTATAAGAAATGAGGTGAAATGGACCATTGAGATTAAGAGGCAAAAGTCTTAATCAGTGGTGGAGCTTGAAAGAGGAGCAATCCATGTGCACAAACATCCTCCAATGAGAGTGAAGTGTTGACTTTTGAGCCTCATGTGAGACAAAAAGTGCTTTTTCCTTTTTTATAAAATAAGAATAATGCTTTATTTGTGCAACTTAGGATAAGAGGAAAGTGGGGGCTTTTTATTTAATTGAAAGGGGAGGAAATATTCCTTTTAATTAAATAAAGACTTAGGATAAATGGTTAGCCCAAGGATAAAAATCCAATATATGATCGAAATTAAGATTTGATCAAGAGATTGATAATGTTCAAAATATTGATTAATGATCAAAATGATTCAGGATTGATAAATCAAATAAATGGGGCCCAAAGTCTAGGCGACCATTTTAGGGTGCATACATTTGCCCCTCTTTGACTAATGTGTGATCGATTTGGGAACACATGTAGTCAAAGAATGAAGTTGCAATGTGAGATCGATTTGGGATCACAAAACAACTCAGATATGAGGTCGATTCGGGATCACATCTGGACAAACATAAACAAAAGCTTAGACCAACACCGTCGCTGCTAGGTGCAAATCAAGCTTTAGACAAAACCATCACCGTCGCTGCTAGGCAATAATCAATGTCTAAAAATGGGAGATAAGAATCTCAAAAGCTCACAAAAGATGTCTGAATCAAGAACATCAAGAAATCAGGGATGAGAATCCCATAGGTACTGCCCCCTCGGAATCGAAATCGAAATCAGGTAGAGGAGAGACAGCAAATGGATAAAGATTTGATCAAATCATAATCGAATGTAAGGGTCAAATAGGTAAACCATTAGGCAATACAACATGCCCCAGTGAGGAAGTAGAAGAATAGAAATAGAAGACTAGAAATAGAGTGGATGAAAGACTAGAAAATTTGAGAGACATGAAAAGGAAGAAATTCCACTGAAAATCAAATTATGCCTCAAAAAGTCATCAACTGCGTAGAAGGGGGGAAGATTTTGAAACGCGATTTTGACTATGAAGATGACTTCGGATTTCGATTTCGAGTCCGAAAATGGATAGAAAATGATGTGATATGAAAGACTAGAAATGAAAGATATGATCAAGAAGAATAAAAAAATGAGCACAGTTGACCAACTAGTCCGTAGATGATAAAAAGGAGAGCTCTCTCCATATGCAAGATGCAAAAACTAAACTATGATGAACCTAAAAATGCAAGCTACTATGAAAGTGGTTGACTTGCAAGGTCACAACACTTATAGACATCTAATTATCATCATCGAGAGTTATTGGTAGCGTCATAAGATCATACAATGCACACTAGCATAACTATGTGGATATGAATATGATCTTTATCAGATAGAAATGTGGGAATCTCACCTAGGCATCAAAGACATATAGGTCAAGATGACTAATGCAGTGAGATCACCTAAGTTTGATATGGCGAGATTATGCTTGTATCAAGACACATGAAAGTCAGGATAGCTAAAAGCATGCACTCGCAAAACAGTCAAGGATAATACCTTGTCAATCCATAGTGTCAAGTAAGACCAGCATAAATGCTCATGACAGTTAGGATCAACAAACTATACCCACAAGCAGATAAAGAAATAAAACATGTTCTCATTCCCTCAGTCTTCTAGCTATGCATCATCGAAAACTTCTCAGGGAGAGACCACTCATCAAAGAAATCCTCATAGACAGCACACAAAGAAAAGTAAAGTCATCATATCATCAGCGAGTTGATTGTTTAAGTGTGTGTGTGTTGGTCATAGAGTCAGACTCTGAGTATCGCATCTGCACATGAGCACTATCGCATTATACTTAGACTATAGGCAAGACATCTAATAAGTGTTAAGAAACACTCGACGCAAGGGTAGTGTTGAAAAACACTGTTGGGGTGGTATTAAAAAAAAACACCTGTTGTGAAATGCCCCAAGAGACAAACGCACCAAAAGGACCTATGCGAACAGTTATGCCCCCTAGACAAAGACAATGACCAATTCCAGACTAAACCAAATAAGGTCAAGGCATGATGGGAAGTGGCTCAGTGTCGAGGATGCATGCTAACAAATAGGAGTGCAAAGGCCTCAAGTAGCACTTGTTTCCAGGTTTTCACCACTTGGATTCTTTTTTCATTTTTTTGATTTTTTTTTTTGATTTTTAAAATTTTTTTTTATTTTTTTGTATTTTTTCAAGACTTTTTATGCTTTTTAAGATTTTTTCAGCATAATATATCAATTGTTTTGATATTTTTTCAGGATCAATAAGATATATACAAAGGATGCCCCCAGACAGAATGGGCATCAAACTCCCAAGCAAGATCACATCGTGTAGTCCCAATGTTTAGGAAGGTGGAGGACAAGATGGATAAGCAAGCTGGTGGAAGAGATGGAAGACATAAGAATGCAAGAGAGTGAAGGGAAGAAATCCTCAAGGTCAAACTCCTCAAGAGTACCCAAGCTAGGGAAAAATTATCATGTAAAGCGCATTTGGACAAGCAATGAAAGGATAGCATAGGATAAGCCTCAAAAGTGTAATGAAAAAGAAGGAAAGGATGCAGTCCAAAGGAGTAGACATGTCAAGAGACTTCATAGCATTATGTTTTACTCTTTATTTTTTTATTTTTATTAGATCAAGATCAGAGGGGAAAAGGATAGCGAAAGGCTAGAATGAATGAAGGAAAATGAATATGAAGGCTAAACATGAATGGAATGAAAGCAAGATCATCGTAAGATAGCTCACAAAATAGCCAAATGTTCATGTATAGGTCAACATTGTCAAGATCAAAGAGAGAAGATGGAATGGATGAAATATGTAGAAGAACTACGCATGACGCCTGATTGCCAGGTTTTCATCATGGTACTTATCCAAGGTGCCACAAGGGAGTGGTTTTCACCATAGGATGAATTTATTTCTCTTTACTTTTGCTACCAAGGTGCCTGTTTCCAGGTTTTCACCATGGCACATTTTCAAATTTTTTTTCTTTCAATTTTTTGCTATTTTTTGAATTTGTCTATTTTTTGAATATTTTTTCTATTTTTTAGAAGAAGGCAAGCTTTTTAGATAATGCTCCTTGAAAGGATAAACCATGATATGCCAAGGATTCAAAATAATATGCTCAAAGATGCTGAAGGGGAAAGGAAGACGCAGAAGGAATAGGCAAATGAGGAAAAATGAGAGAAGGTAGAAGGATAATGAATGGAAGGAATGTGAAAAGGTAGATGGAAAGAAAGGTAAGATCAACGTCAATACACACCTTGAAGGGTGACGGGAAAAATGGAGGAAATGTAAACCATATTCTAGTCCAAGTGCGAACCATATTCTGGTTATTTATTGCTATCTGACTCCTCAAAGAGAGGATTGATGTACTTGTTATAATTCTCAAATGTGAATGAAGGAATACGAGAAGGAATATGATGAATGTTTAGCAGAGGTTGCGGTTTAGGCACATGGAATGGAAGAATGTTTTTGGAAAAAAGATGAAGTGGAAGTCTTTGGAAGCTTGAATGTCAATTTCACTTTTTGTTCAACATGAGACTCTTTCAAGAGAGATTTTGGAATCCATATAGCCTTAGGCTTTTTATTTCCTTTTGATGACTGAGAGAGAATATCTTCAATGATGGATTTTGGAACCCATACTTGTCTTGTAGTTTTCTTCTTAGATATCTCTTTCGACTTTATGCCCCCATGTCGACTAGAGGAGACATGGTGATCTTCTTTTTTTGATGGATTCTTGTATTGCTTCTTTTTCTTGTTTTGAACATTCAACTTACTTCCAAAAGACTTGGGACTTGTGGAAGAAGAAGGAGGATATGACCGGTTTAGATGGGCGGGTGGATGAAAGGGATTCAAGGGTATGCATCTATGTTGATCTTGAGGAAAGATAGGAGATGGAGGGATGTAAGGACCCAAAATGGATGACGAATTAGGATAATTAGGAGGGGAAAGTGAAGGGACATAAGGGCCCAAGATGGAAGGAAGACGTGAAGCCCTTAGTATTGGTGGAGAAGGTCCAAGGATGGACGTGGAAGATGCAAAAGGATAATCAACAAGTTCATCAGCATCTATATGACAACCAAGGATATCAACATCTTTGGAGTGAGCATTAGAATTTTTAATAGAATTGTGGACATCTTGAATATGAGCATCTTCCTTGATAGGATCATTCGTAGCTTGCAAAGACTTAGGAAGAGCAGAAAGCGAAAGTGAACATGGAGTGGTAGAACAAGAAGATGGAAGACTTTGATCTTGACAAGTTGCTTTGGATAGCATAAGTGCATCATTTTTTTCTTGATTTTCAATAGGCTTAACATCAGAAGTAACAACACCATTTTTAATAACCTTAATGGAAGTATCATCTTTGGAAAGTGCAAGTGTAGTAAGGTTATTTTGTTTATCAATAAGCTCAACGGTGTAAGTAGTAGCTTGATCTTGCTTAGAGGAAGAATTAAGACATGGTGGAATGAATGGGGAAGGGTGTAAAGGATCAAAAGAACCATGAAACGGATAAGAGACATCATGAAAAGAATTGGATGACATGGAGGGTTCTTGATCTTGATCTTTCTTTATATTCTCTTCTTTATCATTTTTAGAGTCCTCTTGACATGGAGCCACTTCTAAGGACAAGGAAGCATGTTGGGAGTGTATGGAAGACTTTGGAAGAGGTGGTGAAGGACTAGCTGAAATAGGCATTATAGTGGATGAAGGCTTAGGCTCTTTAGGTTCGACATTATTGAAAGTATTTGCAGCCAAGTGAAGGTTAGCTTGAGTATCTTTAAGAGGTGGCCCTTGAGGATAACTATACGGAACCGCATGGAAAGCATTATGATCTTTGTTGGATGAAGGATTTGTGAAAGATTTGGATGACTCAAAAGCTTTAGGAAGTGTGTGGGTATTGGAGGAAGTGGAGGATGGAAGGGGACCATCACAAGACAAAGGTTCAGCATTAACATGATCTTGCTGGAGAGTGTAATCTTTATTTTCAGCATGAGAGTTTTTAGACAAGACATGCTCATAGTATCTTCGTTTATAATCAGCACGGAAAGCTTTCTCTTCCTCAATAGAAGTAGATGTATCATATTGTTCACAACAAATATCATAATTTCTCTCAAAATCAGAATCATATGGATCACCATCACAATCTATCCAATAGGATGACCCTTTAGTAAGCCTAAGCACACGACGAGGAGGACTCTTAGGAATAGAGTTGCCATAAGTATTGCTACATTGTCCATCATCATAGTCATCATAGTCATCATAGTCATCAAAGGTAGGTGTGTCACTCTTTGTGGAAGAGACATCACAAGGACTATCATGTTGCTCTTTATGGTATGTCTTCTGAAGAGAAGTAAGACTCTTGGGAGAAGTAGAAGAAGAACGAGATCTTGAAGAAGAGGAAAATGAAGACTTAGTGGAAGAAGAAGACTTGGATAATGAGGAATTTGAATGATGTTTAGAAGAGTCGTGATAAGATTTGGAAGATGAAGAATGTGAATAGTGTTTAGAAGAATCATGATAAGACTTAGAAGATGAAGAATGAGAATGATGTCTAGAAGAGTCATGATAAGACTTGGAAGGTGAAGAATGATGAGAAGATTTAGATGATGAAGAATATTTGGATGAGATCATGAGTATGATTCTAGCAAAGGCATCTGATTTAATTGATTTTTCTTTTATTTTTGTCATAAATTCATCACTCATGAGAATTTTGGAGGAACAACACTTTTCGAATATGTCAATGAGCTCAAGATCGTCTATTCTTAAGAGAGGTTCCTTAACAAGATATTCAAGATTCATGGTTATAGAAGAGGAGGAATCAAGCATGGAAGAAATGAATAGATGAATAGAAGAAAGTAGACTAGATAATAAGAGGAAAAGAATCAAGGAGAAGAAGAAGAAGAAGAATTTCCCATGGGAGTAGAAGACTTTAGAAGAACATGGGAAATGGAAAAGAAAGAAGAAGACTAAGAGCCATCTTGTGCAATTGATACCATAATGTTCATTGAGATGTTGAGCAACATGACAACACCTAGGATCTAAGATCTGGACTGACCAAGGAAGACTGGTAATAGGACGACCTCACAAAATGTCAACACCAAACTAGGATAATCAAAGTTCTCTATTGTCCAAAGAGAAATGAAAAGATAGAAGCAGGGGCTTTACCAACACTGTCAAAGAGGTGCTTCAAATCAAAGGATGAATATCCTTGCACTTTTGAATCAGGAGGTTGGACTAGGCCAAAATATAATTGAAATTGAGATTAAATGAAAATTATTTGGACAATAAGAGTACGAGAATTTCCCCAAGAATGTAGCTCACAATTCTAGAGATAAACTTTCTCACCAAGAACAACCTTCTAATGCAATATTTCTCTTTGGCTAATGTGATACTGATGTTGATCTTGACCAATTTGTGCAAAATTTTGATTTTTTAAGGTCTGATTTTGGATTTTCTGAATGTTAGGGTGAAAATGTCTGATGTCAATCACAAATTTAACAGCATTTGGATAGGTTTGCAAACAGTAGAGGATCAAACATGTCTTCAAACACTTGAAACAAGGGCAAAAGCAACCTTGCCAAGACAAACACTTATGATATCAAAAATAAAATTGCACCCTATGGAAGCTACCGATTGTTTGCATGTTGAGAACGTTTACACTGGTATCACACAATCGAAAACACTTCAAGCAAATCTATCCTAGAAAGTCAAGGCTCAATACTTACCAACTTAGCCCACAACTTGATGCCCCCTTGCCTCACACCAAGTGGTTACCCACGAGAGATGTTGGCTTTGTCATGGAAATGTCAAAATGACACAACCAAAGGGACACATATGGTGAGTATCTTAAGGTGATCCGGGTAAACCACTTGGATCAATCCTTGCACTAAGAAGATAAGTGGCTAAAAGAGGGTGGCTTCTATCTAATGGTTCTTAATAAGGATTTCTGTTCATAACACCCCTCTTGCTCCTCGTAAAGGACTAGGACCTCGCGGCCTCAAGAGTACCTTAAGCATTCTTGTTCAATGTTTTCCCCATGGTCGCAATCCCATGAGCTACTCACATCAAACGAAGACAAGTGTTATGTCTACCAAGGTTTTTGGTGTCCTTGATAGCCTTGAGATTATAGTGAGTTGGAATCACTCGCCACCAAGGAAAATGATGACAAGGTTGTCCCCACTTGAGTCGTTCCTCTTGATTGCTCAAGAGCAGGCCCGCTAAAGGATTCCTTAACTAAACAAAAATGGATCAAATCTTGAGGTTCAAGGTTTTTGATTCACCACAAGGGTGAAGAGCATACTCCCCTATCTCAAGAATCTCTCCCAAACACACCAAGCAAAGAGATCAATTACCCCCTTGCTTCCAAAACCTTAAGATGGGTCAAGATTTTCTGATTCACCTAAAGGTGAAGAGCATACTTCTCCTACCACCTCAAAATCCCTTTCACAAGGTATTAAGATTCCTAATACAATTAGTGAATGCCACACTTGAAAGGAAAGTAAATAAACAAGCAAGAAATAATAAATTTTTTTTTTGGTTTTTATGCTTGGGCAGCCCTACAAAAACCATTAGTAGCCCTCTTTGACATGCGTTCTTTTGACAAATTTCAAGTAATGAGAGCACCTACAACCACAACTTGTTAGACCAACAAGAGTTAGGAGAATCAAAATCCAAAATCTACCAATGATTAGTATATGAAAAATTAGATAATCTGCAAAAATATCTAATCAAATGATAAAATCTGAAAATGAAACCATCATGGTTGGATTAGGCTCGGAAAGACCTTTCCAATGATATATCACACTTAAACTTTTGATACCATTTGCAAAATTTCAAAAAAAATGGGCACCCATTTTCCAGAGTGGCACGGATTTGAAAACATTGAAAATTTCAAAAAATTTCAAAAAGATAGCTAAGAACCCGAAACTTGCAAGATAGATAAAATAACTCAAAAATTGGTCACTGCCAGGTACAGACACAGTATCGCGCGATACTTCGCCCGACACCAGGCGATACTTCTCAGTCCGCGCGATATTTCGCCTTATGCCAGGCGATATACCTCAGTACTGGTGGGCGATATACTCCAGGCAGGCCGGGCGATAGTCTGTCAGGGGCGAACTATCGCGCGATATTTCTCTTCAAAGTAGGCGATATTTCTAGCAAGCGCGAAGTATCGCACCGCTATACAGAGATATATCGCGCGATATTTCTGAGAAGTATCGTGCGATACTCTGAGAAAAAAAACCAGAAACTGAAAATGAAGCTAAAAATTGACGAAAATATTGACGGAAAATGCAGAATTAAAGGGACAAAGCTAATCTACTCAGCCCCACGGTGGGCGCCAGAAATGTACACACTAAAATATGCACTTCTATGAACCATTGCATGCAAGGTTGCTCAAGAATGAGGCCTCACAAAGCGGCTCATAGCTCTCTATGCATGGAGTTGCAAGGGACTATGAGTTTTGCTCTCAGCTAGAGCTACAAGAAAGTGACCTTGCTAGTCAACCACACAATGAGAGATTCACAATGAAGACAAGGGCAACAATGCCAATATCTCCAAGAATCTAAATAGAAATGAAATGCAAATGCAACTAGTATGAATGTGCAAGCTAAGCTAAATGATAACAATGCAATGCTTGAAAAGAAATCTAATCTATGAAAGGAAAGTGCAAACTAAACTATGAAAGGAAAGTACAATAGATTTCAAGCCCCTAATTAAGCTATGTGAGATCTATTCTATTGCATAAAAGGAAATCTAATCTATGATGCCATGAAGGTAACTATGAAAGCAAAACTATTATGAAATGCAACTAAAATGATGAAAGCAACAAGTCTTCAATGTCTTCAAAAAGCTCCAAATGTACCTAGAAAACCTGCAGCATAACAATAGCATAAAATATGGATATGCAAATGAAGGAGAGAGCTCTCCTTTTATAAGAAATGAGGTGAAATGGACCATTGAGATTAAGAGGCAAAAGTCTTAATCAGCGGTGGAGCTTGAAAGAGGAGCAATCCATGTGCACAAACATCCTCCAATGAGAGTGAAGTGTTGACTTTTGAGCCTCGTGAGACAAAAAGTGCTTTTTCCTTTTTTATAAAATAAGAATAATGCTTTATTTGTGCAACTTAGGATAAGAGGAAAGTGGGGGCTTTTTATTTAATTGAAAGGGGAGGAAATATTCCTTTTAATTAAATAAAGACTTAGGATAAATGGTTAGCCCAAGGATAAAAATCCAATATATGATCGAAATTAAGATTTGATCAAGAGATTGATAATGTTCAAAATATTGATTAATGATCAAAATGATTCAGGATTGATAAATCAAATAAATGGGGCCCAAAGTCTAGGCGACCATTTTAGGGTGCATACAATAAGAAATGCCCTCAAATTCTAAACTTTGAAAACTTGAATTGTCAAAAAATAAACCTAAACCCTTAAAATTCCACCCATAAGAAGTGTTATTCATCATCAAAATTCACAATCTTGGACTTCTAAATACTAACTTAAAATATCTGAATTCCTTAGACTTTTAAAATGTAAAGACAACCCAATTATTAAGACAAAAACCAAAAAGACTCTAAAATATTTAAAGCTATACCTCAAAACTTGAACCTTGTAAATTCTTTTATTTAATTGTTTACTAATATCATTTGTAATTTAGTCGTTAAAGGTTAAACCATTTAATCAACAAAGGTGAAAGAGACCACATAAAGATGGTTATTTTACCATTTGTAATCTCCCATTTTAAGGTTGTTGGACATAGTCAAAGGGTCGTAAGAGAATGCATGGTGGTTATGAAGCTCATTATTGATTCCTATAACAAGCATTTATAATAGAGACTCCTATATTGGTCCAAGGATGCCTAAATTAGCTAGACGTCTAAAAAGAATTCATAAGATGCTATTTTGGGAGTTGCACATGAGGCTTTTTTAGGTGATTCAACTATTTATTGTTTTTGATACCATAGTGGTATCATCTTCACAAGTTTTTATAAATTGGGGCCTTGATCTAGTTCTTCATCTAGTCTTGTTCAATGTGTAGAGTAACGAAGTGTTGCCAGATTACATAGGGGTTTATAAAGTAGTATATTGTTGTTGTATTTTACATGATTAGTAATAGCTTACCTCTTTTTGTATGGTTGAGTTTTTTTATTGAATGGGTTTCTCCAAATAAATTTGGATTTACATGTCTTTTGATTCTCTTCTTCTTGTTTGATTCTGTAATCACTCTATTAAGCGTTGATCTTTGGTTTTAGATTTGTAATAACTTTTATTTTAAGTTCATGCTGTAAGATTTCTTCACCTTATTTACCAACAACATTAGTATTACCCTCAAATATTTAAAATCTATCACTATGTACACCTCCAAATCCTTGAAATTCTGAAATATACCAATTTTTAAAACCCAAAATTCTTTTAAAAAATCATTAAAATCCGAAAAGAGACCAACTTTGAAAACCCCCAAAATTCCCAAAACATAATCACCTGTACCATCATAAATTATAAGCAATTCAATTATACTCCTTTGTTGGACCTCATTTTAGTGTCTAAGGCTTCCATGCATTAATTAGTCTATTTCCTATGTATTTAATTAATTAATATTTAAATATTTATTCATTTATCAATTTAATTTACATAGGAGTGTCTCCTTTAATTATGGTGTGCCCCTTTAAACTAAATCCTTCACTTGCAATTAAATAATTAATTAATTTAAAGATTTCTATAAGGACCCCTTAATTATGAGTGTGTCCCATTTATTATTTCAATCATAAATATATTTAGCCCTTAGGATATGCACCCAATCTTTAATACCTTGAAGAAGATGACCGTCAATTTTGTAAAGAAGGGTTTTGTTAAATAATTTTAGTCTCCTAATACCCAGGCCATATTTATTTGTCAGGGTGTAGAATTTACCCCAACTGACAAAGGAGATCACTCTTTTCTTTAGTCCCAATCCACAAGAATTTTCTTTATACTTGTTCAGTTTGGTTAGCCATGTACGTTGAGATTTTAAACAACAAAAGATAGTTGGACTTTACCTTCCTAGCTTAGCATCTTTCCTTTCCAACTAAATAATTTTTTTGTGGAATCTTTCAACTATACCATTCCAATAGGCATTATTGGGAGCTTTAGATATCAAGGGGAAACCAAGGTAGGAGGCCGAAAGGTTAGAAGATTGGCATCCTATAATATACATAACTTTTTGAGCCACTCTATCTTCAACATGAA
Source organism: Chamaecyparis obtusa (assembly GCA_027943335.1). Taxonomy (NCBI): domain Eukaryota; kingdom Viridiplantae; phylum Streptophyta; class Pinopsida; order Cupressales; family Cupressaceae; genus Chamaecyparis; species Chamaecyparis obtusa. Next base: position 1,364,651 of record BSBK01001728.1, read on the forward strand.
AGAAGTAAATATTTCTATTTTTATAATTTATAAATTGGCCTAAAGTAGCCACATAATCATTAAGAAAAAACTTCCAAAGATTTGCTTCAACAATTGAGGCATGTCTAAAGAAGATAGTGTCATCTTCAAACTATTTGTGGGTTTCAACGGTCAATGAGGAAGTAGGTTTGACACCTTTAATAAGACCTTGATCAAGCATTTTTTTATAGTTTATTTCCAAATCTTCAATAACTAAAATGAATAGGTAAGGTGGGAGGGGGTCACCTTGTCTGAGAAGTATACCAAAAGAGAAATACCCTTTAGGAGATCCATTTACCAGAATAGAGAAGGAGGGGGTTGGTATAGAAAGATTAAAGAATCTTTATAAATCTACCTTTGAATCCAAAAATTTTAAGAACCTAAATTAAAATAGGTCATGAGACCCTATTATGGGCATTAAAAATACCATCATTGAGCACCATACTTGAATTCTTACTAACTTGCATGAAGTGGACAATTTCATGAGTGATAAGAACAACATCCATAATATGTCTCCCTTGAACAAAAACCTTTCTGATTCAAAGGCACCACTTTGTCCAAGAACATTTTTAGATTGAAACCACTATCTTAGACATAATTTTATAAACAGTGTTGTAGAGGTTGATTCGGTGAAAATATTGAATTGAAGAAGCATCTTCTTTCTTGGGTATCAAGGCTATAAAAGTGGCATTAATTAGGTTAAGGATTCTTCCTGATCTAAAAAATTATCTTGCCATATTGAAGATTTCATCCACAGAAAGATCTCAGTGATCTTGAAAGAAATTAGGAGGGAATCCATCAAGGTTAGGAGTTTTAAAAGAACCAAAAGAGAAGACAACCTTTCTCACCTCCTCCAATGACACGGGTTTAAGCATTTCTTTCAAATCAAAATAAGTAATTAAGTTTGGGATGACTTCAAGAATTTTATTCATCTTACCTTGATTAAAATGAATATATTGCTGAAGGTTGGAGAAGGAAATACATTTCTTAGCTATCTCATCCTATTTAGTGAGATTAGATCCATCCTCTTTGATCAACTTCCTAATTTTTTTCCTTGACCTAAGTTTCATAGTTGATTGGTGAAATAACTTGATATTCTTATCACCCTCTTTTAGCCATTGAATTCTAGAAATTTTTTTCCAAATATATTCATCTTTCTTTGAAAGTTTGAACCATTGAGTTCTCAAATCCCCTTCCTTCAATAAAATATCAACATCCTTATGTCCTTGGTCCATATGGTCCTAAATATCTGCCTATTCAAGAGAGAGGGACTTTTTCCTTTAGAAAATGTTCCCAATTTTTTTTTGTTCCAAACTTTAACCATATCTTTCTCTTTATTTAGTTTTTGAGTGATAACGAACATAGGAGTGCCTCTAAATGGAGTGTCCCATCAATATTCAACCAAAATTTTGAAGTTTATATTGTAAGACCACATGATTTCATACCTAAAGGGAAAATGTCTTTTATTCAAATTATCCTCTCTGGTAAGGAGGATATCATTATGATTAAAGATAGTTCTAGGGAGAGAATAAAGAGATAAATATGTGAGTGAGTTGAAATTAATACTAACTAGGAATCTATCTAAATTTACTTTAATTAAGTGGTCCCCTTCTCTTCTATTACTCAAGTGAACTTTTCCTCCCTACAATCTATATCAATCAAACACGACATCGAGAAGAAATTTGCCAAATATATCATACTATCAAAGGAATCCTCCTAACCCCCACACTTATTTAAAGGGTAAAGGGGAGAAATAAAGTCCCCTTCAATTATATGGTAGTCCTTTTTGTGGTTCTGAATGCAGTTAGCCAACTCAATCCATAATTTTGCCCTACCAGATCTAGTGTTGTTCGCATACACATTTATCAAGCTCCATTTTTTAGAAGAGGTAATATCCTCATTTTGAACTATAATACTATTCCTTTTAACTGACTTAGGAGTTCCTCTAAGATTCAAAGGATTCCAAAGAGTAGATAATCCACCAAAGGCCCCTTCAAATTCAACGGCTATGAATTGAGCTAAAAGCCAAACATTTTTCACAATCTTTTCACAAATTTCTTTTTTCATTTTAGTTTCCTAAATTAGAATAAAATCCACTCTATTTTCCATAAGGAAACACTTGAGAAAGTGATGTTGTGTAGGACTATTAAGCCCTCTCAAATTACAAGAAAGAATCTTCATTAAAAAGAAGGAAAATATAACACAAATTTTACACCAAAGAAACAACCAAAAAAGGCTATTTCTTTTTATTCTTTATCCCTAACAGTTTTTCAAGGGTTTTTTTATTTTCCACTTGTTCCATCCCTAACAGCTTCTTTGATTTGTGAATCCTTTTGAGAATGTCTTCCCAATTTACTATCTTCCCCCACATCTAGCTTTTTTTTTTCTACTTGTTTATTTCTGTCCACTCCCCCTCATTTTCTCTAGCCTTTCTAGGAGAAGAAAAGCCAAGAAGAGACAAAGAGTCTTTTAGAATTTTTCTATCCTTAGACCTGTCAACTATCTTTAAGAATTTTTTCTCCACCTTGGGTGAAAGTAATATTTCCCCTTCCTCCATATCCTAAAGGAAGAAAACCTCTACCCATTGTTCCCAAACTTTTGCACAAAGTTTTAACTTGATAAATAGGAATGGATATAATATTTTCACCTTCTAGATTTTTTGAATCTTTGGATGGAGAGAAGTGGGGAAGATTATGTTGATGTTCTATAGTAGGATTAGAATGGTCCATTTACTCATTATGATTCTTTTCCTTAACCAAAAAATCCTCCCTTCTATTCCATTTTTACATAAAGCCCACCTTATTAGCCTCAAAATTTGAAAAAACTTCAGAATTACCCTTATCTTTTGAAGGATACAAGGGAAGGGCAAAATTATTGAAATGCTCTAAATATTTACCAAGTACCATATAGGTAGAAACATTAGAAGTAGGATCCATTAATATGTTAAACTCCTTAACATGTGAATTTGTTCTCTTTTTAGATGTTTTTGGGAACCTTTTTGTTCCCTCACTATAATAAACTATTGGATCCATTTATCCTCATCTTCTATGATCTTGGCAAGCTAATCATTTTATTGGCCCTTGGGTCCCAAATTTTGAGAAGACTATGGAATCTATTTCCCGCAACAACAACATATATCCTCATATTGGGTTTTTTACAAGCCACACTAGGTGACCATTATTGCAATTTCAGAAGAACAAGCTAACATTTTCATATTCGATAATTTGATTCCATCTCCCAAATTTAGATCTAAGGGTGATTGAAATAGGAAGGACCTTATTCACCTCCACATTTATATAGATCCTTACAAAGACCAACCTTGACCTTTGCATAGTGACTTTATCAACAACCAAAAGGGAATCAAAAGGGAACCAAAAGAGTCAAGTATGACTCTGAAAATATTATAATCTGAGAAGTCCAAAGGAAATCCAAGGAGATGAACCCAAGTATGGGAAAATTCCCCCAAGTCTGCAGAGGGGTCAAAGCCTAGTTTCCACTTACACAGGTAGAGAAAATTTTGTAATCCTTTATTGAAGACTTAGGGCCCACCCACCGATAATCTTACTTAGATCTTCATAGTTGAAAAAATTGAAGAGAATAGGTTATTTGCAAAAGACATAATAGTAACACTACCAGGTTAAGCTTACATATCTCATTAGCCCATATTCTAACTTGATTTGAATTGGGACAAAAGGATAGGAGCTTACCTATTAAGGAAAGTTTCATATCTTCCATCTTCATATCCATTATTTTGTCTAGAAAATAAACTTCTAGTCCTTCATCCAAGTGAACAAATACACTCTTACCATAATCTAACTGCAAATCTTTTCTCTTTGGGACGCAACCTACAAGGCAGGTATAGGAACACCAATTTTTGATAAGGGGCAGTTGGGGTCTCCCTCGTGTGAGACCTATGAGGGAGAATGTACAAAGAATTTAAATTTTTCAAGGTGGGAAAGAAAAGAAATGCAAAATATCTATGTTGTCTGCTTGTTTATGTTAACATGCATGGTTCATAATAGTTCACGTGCAACTCAAAGTGCCTAGATTCTTTTATAGTCTAAGAATAAAATTAGTTTCAACTTGAAAGGAAATACAATTGTGATACAATCCTAGTGAATTATAAAGTTATAGTCATATATCAAAGAATAATTATATAGCTAAAAGTAATTATCAACTATAAATGAAGAGTTGATAATAAGTCACTACCAAAATTTCCTATAATTCAATTCAACTAGTTGTTGCAAAAATTAGAAAGAAACTGTGTAAACTATTTATCAAACTAAATAAAAAAATATTAAAAAATAAACTATTGAGTAGCACCTTACCTCAAGTTGGCCCTAACTTGGGTAGGTGTACTTACTATATTAATAGATGAATAACACGATTAGGCCAAGATTTATGCCATATCTTTATTCAAAAAATAATCAAATGCATAAATTATATATAAAAAAGAAACTTCTATAGAATTGTTGACTTGTGGATCATCTCCTACATTGCATTTATAGATTTTACTCTTATAGGCTAGTCCTAAGCTATCACTCATTATTGATATATAGAAGAGGATTATTTAATAAGGAAGTTACACAGAAAAAAATAGAGTCCTAATGGAACTACATATCCAACATAATGAAGGACTTTAATAACTAAGATGGAAACACAAAAAAATTTATTGATGATCTAGTTATGATGGAAGTATCTTAGGTGTTGAAGATATTTTGTAAAGCTAGTAGTCACATGATGTTGTTTGGGTGGTCACCTTTGCACTTGAAATGTTTATTTCTATTCCCTGCCCTTCTTGGCCATAGGAACACCTATTGCCTCTATAGTTACTTGGCTGCATGCGATCTCCATGATGCTTTTCCCACTTCTGTTTCTCAACATGTTAGTTCATAGAAACACTTCTCATAGAAATAATCAAATCATTCCATCGCATATGCATCAATCATTATGCACATGTATTATGTCTAATGTTCATAAGTAAGTATTCTTAGTACTTATCAAATAGTCATAATATTGAGAAAAGTATTGTGGTTTCAATGTAAAAGTATGTAGTTCATAGGAAATAGAGGTTTATCAAACTAATGAAAAAGATAGTAAAACAAGCCCATCAACTACCACCACTCCTACTTGCAGTATGTATAATGAGTTCCAATCAAAATAATGAGAATGGGTACACATACATGCATTTAATAAATACATAAAATACATTGTATATCTCGCTCAATATGTGTGATAATACTAGTATAGATGCCATAGGATATATTAACTCTACAAATTGAACTATACTAACACATCCGTTGGTTCAAATTTAATCATAGAAACACTATCAATGATTTGTTTTTTGTATTCTATGTCATTTTGCTAACACTTTTGCATTGTATTTTCTTTCTTTAGTGATTTACCTCCCATGTGGTTTAAGGAATAATGCTCTAAATGAATACTTAGATGTGTTGTGTGCGTACCTAAATAATGTGAAGATAAGGATTGATGAAGAAGAATAACATAATCAAAATAATAAATTATTCATTTGTGCATTTAAAACATTATATATTCTTAAGGGAGACATATGACTACATATTTTCTCATATATGTATGTATGCATGCATGCATGCATGTATGTGTGTATATATATATATCTAGGTAATCTTATTTTATATATATGCATTTGCATCTTACATTTTCATAAAAATAAAGGTCATTATGGAAATTGAAATGGTTGAGATTCCATTTCTGAATCTTCAACTCCAAATGATTATAATTTTGGTCACATGTCATGTCAATAATTCACATATCATGAATTGGATCTACAAAGTCTGGTTGAACATTGTGGATATTATATTTTATGTACTTTTTTAGGCCATGCACCTTGTGTGTACTAACACCCATATACATTAATTTGGAATGGGACTTATTCATACAAAGGTGTGCACCATGATCCTTAGTGTTGTGTGAATGGTACATGATACAAAACTTTGCACATGACTTGGATGATATATTATGAGTTGTATGACGTAGTTTCAAATGTTTTACAAGTGGTTCATGAAATAAGAAATTGCACATAAGGATGATATTGGTCCTACCTGCATACATGCCAGATGATAGAGGGATCAATGCACATTGGTGTGACAAGATTCCTATGGCTATGTGTATGGGAAAATATGCAAAGAGAAACATGTAAGATTGCACATTATTTTGAAATGTACTAAGGGTGGTGAAGTGATGTCAGAGCATTTATCGAACACAAGAGTAATCATATGCCACCAAAAATAATTTTATTTCATGTTTATTTTATCTGCAAATTTTGGAAATTAAATTGTAGTTAAACTTATCAACAACAATTTAGGTAAAACACCTCACAATTGTCAAGTTGCCATTTTAAAAACAAAAACCATATGTATTGAAAATATAAACACAATTACAAAACTAGTTTTATGCACTATAAAAAATAAATCTCGTAGATAGAGTTTTGGGATTTAATTAGAGAAAAAAAGAACTTGAAAAAAAAAAGTGTTTGAACTAGACTAAAGAGCATTTGGTGTTTAATATATTTAGCACAATAAAAAAGAGTATTAATGATGACTATTCACAATAATAGTTCCCATATTTGAACAAGAAAGAGTTTAAAAAATAAAAACTCACCAACATTAACAAGACACAAGCAAATGCTATATTGGACAATATTTTTTATTAAACATCTATAAGTCGAAGTGTTTTTTTTGCCGCTCTTTTCTACTCTGCCGGCTACTTTCTGATGACCCTTCTTTATTGATGTCAGGTGTGTCCGTTCCTCTCTCATTTAATCTGCATGTTGTCTCCATCTAACCCCTGCCCTTCGGCAGAGGCCATACCTTTGGCCTCGATACCTTCTGAGGCTCCGATGGAGCCACCAATTAATGACCTTAATAAATCCCCCTCAGCTTCAAAGCCCAAGTCATTCTCGGAGGCCATTTTGTATTCAGTCGTTGGTATTGTTGGTGGTGCGAAATTCTAGTTTGCTAACCCTAATGGACAGGGTGGATCCGGTAAGGCCTTTGGTACTAGCTTGCTATCTTTCTCTGTTTCCCCTAATAGTGATATGTTGAATGAAATTGTTAAGGAAAAAAATAGGTTGAAAGACTGCTATTTTTTTCGTTGCAGTTGATGTTGAAAAATGTCCTTCGCGCAAGTTTCTAGATGATTGGTTTCATAATTATTGGAATTTAAAAATTGGCTTTCATATTTCCTTTTGTGGTCAAATTCAACCTAGTTTATTTGTGATTTTCTTTGTTAACTCGGATGCTCAGTAGGCCGTCCTCAAGAAATAATACTGGACGATAGGAAATTCCTCCTTCCGTGCCCTAGGTTGGACCCCAGAGGCCATCCATGAAGAAGTCCTAGCCTTATCTGCCCCTCGCTAGATGTTGATACAAAATATACCACCCTTCCTCTGGTGATTTATCCCCCATCTGCTTGAACCCTTGGGAAGATTTGTTAGAATGGATGACACAACCCACCTTGTCCCCCACATGAATGCCAAAGCTTTAATTTCCTTAATTCCAGGTATGGAGATCCCTGCTACCTTGGAAATTAATATATTGGGAGATTGTTTTTCCTACTTGGTTGAAATGTTGGGTGGGCTAAACGCTTGTTTTCTCTGCAAGAATGAAGGCCACTTGAGGAAAGATTGTCCTTTAATTAAGTAGAAAAATACGGCTAAACCTCAACCGATCCGTGCTACTCCTGTTTCAAACCCTCTTGTGAATGTTCCTTCGCATACTTCGATTCCCAAATCGAGTGAGGCTATTGTTAACCCACCGCTGGCTAATCCTCAGGTCGATTCTTCATTACCTTAAGTCTCTTTCGATAATCTGACTAAATTCCTAGGTGAAGACAATTCCAATCAAGAAGAATTCCAATTAGTTGTTAATAAAAAACATAGGAAAAAATCTAACCCCTCCAGCAACTCCTCCATTTTTCACAATTCGCACTCTTCAGTTGCCTCTCCTTCGAACATGAACAATCTAATAATCTCCCCTTCTGTTGGAACCTCCTCTTGCCCTCCTAGACCCAAACCCCCAGGTAAGATGGATAGCCTCTTAACTAGCAGCCTCCCCCCTAAGATCTTTAAGGAAATCAACGATGACTGCACATTGGAGATCATTCCAGTGGACTTTGCCCACCTTCATTTTTCCATTTCAGCTTCCTCCATCCCTTCGGCTCGCTCGACATTATCTCTTGATGATATGGATCTTCTTGCTCCCCCAGGATTTGAAGATGACGATTTAGATGATAAATTTGGTTTACCTCAATAAAAAAAAAAGAGGCAGGCCAATAGGTTCCAAAAACAAAAATTTGGTTAATAAGAATGGCCCTTCCCAACATATTAACATCTCTACTGATGAGTCTCATGACCCCAAGCATTCCTACACCACAGGAGTTTCCTCATGAATTGCACTTCCTGGAATATAAGGGGTCTCGAGTCCCCTGACAGGAAACATGTTATCAAGTGTTTTATTGATTCTATTAATCATATGGATTGCCTAATGCTTTAGGAACTTAAGGCTACTGATTTTGTTCTAGATAGTAATCTGGATTTTATTTGGAAAGATGTTTTTAAGATTTTCTCCAATCATTCAAAAGGTAAAGGAGGTGTTTCTCTTCTCATTAGCCCTAAATGGTCTCCCTACATCATAGGCAAAGGTGTCTCTCTTTGTAATAGGGTTGTTTGGGTCATTATGAATGTTAACTCTATTTCCTTTGGTATTTTCTCAATATAGGCTTCCAACGATTACAAAGAGCAAGCGAACTTCTGGTCCTGGCTCGCTTCCCTTCCCAATATCCCTTGGTTTGTTGGGGAGACTTCAATATGATTGAGTCCCAGAAAGATAAGGCTGGTGGTCTCCCCTTTGCTTGGAAGGACAGTGAAAAAATTCATTGGAATAGAATGAAATAGTGTTTGCACCTATATGATCCTGTTTCAAATAAATCTGATGATAATAAAGGTTTGTGGCACACTTGGTGCAATTTTCAACAAATTCCCTCTCAAATCTATGCTAGGTTGGACAGATTTTATGCTAATAGGAATTTTTTCTCTTTTCTCCCTGATAAATTTGGGAACCCGGTCACTGTGACTCCTACCTCACTTTCTAACCATCACCCGATTACTGCTGGCATTAGCTTTGCTAAATCCCCTTCCTCTATGATCTCTGATAACTCCAGATTCATCCTTAACAATTCTCTCTTTCTTGATGAAGATGTTATATCAGCTATCCACCTCATTAGAATCATCAATAAGAATAACCTCCTGTCCCTATCCCCTATTGATCTTTGGAGTCAAAATGTCTCCTCCTGGCATTCCCTGCTTAAAACCATAGGGCAGAAAAAAGCTAAAGACTATAGACACTCGGAGAAGGTGCTTTCTAATAATTTGTGTTCTACTGAAATTAATATTCAATCTAAACTTGATGACCCTGTTTTATGCACCCAAGTTGCTCAGGCTAGAGATAATCTTAGAAAACATCAACAAGTTAAAATTAATGGTGCCAAGATCAGGTCTCATGCCCACTGGCTCCAAAATGGGGATAGAGGATCCAAATTCTTCTTCAACCTGCTGAAACAAAAGCAAGCTAATGAAAGTATTGATAGAATCCTGGTTGATAACAAAGAGGTCACTGACATTAATGGTATTAAAGATGCTTTTGTGAAGTTTTATTCTTCGCTTTTCTCCTCGGAAGACTCTGAGGTTGCTAAGACTCTTAGAAGCAATTATAAGCACCTTATCCCTAATAGGATTTCTAGACAAGATGGAGAAGTGCTTAAGAATGATAAGGCCCCTAGCCCTGATGGTCTGCCTGTTGAGTTTTATAAAGCCAATTCTGACTGGATCTGTAAAGACCTTTATGATATTTATTCTGAAGCTTACACTAAAGGCACTCTGGGAAATTTTATTAATAGAGGAATTATTAAGTTAATTCCTAAAGAAGGGGACAAAGCCCTTCTTAAAAATTGGAGGCCGATTACTCTCCTTAATGTGTCCTATAAAATTCTTGCTAAGATTCTTGCTTCAAGACTTGAAGCCATCCTCCCCAAATTTGTTAGTCCCACCCAAACTGGTTTTATTGAAGGGAGGTATATCCTTGAGAACCTTGTCACTAGCTGGGAAGCTATGAACTGGTCCAAACACACTAATCAGAATTCTGCTATGTTGTTGCTTGATTTTGAAAAAGCCTATGACCGGATTGAGTGGGAATTAATTAATATTATGCTTGAAGCTTTTGGCTTCCCCCCTGTCTTTTGTAACCTTGTTAAGATTCTTCTTAAGGATGCCTTTTCCCGGGTTGACATAAATGGCTCCCTTTTTGCCCCCTTCCCCCTTAGCCACTCCATCAGACAAGGTTTCCCCCTGGCCCCTGCCCTTTTGGCATTGCCTCGGATGCCCTTACCTACATCATTACAAATAACACCTTCTCCCCGGCAGTTAAAGGCATTTCCCTTCCCAATGATTCTAATATTTTAAACTGTCACTTCGCTGATGATACCTCCCTCTTCTTTGAAGCCACTGAGTCTAACCTTGTTTCTCTCCAAACCAAGCTTGATGCCTTCTTCTCTATCTCTGGTTCCTGCATCTCCCAGTCTAAGTCTATCTACCTTAGCTGGACTGATCAACCCCCTGTTTGGCTTAGCAAGTTTAACTATCAATGGGGCGGACCTCAAAAAATTGTCCAATACCTGGGCATCCCTTTCTCTTTGGACCCCTCCCTTAAAGATATGTGGAGCTGGATTAAAGACAAAATTTTCAAGAAGATTAGTAAGTGGCATTATAGATCCCTCTCTCTTGCTAGAAGGGTGCAGGTGTGTCAAAAGATCCTCTCTTCTTATAGCATATACTACTCCTCGGCTTGGATGTTTAACAACTACCAAATTCTTGAAATTCAAAAAGCTATTAGGAACTTCCTTTGGTCTGATGGTAAGCGGATAAAAAAAAGGCACGCTGTCAAATGGGACTGGTGTCATACTGATAATCTTTTTGGAGGTTTAGGCCTAAAAGACCTAAAGCTTCAAAGAACTGCCCTTTCCACCAAGTGGATCTTTCACTCCTTTGAAGGGGATGAACCTTGGAAGGTCCTTATTAGAAGCAATATAGAACAAGGTATCCCAAAAAAGCTAAGTCTTGGAAAAACATCCCTCTTTGTGATATCATAGTTGGCGATTTTCCCATCTCTGTTCAAGGCTCTTTGATCTTTAAAACTATCTGGAAGGCGTGGGAATTTGTCAAGCCTTACATTACTAATAAGGCCTTCCATGATCAAAAAACTCTCTTCGGTGAAAGATCCATTTGGTAGAATCTGCACATTGCCAGGAAGCCCCTTGCCCTCACTCAAGGTTTCTCTGCTAGGAATAATATGAGAATCTCTTAGCTCATATGCATGTTTGAGGAAGATAAACTTATCAGCTGGGAAGACATCAGTGCTAAATTTCATATTCCTTTGTCTCAAAAGAAGACTTATAACATGATTATCAAAGCCTATAGGGACTTGCCTACATTGTGCCAGGTTGACTCTCATAGATTTCTTAAGATTAAATGGCTGGATGGCACAATGGTGGATAAAATTAAAGCTAAGAATATCTATAAAATCATTGACGCCAATAAAGATATTATTCCTCATAGTAACAGACTTTGGTATACCGAGTTAGATGTTAGTATGTGGAAAACTCACCTTGAGAGACTTTGGAAGTCGCCCATTGAACCTAAAATCAAATGTTTTAAATGGCTCCTTCTTATTGATAGACTTCCCCTGAGGAAGAATTCTATGGGTGTTGATATTTGCAGTCTGTGTGGTACTCCTGAAACTAGCAGACATATTTTCTTTGACTGTTTATTTGCCAAAAGCATTTGGCGCATGTTTGGCTTAAATTTTCCTAATTTCTCTGTAAATATCTTTGAAATCATTACTGGATCTATTGATGGTATAAAAAAAGATGCTAATATTTTCTAGAATATGTTATCCTCTAACATTTTGTGGCAGATCTGGAAGGTTAGGAACGAAGAAAGGTATCAAGCTTCTCCCAAATCCCTTACTGAGTTTTTTCGAAAACTCACATACTACAAAATTTCTTCGCAAGTGCACGTGAACATGACTTTGGATAGGAAGAAGCTCATGAGATTTCTCTAGGCTGGCCACTCCACCATGTTCGTTTATGAACTTAAGGACGGTTTTGACTGGAGGAGGCACATGGACAACTTCGCCAACTTTGAAGCCACTCTGAAGAAACTCACTAATGAGATCCACAAGAACAGAAATGCTACTGATCACCAACTCAGCATGCTGGCGCAAATTCAGGAGAAGAAGAACATTGTCTGGATGGAAGGCCCAGGGGGTTGGACTGCCTGGGTTGAAGATTATAATTGTATTCTGCACTAGTCGCTTATGTTGCTTTGTCACTTTTTGTGATCTTTTGATGTATCCGTGAACGTGAACTTTGTTGGCTGAGGCTTGGCCTTGCCCGTATTACTCTTGTAATATCCTTTTTTGATCCCTCTATAATGAATTCAAAAAACATCTATAAGTTTATTCTCTAAAATGAAGCATAGAGTCTCCCTCCTTTTTCTTTGTACAAAAATTTCAATATAAAGTAATTCAAAAACAATTCTTTTACAATTTCTCTTTTAAAAATATAGAAGAATTAATCTTTTTATTTCTCTTTCATATAAATTTTTTAAAATGATATAAAATAATATTATATAATAGATTTTCTTAATATTCAAATGAACGTCATAAGTACTCGGATATAATTACCACATCAAGTCACATTTTTCTAGTTCTGTTGCTAGTCTATGCAAGGGGTTTCTTTCCCAGGAGGCTGCCCAATTTTTGGGTTCACTCAGTCAGGGGCCTTGCTGTGCCTTCTCCTCCTCTGAGTGCATTGTATATTAGTGCCAATGCCATGGGTCAGTATGTAAGTTTCATTTCGGTCAGATTTATTTTTTTTCTGTCAAAATTAATAAAGGTTTGTCAAGAAGTTTCAAATTATTCTCCTAACTAGATGTTTGGGATCAGAAACTTTATTATGAATCTTCTTCATTGATCATTAGAAATTTCAAAATGAAGCAAGAAGGTAAGGTTTTGGATACCCTGGGCTGTCCTTCCTCTGCTAGATGTTTGCTGAAATTGTGTTTGCAAGACAACTATTTGTGACTGGTAATTCATTGAAAAAAGAAGGATTATTCATTTTAGTCTTGTTTTGTTTTTTTAGTTCATTGGTTACTTTTGGTTGAAATCAAATTGTTTGATTTTGCTCTCTGTCATTTTTACTAGTTTTGACTGATTTTTTTCTTTATGCCTCAATTCTTGTGAAACTTATTTTTTTCTGGTTTTTTTCATATTTTTATTCTAATCAGAACATTTTCAAATTATTGAGTCTTCTACAATTTATTGAGTGGAAACTTAATTGTCTCATTATGACATTTCAAGTACAATATTTTATAATCTTGCATCAAAAATCTTGTTATCAGAATGGTTTTAGGAGACTGCTAGCATAGAATACTTTGAACTATGAGAACTTGTAAAGACATGTACATGTATCAACTACTTCAACCTTTATAACTTGGTTTAAGGACTACAATGTCTCTATAATAATATTTGTCTATATCATGTGATGTTTATTTAATCTAATAGAATATGTAATATGATTGAAAATGCATTTTTTTCTTCTTTTGAATAATAAGTTATTAGATTTGATAACATGATTGCAACAAATTTAAAACTCTCTCAATAGTAATATAAAATCTTATAATAGATAAACACTATTATACACTCATTTTTTATATCACAAAAAGAAAACCACCACTAAATTAATCAACTCATTCATAAACTTTTCAAACCTTTATCCTTTAATAATACATTGTCAAAAATTACTTTCCATTAATATAAATTACATTAGATCTTTACCAATAATAGATCATTATAAATAAACCACATAACATAATTCAAACCACCATCCATTGAGATTATTGTACATTATAATTATTGTACATTAGCTTGACTTAAATGCTATGAAAAAAATATACATTTATAAAAATTGTGAAAGAGCCTGATAAGAAGGCCGGAATGAATAGCTTCACAAGCAGGAAATGAAATAGCAACGATCAAACTCTCCCTAATTTCCCCGCTTCAACTATATGATAAAATTATCACATTTCCAATTGGGCATTTCATCGAACATCTTGTTTAGGCATGTATTGTGCTTTCATTTTTTTCATGTCTTTCAATGTAGGGCAAGCTGGGAGAAACGTTGAGAAAGATTGCAGGGTCTAGTTTTACAGCCACCCACTGCATTTGCTTGTAACTTCTTATATCCTTTCATAAGATCTGCTATGTTTATATGTGTTCATTTAACTTCTTAAAACTTAGATCACTCTCAAACAGTTTTGAAATATCTTTGATAATGGTTGTAAAGAGTTCATAGATCCTTTTTACTGCCATATATTTGGCTGTTAATGCTTCGAATCTCTCCAATAAGTTCAGGTGTGTATATCCACACATTCTGTGAGGCCAAAATACTTTTGAGTCATTTCGCCTAAATACTTCACATTCTATATACATTCTTCAATCTGAAAAAATAAAAGCTAAAAAAAATTAACTCTTTTAATCTGTTCTGATATTACTGTTAAGATCAGAAAGCACTATAGTCATCAGAAGACAAGCATAGTTTGAGATTTTGGAGACTGATATCAGTATTGGTTTGATTAATTTTCAAAAATAGAAAATGTAATCTTTTAATATAATTTAATGACTTAGAAAAAAATAAAATTATAACTGAAAACTTTAAGAATAAGAACAGTAAATCAATCATACAAGAACAATACAATACATAGTAAAGACAGTTGAGAACTTTAAAAATAAGAGCAGTAAATCAGTCCAACAATACATAGTAAAGACAGTTGTTCTATGGACCATTAGAATGAAAAAAGAAACATATTCTTTATTACACAAATGAACAGAACAACTGCTAATACAACTATTCAATATTTCAAGAATCCTAAACTTTTTCACAACCCGTGATTTATAGATCAGTAAATAGTAATGCAATCAATGAACCCTAAAAAGCTAAGAAGAGTGCCTACAACAGAACACCAGATTTCAGAAATCTAAGAACACTGGCGAAAGCTTAACTGCATGGATAAACAGTCTCTCCCATAATACTCCAAGAATCCTGGGCATTCATTCACCTCCCCACTATCTACATCTATACTAACTATATAGTTGACATACTCATCATCGTCTTTCTCAGCTATCCAAATATAATCACCCCCAACACAAATCTCATCAGTTTGCAAAAATTTGGGCGATACAATTTCTTCATAGTTAGATCTCCACTGCAGGTCAAGCTCATCAAACTCATAAAAAATCAAAGTATGTGTATAGGGTGAGAGTTCCATGGCTTCACCTCTACAAACCATAATCATCCTACCTTTGCACATAACAATGCCCAAAGTATCGTTCATTACACGTTGCTTCCCTGAAATGTAATGAAACTGGGTATTGCTATTTCCATTCAGATTATACATACCCACATTTTGGCCATCTTCAGAAAATAAGTAGATTTTCTGGTTTTGCATTAGAATTTTTGGAGAAAAATTCATTGTCACACCCATGTCAATCCCTCTAATTTCCCATTTCTGGTCTGCAGAGCTATAAATCAAAACAGCCAAATTATTTCCATCGGGAAGATAAATATTTGCAATTACAACAATTACCTGATACGTCTTGCCCTCTGGATCAAACTTGAGGTGCACAATTGCATCATCATTATATTCTTGCATGTAAAACGAAACCTTGTTTTGTGTGGGCAGTATTGCATCTTCAAGACAATGGAATTCCATAGTCAGTGGATTCAACACTCGAAGGCTTCCAGTGATCTCACAGCTATAAACCAGGAGGCCCCCATCTCCAGCTCTGAGAAACCAATGTGTGTTTTCACCCCTCCACTCATCACTAAACATCTTCTTGTACCAAAGCCTTCTACTGACATCAAAGAAAGCAAACCCTTTAGAAGAATAGCTTGTTTCATCATAAAGATCCATCATCAGCCACATTTGCATATTGCTCTGCTCCCACAGATTATGAAAGCGAACAGAGCTGGAAATAATAGTTTGCCACAAAGTGCAAACAGTTTGAAGTCGAAACAAAACATCAACAGGAAGCTTGCAAAATATTATATTCAAGATGTCATCTGCAAGATGACCTACAAAAATTGATTCTTTTCTGACTTTTAGTCTCTTGTTTGAATCATCCTCTCTACATGAGCTGATTCTGAGTGTGGACCAACTTGATGAAGCTTCCCTTCTCTTCTCTGAATCTTTAGTCTGAAACATACCATCTTCTAGGTATGGGCTAATTTCAAGGGCAAGCCTGTTGGTATAAACTCCAGTTGATCCAGAATCATCTTTCTTCTGTGCAGCCATTATTTGTTTGCTAGAGCCGGAGCCATCATCTCTGCATGGCTCAATACCAAGTGTGAGCCACTTGGTGTAAGGCTGCTTACTTGTACTTGAATTTTTCTGAATAAAATCACCCTCATTCTCTTCCCTCTTCTTACCATGGATGAACCTTGAATTGTCAGGTTCTTCTCTGGAAGCCATGATCTCTCTGTGAAGTGTGAGGTGCCTCTCACAAACCATCTTGGTTAAATCGAATTAAAACTTGTATTATAAGAAATCTTTGAGCTACTTTAAAAGTTTCGTGTCAAATTTTTTTGAGCTCTTTATTGTTTTCAATCGAAATTTGACTTTTGGTTCAGAATTTTGTTTCATGGGGAAGAGGTTAACAGGCTGGATTTAAATAGCACACACTAGCATCCAATAGCACTAGTGTGAAGTTTAATTTTTGTTTCTGTTGGGATGCTTGGAATGAAGTTTAAAAATGTATCAAGTCCCAAAACACATAGTTGGGCCCACTTCAATTACCCTTGGTCTTGGCTTGCCAAACTTCCCGTGCTTTGAATGAAGTTTAAAAAAATATCAAGTCCCAACACACATACTTGGCCCCACTTCAATAACCCTTTCCCTTTCCCATGCTTTGAATGAAGTTTTAAAAAGTATCAAGTTCCAAAACATATAGCCCCATTTTAATTAAATTTTAGTTGGCTTGTCAAACTTCCTATGTTTCAAATGCACTAGCCCTAACATCATATTATTCATACACCACTATTTAAATGTGATATTTAAACTTATTATGTAATATTATATAAATATTATTTATATTACATTAAATAGTTTTTTGTCATAAATAATTATTAAAAAAATTTCTTAAGTAATCATTTAAATCTATTATGTATAATGATTAAATATATTATATTTAATCATATAATATATTACATATATTGAACAAGTAAGTATTTTTCTCTTTAAAAAAAATATATTATACATTACATAGATTTCTTGGAAGTTATCATCTCTTTGTGAGGTGCCTATGACAAACCACCTTATAAACTCTTGTTAAATAAATAGAATTGAAACTTATATTCTAAGAAACCTTTGAACTACTTTAAAAATTCCGTATCAATTTTTTTTGGAGCTCTCCATTATTTTTCATCAAAACTTGTCTTAGGGATAGGAATTTTGCTTTGGCCGACATGTAGAGTCATAATATTGTAACATCAATTGACTAATTGTTCAGCGTGGAGAACTTGTATTCATGTAAAAGAGGTCCCACATTCAAATTCCACAAGGACACAATATTAGAAAGAAGTTATAATAACACTTTTATTAAAAAAACAATGTAATATATTAAATATATCATATACTAGATAATAATTATTTATTAAATATAATTTATAATCTATAATATTAAATATTAATTTATATATTTAAATTATAATCTAATAATTATTAAGTAATACTGTAAATATAAATTATTCATGATACAATATATCAAATAAAATATATATTCTAATATAAATAATATTACTTATAATATAATAAATTAATCATTAAAAATAATTAATATTTTTTAAATTATATTTATTTATTATATTAAAAAACTTATAATACAACCATGCTAAAGAGATCATGTAGTTAAAATTGTGAAATTTTTATATTTCATATTGTTAATATTGCACAACCATGTGTGTTTATGGTAAATTAACAAGTCATGTTAGTTAAAATCATAAAATTTTCATAGTTCATATTAATTTGCAGTCCATAATTCTCACTAGCTTGGTGAGGGCCTAGCCACCAAGTGAGCTATTTGGGAATCCCCTTCTCTGTATATTATCTTCCTATATAGTACATATTGTGCTTCTGCCAAGGATGTTTAACCATGCCCAATTTAACTATGTGCAAAAGTAAATTAGGGCCTTCCTATGGTCTGATGGGAAAGGAAATAAGAAAAGACATGCAGTCAACTAGAAGTGGTGCACGATGAACAAGGTTGTTGAAGGATTGGAGCTGAAAGACTTAAGGATACAAGGCATCACCCTCATAGTCAAATGGATAGCCCGAACCACACAAGGAAATTAGCCTTGGAAAATTCTAGTGAGGAACAACATTGCAAGGGTTGCCCCACGCAAAGGATCTACTTGGAGGAATCTACATATTAGTGACATTCTATCAGGTACATTTCCAGCCAAGGTTGTGGGATCTAATGTAATTAAGGCCATATGGAAGGGTTGGGATTGTGTAAGGAAGCATGTGACTAATAACAACATCATTAATAGTGACAAAGTAGTGTGTGGTGAGAGATCAATGTGGTGGAGCCTTAGACATGGAGACAAACCTTTGACTTTGATTAAAGGATGCTTTACTTGGAGCTAGGTAGCCAAAGACATCAAATGTTTTGCAGACATTATTCATGAAGGGAAACTCATGAGCTGGAAGGAAGTTTGGCATAGGTATGATATACCCCAAACCCAATAGAGGACCTATTCACTATTGAGAGAAGTCTACAACAAACTATCTCTACCCAGGGATTATGTGATCAAAGAGGATAGAATATCCCTTCTCAGGTGGATAGATGGCACCCCTTTCCCAATACCAAAGTCAAGTTTTTATTTAGACTCATTTCTAATGATTGTTCCATCTTTGACCACTTAAACACTTGTTGGAATTTTAACCTCATCTGCCAAGAATGGACTAAATCCTTGAATAACCTCTAGAATAGACCTATGGAGCCCAAAAAGTTATGTTTCATGTGGAGATCTTTCCTACACAAGTTTCCAAACATGATGCCCAATTGGGAGCTCAATATGTGTTCTTTTTGCAAATGTTGTGAATCTGTATATCATGTTTTCTTTGACTGACTTGCTGCTAAAGAAATTTATGGGGTCTTTTTGGCGTATACTTGCATAAAAACTTTAGCATGCTTAACATTTATCTATATCATTCTTGAGCCTCATGAAAAGCTATAACATTTTTTGGTATATTCTATCTATTGAGATTCTATGGTTTATATGGAAAGTTTGTAATGGTGATGTGTTTAGAGGAAGGATTGGGCACCTTACTAAGTCTTTGCGGATACTCATTTTTCACAAAATTGATGTGGAGGTGACTGTGATATTGAAGATGGATGAGCAAAAGTTCTTGGACCTGATGCATAATGGAGCTTTGAGAAAATTCTGATGGGAAATCTCTCATGGATTCACTTGGATTCATGGGTAGATAATCTAGTAATAATGAAGTTTAAAATCATTTGTAGCTATGTAGATTTTTTTAATTTTCTACTAAACTATGTAAAATTCTATGTATTGTGAACTCTTCATAGATATTTATCTCACTTTGAGAACTATGTTGGCTAACCACTGAACAATTGTATTCTTTTTTATTGTAACAACTAGTTAAATTATATTTAATAGAAAAATTGATACTTAATATGCATTATCAAGATAATGCAATAGTTTTTTACATCTTACATGACAATGCTACTTGAATCAAGGAAAAAGATGAAAAAGCTAGAAATACAATTTTGATCAAATATATCACAGGCATATTCTAGGTGCATGAGGCCTATAATTTGAAAAGCTCTTGGAGGTCTAATGTATTCCAACATTGGATGTGTCATAGATATTCCTTGATATACTATTGGCTACCTTCCAATGACTCCCATGAGACTCTTGAGAGAAGCCATAGACAAGTTGAACCACAAAAGAAATATCAAGAGAATTATGTATCAAGTACAAAAGATTGACAATTACCAATAGTTGATAAAAAAATAATAATAACAATAGGAGTCTATGGTAATTGGTAGATAGTGTGACATCTAACTAAAAATGTGGGAGAAAAATATACTAAATCATTCAAAATCTTTGAATCAAATCAAGAGCATATGGTTTCTACTTAAAAATTAAACTCTCATTAGAATTTTAGTAAACCTAAAGAAAAAGGAAGAAATGTAGAAGATCGATATTGGTCATATTAAACTATTTCATTAATTCTCACTAAAAAATTTGGCTCAGGAATATTGATAATTAAATTATCATAATATCCTCTTAATATCTTTAATTGTAAACCATAATATTAGAATAATATTTTTGAGCTTAGAAAAAAAAATTCTTTACTTTTCTTCACATACCAAGCATGAGGTGTTTATTTGATATCATACAATGAACCTTGAAGATGACAATTAACTAAAGACTATATATGAAACTTGAAGAGTATTCCATGTATATTTCCTCATGATGGTTTTCATATAAGGTCTTCAAATCCATTTGAAAATTTGACCATCCCTAGGATATAGCTAGAGAAAGTTCAAGATGAATGGGATCCATCTTGATAACATGAGAAAAGTTCATAGAATAGTGAATACCCTTAACTTAAGAAAATACATCAACCAAAATACATGCCTTGTAACTTCTCAATAGAACTATTGTTGCATATTTAGCTTGGTTCAACTATATTAAACTAAGTTTATTTCCTTGGGTAGACATGTGCAAGTTCCCATTCATGATTACTCATCAAGGAAGAACAATCCTTAGCTAGAAAACTATACCACGGTGGAATACCAAATCCATCTAAACACTTTTGAGAATTGGTTGAAATTACATGATTCAAAATATTGGCACCTAAATATTATAGGATTTATGATATCATCAACAAGTTGTTTAGAATTCTTAATCTCATTGTGTCTCCAATTCAAGGAAAATATTGTGCACCCTTATGAGGTGTCCACCATGACTCTCATTTGAATCAACATCAAGAATAAAATATCATCAAATGATGAAGAATGAGAAGTATGCAAGGGATAAGAAGAAACATATGGATTATCTATTTACATGAAGAACTCGTCAATTAAAAATATTATTAGAGAAAGCATTCTAAGTAGCATGAAATAACATGTAAGCCTTTACATCATTGCAATATATCCAAAAAAAGAAAAAACTTTAATTTTCTTCTCCATTACCTTATATTTTCAATCTATAATTATTGTCAAACCATCACTACAAATACTCCAAATAAGGAAGCATAAAAATTGATATTCAACCAAGCCTTGTTAGGAAGAAATCTAAGGGACAAAGACTTGATTTTTGAGCCCTAGTGACTTTCTATTATTTTAGTGGACTAATACCCCAAAATAAACTCTATTGAGGAAGTAGGATATTATATCCATAAAAAATATTGACTATTTATTAAAATAAGAAGAATATTCATAGCATAACATATAATTAGTACAAAGTTTATACTTGTAATGGGGGTGTGTGCGATGAAAACCTACCTATGTGGAATAATCTCAAACATGAAAATGTTAGTGGATAATCATTCTAACAATCTAAAACCATGTAAAAAAGATAATAACAACACAAGTTCCCATCACAACCTCCGATAGATCCAAAAACAAGTGTACCCATAATGGCTTGTTTGAATTGCTCTTGTTTAGAGATGTGGGTGTGCTCTCTCTCAAAAAAATATATATATTAATCCCCAAGTAATTATTTTCTTGATGGTGGATGAAATTACAAATGCAAGCTAATGGATGATGGAAGAACTCAAGAAAAAGTATGAGGAAACTTGCCTCAAGCCTTCACCAAATGATGATGATGAAAGTGCAAAAACTAAGCTAGAATGATATGCAAGATCAAATGAAACTAAGATTCAATTTCATTTACCTAGCATGTAATTTCTAGATTTAAATGAACTAAGGTTGCAAAAAAATGCTAAAATGCTTAAGAAAATCTCATAATGAAACTATCATGATAATAATGCACAAATGAAAGATATATTTTGCAAGGAGTGAGGCCTCCTATTTATAGATTTTTGGAGAGAAGGGAAGGGCTTGGATGATGTGGCACCTATGTGGCATGCACATATGAGCCACATAAGGGACACATGGGCTAGAGAGGATGATTATGCAAAATTCAACAAAGAGCTTTTAAGGCTTTGTGAGGCTCAAGGTTGCTCACACATGTGTGAGCGACTATTGGGAAATGTGTGGGAGACAAGAAAGTGGTTTCATTTAAGGAAGTTGGGTGGCTTCCTTGGGATGGGTTGCTCACACATGTGTGAGCAACTCATTAGCACTAATGGGTTAGGATTCCCTTTTTAAAGTGGGATTAGTGGATAATTAGGTGGGAGGGTAGGTTTAGTAAGTAGGATGGTATAGGTAGGGTAAGTTTCTAGTTTGGGTTTAGATTAAATTCAAATAAAATTTAAATTAATCGTGGTTTAGAAGAATTAGGAATGTGAGGGGATTTAATAAATATAAATTTATTAAAGGGGGATTTTGTGAGGAAAATGTATTAAATTGATTTAATAGATTGGGATAGTATTTAAATTATATTTAAATACAAAAAGGGAAATGAAACTATTTAATTGATTAGATTAAATAGTTAGATGGATATAATTAATTGATTATAGGAATTATTAATTACAATAAATTTAATTAATAAAGTTAATTTTTAGACATCTACATTTTTCTCCTCTTTGATGTGACGTCACGAGTGGCGCTATGTCAGAGAAAAGAAAATAAGTGTCTCTTCTCATCTAATAGATCTAGTTGCGTGAGGTGTGCTATGCAGTAGTCTATAACAGTGACCATGTTCTTGAGTGACACACGCAGTAATGGTAGTTCGACCTCAATTGGTAAGATGACCTCTGCACCACATATGAGTGAGTATGGGGTGGTGCCTATGGGAGTGCAGTAAGAAGTACAATAGGCCCAAAGGGAAGGATTGATTTTAATATGCCAGTCACAAATAGAATCATTGGCAACCTTTTTAAGGATTCTTACGATAGTTTTATTGGTTTCCTCGGCTTGGTCATTCCCTTGGGCAAAATATGGGCTAGAAAAGCGAAGATGGATATGGAATTGGTCGCACAAATCTTTCATGTGTTGATTCTCGAATGGTGTGCCATGATCTGTGAAGATGGTGGAAGGAATGTAGAAGTGACAGATGATATGGTAGTGTAAAAACTTGGATATTTAGACACCTATAGTGATGGTGAGCGGGATCACTTCAACCCACTTTGTAAAGTTTTAAATAGCAGTCATAATGTACTTGTGTCCGTCTGAAGAGAGGGGGGTTATCTTACCAATGAGGTCAAAGCCCCAACATGAAAATGGCCATAGAGGCACAGTAGGATGTCGGTCATGTGCTAGAGCATGAATTAGGTTCTCATGCTACTGACATGGTAGGTATTTCCTCACAAACTCACAAGCATCATGTTCCATTGTGGGCCAATAATAGACCTCCCTAAGAATATTCTTAGCTAAGACCATGCCACTCATGTGGGCACGACAAATTTGAGCGTGAACTTATCGTAAAGCCTGACAGCCTTGTTCGAGTCTAAAAACCTAGAGAGGACATTGTAATACCCACAAAGATATAGGGTGTTGGCTACAAGAGTATAGTGGGAAGCTCAATGAATAAGGTTTTGGCAGTGGGTGTTTGTGAGGTAGGGGGATATGATACCACTATCATGGGGACTAAGGACCAACCAAGACACACACCATTTTTGAATCGGTGTTCTCATAAGTGGGTGTGTGGAGCTACTCAGCTAAAAATACATATCGCGTGGTGACTCGAGGGATTTCAAGGAGGGACATGACAGTGGCCATTGCATCTACTGCTTTGTTCTATAATCTTGGCACTTGCATAAATTATAGACTCAAGAATTATTCTTTCATTTTGTCTACCAACTCTTTATAGGGAAGCAACTTGTTGTCCTTTGTTTGGAACTCATCCACAACTTGCTTTATGACGAGTTGTGAATCAAAAAATACCTACAGCTCCATGATGTTCCATTGGATAATTATCCTTAGACCTAAGATGAGTGCTTCATACTCCGTGATTTTATTGGTACAGGGGAATCCCAATTTGAATGACTTGGGGATGTAGTCACCATGAGGAGTGACAAAGAGAATTTTTTCCCCTGACCCATGATTTGTGTATGATCCATCAAAGTAGAGCTTCCGTATGGGTTGTTCTTCAATCATGCATTGTTCTTCAATCATGCACAAGTGTTCATCTAGAAATTCCATGACCAAGGTATATTCATCACCAGTGGTCCTTCCACCAATTGATCTATGATGATTTATCCATTTATTACTTTTCTATCTACATACTGAATGTCAAACTCACTAAGGAGCATCACCCATTTAGCCATTCAACCTATAAGAGTCATACATGAAAGTAGATACTTGAGATTATCTATTTTGGAACTGAGTTTCATAGTGTGGCTAAGCATATAGTGCCAAAGTTTTTGAGTGGAAAAAACAACTGCTAGGAAAGCTTTCTCCATTGGTGTGTAATATAGCTCATACCCAACAAGCGTATAACTGATGTAGTAGATAGCTTGTTCTTTTTCATTATCATCAAGTTGAGCCAAGAGTGCCCCTAGTGTTGTAGTGGTTGCTGATATGTACAAAATGAGACATTCTCCTAGAGTAGATTGTATAAGGATGGTTGGATTTGCTAGATATTCTTTGATCTTTTCAAAAATTCTTTAGCACAGAAGGTCTCATTTTAAATTGGTGTCTTTACATAGTATATGGGTGAATGGTTGGCACTTATCTGCAAGCACTGATATGAACCTTCTGACATGATGTAGCTTTCTTTCCTTTCCAAATACACACTTTTTTGGATTGAGCTTCAAACCGTAATTATGGATGCGATCAAACAAACATTCCAAGGCATTGAGATGGTCTAACCTTGTTTTTTATTTTTCCATAATATCATCCACATAGACTTCAAGGATCTTATGGATCATGTCATGGAATATGACAGTCATGGCTCATTGATATGTGGCCCTTTCATTCTTCAAACCAAAATGCATCATGTTATAGCAGAAGGTACCCCATGGGGTTGTGAATATTATCTTATGTTGATAATCTTCTACAATGTGTATCTGATTATAGCCAGAGAAACCATCCATGAGTGATAGTATATCATACCTAATAGTGAGGTCAATAATCATATCAATGTTTGGTAGAGGGAAGTCATCCTTTAGACATGCCTTGTTGAAGTCTCGTAAATCTATGCATATTTTGAATTCTTTTGATGGCTTGGAAATTGGGACCATGTTGGGAATCCATTTGGATTAGTCAATGACACATATGATTTTAGCTTGTAGGAGATTTTCTAATTCTTCTTTGACTAGTAAGGCAACCTTAGGGTGCATCTTTCAAAGCTTTTCTTGATTGGTTTGGCATTTGGATCTACTACAAGGTGATGTATGGCTAGGTTGGGGTCCAATCTAGTCATATGAGCATAAGACCATGAAAATTTTAGTGTATCTTCATGGAGAAGTGCAGTGAAAGTTGCTTCTTTGACCTCTGATAATGATGTTGTAATGTATGTGATTCTCAAACATTCTTGAGTTCTCAGATTGATAGGCTTGGTTTCTTTGATAAGAATAGATGACTTCTCTGGCCTGTAATCATGAATAATCTAGGAAGAGGTGAGTCTTCATCCTCTAGCACCTCAAAGAGTTTTTCACCATAAGATACACCCTTTGTTTTTACCTTTTTGGAGTAATTAGAAAGTTCCCCATAGGGGTTTTCACCAAAAGACTCATTTTTTTTATTTTTTCATTTTTAATTTTGTGGCTAAATAATTCCTCTTCCCTAAAGTATTACTTGGGGTCTAGCTTGTAGACATGTGTTGAAGCATGCCCCCAGTCTTGTTGTTGTTATATTTTCTTCAATGAATCTTAGGAGTGCTTCCTCACTTTGGAACTCAATGATATGTGCAATGCTTGGTTGGTCCCAGTCTATGAGTTCGGGATGAGTGAGTGGAAGGTTGATAAGATTTATGGAGAGTTGGCAAAGGATGGAATTGTTTAGGAAAGTTTCATCTTTAGATATATCATTGTAGGATCTCTTAACTTCTTCTTCAGGGATATCTTTGACCTCAATGATTTTACCCAGGGTATTATGATAGGTGTAGCTAATTTTGTTGGTGTCCCCATCTGTATATGGGCCAAATCAAAGCCCTCAATTCCTTGGTTGAAGTTAGGGTTTAGTCTGATCCTTCATGCCACTTTCTTCATGGCCTAAACTACCTCCTTGGTAGTTTCACTGTTCAATATATAATCTATGAGATTTGGGGTACTTCTCCTTAAAGTAACCAAGAATTTTGTCATCGAGAGGTGGAGCATCTTGTTATAACCATTTTTTGATGTCGTGCTCCATTTCTTGGTTGTTTAGAATGCCATTAGAGAGGAATATGGAAGAACCCATTTGCTTCATGTTTAGTTTGTTTTGATGTGATGTGCCTTGGTGAGATGGGCATCCTTGGGTATGCGGATCCATTGGTAGGGCTCCAAGTGCAGAAGCATATGTCAAGCTATATTCTCCTTAGCCCCTATTGTTTATCTTGATGGTGGAAAGTGTGGATGCAAGAATAGTTTCTGGGCTTGGGTGGGCTCTAGAGGAACTGGCGACAGAAGTACCGATGTCAATTCTTGGGCAATGAGAGGAATGTGGGAATGAATCTTCTAACACAAAAAAATATGAAAAAGGTTGGGGATCAGTGTGAATGGTGATTTCAGTGTCATTATGTGGGAATTTGATGCATTGATGGAATATAGAGGGAACAACCTGCATGGAATGAATCCAAGGGCGACCAAGGAGGATGTTGTAAGGGAGGTCAAGATCAACAAGGTGCCATATAGTTTCTTGTATTGCATGACCCAGTTTGATGGGTAACAATATGGTACCTTCTGAGGTACATTCTTGGTTTTTATAAGCCTTGATGGTGATGACCTCATGTGATATGTCTACTTCTATGTACCCCACCTGCTTGATGAATTTCAATGTACACAGGTTTAGGGTTGAACCATTCTCTATCATGACCCTTTTGACTACAAATTAATTGACCATGACAATGATGTGAAGTGGGAGGTTGTGATCTAGTTCAATGGATGGAATGTCAGAGGTTTTAAATTAAAGGCCACATGATGTAGGTAAGTATCCCACAAGGTTCTTGAACTAGGTGGTATTGATTTCTGTGGGGACACATGCCTCTTGAAGGGATTTTTTTAGGATTTAGTAATGTACAAGGGATGTGTGGAGAAGATTAAAAATGGATATTTGGGTGGGGGTATTCCCAAGGTGTTCTAGGAGGTTGTATTATGCACTAGATGAAGAAGCAGTATTGGCACCAAAAATGAATATCCTACCTCAGCATGTGGTAACTGCACATTGAATTTCTATTCCTTTAACATGGATAAAATTAACTATAGGTTTGACCTACATGATGTAGCTAACAAATTTTTCATAGTTGATATAGGTAGTGGTGTAATATTTTCTATTAGCATGGTCACCTTTCTTACCCTTTCCTTGATTTTGGGCTGTTGAGTTTGTATTAGCAGGGCCCTTGCTAATATTATGTTGAGGGAACACATTTTTATAAATTTGTAGGTTTACATTGGGTGAGGCCTGGGAAGGTGCATCACCTATTATATCCTTCTTGTCTATGACATCTTTAATTTAATGTTTTAGTTTCATGCACTTCGCGGTGGTGTGTCCCTTGACACGGTGATAGTCACAATACTTGTTGTCCTTGTACCATGCAGTATTTGGAGTTGACTCATCAAATGGTTGGGTATGAGGACACATAATCAAATTGGCATTGTCCATTCTATGGAAGATTACGTCCAATGGTTCACCAAGAGATGTGAACATGTACTTTTGATTGTTTTGGATGTGTGGCTTGGTCTATCCTTGTGTGACTGATATAGCATTGGTTTGGTTTGTTGGGGGTTGACAATTTTTCATGGGTGGCTTGTAGACTATCTCAAGTTTTTGGTAGATCTGTGTGGGTTTTTAGTATGTTGGTGTGGGTGTTGTAGGACCAGCCACAACAATCTAGACATGCTTGGTATCGGTGGCTCCATTGGTGACAACATTATTATTCTTGTTCTAGTAATGAGGATGATCATTATTTGGCTTATCATGATGGGTTTATTTATAATGCTTGATAGTACCATCATCAAAGAGGCCTTTATCAATTTCCATTCCTTTTCCCTTTATATCTCGGTGGATCTAGATGCAATTCATGCTCATAAAGTGGGATAACTTGGGATGCAAGTTGTCGATAAATATCTTCATCAAATATTTCTTTGGGGGTTGATATGATAATATTGTGGTGAGGTTTTTCCACGTTTGAAGATAGTCAGCTAGGCTTTTACCTCCCTTCTATTTTGAGTTGCAGAGATCCAAGAGGGATAGTTCATTCTCAATGTTATGCGCATATTATGCTACAAACTTTTTAGATAACTCTGCAAAGGTAGACAATGATCCATAAGGTATCTTGTAGAACCACTCAAGAGCGATTCCCCCCAAGATTTTGGAGAAGAGGTACATGAGAAAATTATTGTTGTAAGATACCTCTTGACAAGCCATGTAAAAGCCCTTGACATGGCTAACAGGATCTCCCTTCCCCATGTATTTATCAAATTTAGGAGTTTTGAAGTGTTTCGGGAAGGGTATTGGTGTGATAGAGTGATCGAATGGATAAGGAAAAAATTATTCAAATTTGAAGGTCTTGCTTTCATTCCCAATCTTTAGCTCCTTGAGGGAGTTCTTCATTTCTTCCCATTTGGGGTTGGCAGGTGGTGGAGTGGGTGCCCCCAACATGTTGGATCTAGGTGCTTGGTAGGGTTCAGGGGAATATGGGGGATTCTGAAAGGGATAATGGAGAGTTTAGTACTGGGATTGTCCTACTACATACATAGGCTATTGAGGTGGTGGCTATTAGATTTGATGAGTAAATAACCCACAGCTCCCAAGAAAACTTATACGTAAACACCTGTCACAGAAAGAGAGAGAAGCAAGAAGCTAGAGAGGCCTGAACGCATGGATCCATAAGAGAGGAGAAATCATTGATGTGAAAAAACAAAATTTACAATTCAATAATGAATAATTTTTTACAAAGTTATAAAAATAAGAGAGATCAATCCTTATAAAAGGAAATCAAAACCCTAAAAGGGTGAACAAACCTAGGTTGCATGATAGTAATTAATAAAGAAATTAATTATTATATGCCTAAAGTTTAGCTTAAGTAGAAAGAGATAATAAGTGACTTAATAATTAAATCAATATGATTTAATTAATAAGTAAAAACTTTATTACTTTAACACCCCCCTTGAGATAACCTTGGGAGAAGCTAAAAACCTAGAAAGAACTACTGAAAGCAAATGGGTCTTGACAACAAAAGGCCTGATCAAGTACCCAAGTACAAAAGAGAGTCTCTGAAAAATGGAGAAATAGAGAAAACCACATGGGAAAAACTCTACTCCAAAAAGAGATGAAGACTAGTCTGAAGGACTAAAGAAGCCTCCAAAACTAGGAATGTTCCAAAAAATAGGAACAAGGATGAGCATGTAGAACATCACTGAAGCAAGAAGCTGCAAACTCTATCAAGAAGTAACTGTTGATTTGAAGATCCTCCACTAACATATGACCAGGTAGAGAAGATTGTAATCTCCATGAGTGCCCTCAAATGACACTACTCGAATCAGGAGGCAAACAAAGGTAAACAACTGAAGTCAAAGATACAAAATATTGCAATCTAAACGAGTGCCCTCAAATGACACTACTTGAATCAGGACGCATAAAAAGGCAAACACCTGAACTTGAAGATATAGATGGCATAAAAACACTAAAAAGGTATGAAGAGTTGATCAATCAAAGATGGAAGAGTGCTTCCAAAAATAGGAAAGAAAAGAGTGTCCATATGGTAAATGATCCATCTCACCGGAATGCATAGGTACCTAGCCACTACATCCACCTAGTACATAGAATCAAATACTAAATACATAGCTCACACTATCGAACCAAGGAAGAAGTAGAACCAATAGTAGAAACCCCCCATAATGATGAAAAGGGAGTAATGATAGGTACACTAAAAAGATCATCTGGAATATGAACTGCATGATGAAGAAGTTGAAACATCGAAGGTGCAGAGAGAGTACAAACACATATAGAGATACCTGAGGCTGATTTTGTTGGAGGAATTCTCACATGACAAAAGTAGATGGAAAACAAAGGCAAACATCAAACCCCCCTGGCACTTTATAATGGAGTACGAGTACATAGAGTGCAAACATGTGCAAGATCCCATACATGCAATAAAATGACACTTTATCTCAATGCATGTGCATAAAAGAATGCTACAAAAGTGAAGTATACACTGCTCAAAGAAGAAAGAAGGATGCTTAAACAAAAGAAAAACCAAAGATGAGCCATCCCTCAAAGGGAAGAGATCCCAACATTGGTACATTTGGCCTAGTTTTTCTACCAAAATTTTTGACCAAAAAATAAGAAGGTTTTGCTTGGTCAGATTATAGAAGGAAAACTTTGTTTTTTTAAAATTCATGCTCATGTTTTTCAAAATAGCGACAAATTCCATGGTGGTCAAAAATTTGACAAACACAGGCATAACTTTAAAAAAAAGGGAATGTTAATTCTCATTTCATTATTTCATTTGCGAAAAAAAGAAGAGCAGCGCGCGCGTGAATCTACTTGACATCGTGGGGTAGCAACAGGAGCTTGAGCTCAATCTTTACATAAGGTATGTAGTAGAGGATTATTAATTCATGCATTCTTCTTTTCTTTGCTATGTATTAAACAAGAGCTTCCTTAAATGTTCTGCGGGTTTATGCATAGGATTGTGGCATTTGGCTTTACACTTGCCAACTACATGTGTTTGAAAGCTTTATGTGCCTTGGCCATGGTTCCACATTTTGCATACATGTCTCCCAAGGCCATACCTATTGCATGCCATACAAAGTTATACTTGCATGCCCATACCCATTGCAAGGTAATATTTATAAAACTGGGTAGAATAGGTTTGAATTTTGAAAATTTCTCAGGCCAGAATAGGGTTTGAACTACTTGCCCAGTGATCATGGGACTTTTTGGTTCTATCTGGTAAGTGTTGATTGTCATTTTTTAAAAGTAAGTTATGCCTAGGGGGCAGTACCCTTTTTGTATTCCTTGAAAATAAAGATTATGTATTTAGGAAGAACCTCCAGATTACAACCAAAAGTGATGAGTGGAATAAATACATTATTCCCTAACCAATTTCTACCAATCTTGCTCCTATCTCCTCCAGAAAGAGCTTCTCGTTTGCTTGAAGAAAGGCTCCAAACTTCACTTGATCGTATTCCTTAACACCTACTTTGAAGGATGACCACGCCTTCTTCATCAATGTTTTCTTTCCTTCAGCTTCCAACGCAAAGAAACTCATCAAACCATTGCTTGTTAGTTGGGTATCGATGTTGTCCATTGCCTCCACCACCTCTAGGTATATTTCATCCACCATGATTCTACAGACTAGTCCCATACCATGTAGAGGGTGCCCAAAAATTTGTATGATTAGTTGGAACAACTCTGCCACCAGAATGCCATCATGGACATGGCCACCAAACCAGAAGTCATCCACCAGTATTGACACCATAGTCACATGCTCCTCCTTTGCCTTGCTAAAAATCCTCTGTATTTTCTCCTCTGGTGTTTCCTGCAATGCTTCCACCTTGCTACATCGACATGTTATGCCCAGGTGATTTGCCATTGTGTTGTGAAAAAACACAAGAACAGAGGAGTATAAATAGAACCATTTGCATCCTTATCGAAGTGCTTTCACGATGAGACAAGAACTGACTACAACATCATCCAAGTTCACAAGATTAACCATGGGTCTCTCATGTGTGCCATCAAAAGCATCCCTTCTCTCTGTCCCAATATCTTAACTAGATCTCCTTCACTGCATCAAATAACTTGGAAGCGACCTGCACCTCTATCCACTTCTACATCAGTCTTCCTTACTACTAAATACTTACTGATATTTGGAAGTATGAGGTGACTGACTCATGGGTAAATGCACTTTTGAACATCAAAAATAAAACTCTCTTCCATTACCCTACACCTTTCCTTGTGAAAGTACCCTGCTCATTTGCAACTATGTCCTGAAGATTCTTCGACATGTTTTCAAGGTGATCAAATGCCTTGTTGATAAGGTGGTTGTCCACAAGATTTTCATTCTTGATAACATGTGAGCTTGGTAGTGATTGATAGAGATACTCAATAGATGTCATCCTCAATCATAACACATTCTCATATTGCATTTATTTGATGTGCTCCTTGATGCTAAATAGGAAAATTATCTTATTGAAAGAATTCACGGTTTTCCTTGATATATTTGATGCTTATTGACTATTTGTGGAAAGAATATGAAAACTATCTACTTGAAGTCTTACTTGCTATGTACAATTTTCCAATATCTCCTAACTATCTTGAGGTGCTCAAGGTTTGCCACCCCTTGACCACATGTGTTTTGTTGCTATTATGTTACTAGGTTAAAGATGGGGACATCACACTATCTATAGAAGGCTATCATCAAACACTTGGTCTTGTGACTGAATAGAACTATCCTTTTTGAAACTGTCACATTAAGAAGTATAAAAGGTTATGTCTTTCATGATACACCCTTGAGAGGAATGTCACATTCATGTTCCTTTCACCTTGTCTGCAGTAGTTTTCATGTGTTGTATGACTATCTTGTAGGTCCCTTTACATTGCTTTATCATTTTTCTTTGTCTTTTCAATTGAGATCATCATATCAACCATTTTATAGTCTTTGACTCAACTGTGTCTAAGAAATCTTCATTTCATTGTCTCTTTGTCTATCATTCTTTCCTTACTGTGATTCAAAATTGAAACTTTCTAGTAATCTCTATCACCGTTGTCATATTTTCATGACTTACACCCACTATTATTCATCCTCACAGTCATCATTCCAAAAGGAATGCTTTATTTCTATATCTCTATCATTAATTAAAAACTTTCACCCTCTAATCTCTTCGGTTAGACTTGATTTGGATTTAGATAAAAGGTCTATATCATATGCACTTGGATTGTCATATTACTTTCTCTTTGTTGTCCTTTAACATCATGACTGTCATTTAAATATGATGATTTAGGGCCTTTGTTCATGAAAAAACTATCCTCTTATTTTCCCTTTATCATTGATGTTGTTGACTCTAGAAGACTATGATGGTTACAATGTTTTCTATCTTCTCTTTGTGCTTGATCCGTGTCTGATACACTTTCCTTGAAGATCTCTATCTTGTTTTGCCACTCATTAAACCCGTGCTCAATGTTGATAATCTCCTATAGACCTAAATTTCCATTGTAACACTTAGTACATATAATTGATCGCTATCATTTGGGCCCTACAATATTCCCTTAAAGGAACAACTATAAGTGAGGCGTAAGAGGTGAACTTCTCAATTTTAGCATAGGTGAAATATGGATCCATATTTTGTCACGTCAAAAGAAATACTCATGTAGTCAAACAACCCAAAACTTTGATTCAAGTGTAGCTAGGTGCTTGAGAGTTGAGAAAATAGTCCATTTTTCCCATAACAGTCACTCAAGAGTCTTTTTCCTTTCTCCTTGTCGAATTATTCTTCAATCTTCAAGCTTTCACAAGGTCACTATTTTTATGGAATTTGAAAAGGTTTTCTACATGGGTGCACTACATACACTATTATCATTTTCACCACCCTTATCTACAATAAAAACATTTTGACCCATCTTTGAAACTAATCCCAATTGGTTGGATGGATTAGTTTGCACTAAAACATAACAAAATCCAATTCTCTCCATTTTCTAATAACCGATGCATTTCAAATTTTTGAATTTGCAACATTACAAATTTGGAGTTTTGAAACTTTTAAAGATAATGAAGCCTTAAGACTTTGAAATGTGACCTAAATGAACTTATTAATCATTATTAAAATCAAATCTAAACTATTATAAACTTGTAACACCAAATTCCATCCTAGGCTCTTATTTTGGTGCTAAGGTCTATTAGGCCTTTTTGGACTTATTACATATTTGCCATTTTCATTGCATGGAATGACCTTATAGGCCATTATAGGTGCCAACACATTCCAATTGATGTCTTTAGATGTCTTTAGGTTCATGGTTGTCATTATGGACTCCTGGTAGTCTTTGGATGTTCTAGGTGCCCCTGCACCATGTTCACCACCTTTGAAAGGATTCTTGTCCCAAGAATCAGTCCTTGCATTGGATGTTTGAGTCTGAACCTATACTTTATGAATATGGTGCCTTGGGGAAGGAATGAAGTCCCCTAAGGTCACTTCCCTTCTCTTGTACCCTGCACAAACCTTGAAAGCATTAGCACCAAAAACTTTATGCATAGTCTCTGATTTTGAATCAAATTATGGCCTTGTTGTTGGTTCTTTCTACCCACTATCCATCCACATCTGAACATGGTTGTTTACTAGCTGCCCTTCAATAGGACACTTGACTGTACCTATTTGAACATAGTTCAAATCCCAAAAGTCTTCATTTCTAGAACTGTTCAACATTTTCCTAGTTAATCCATGTTTGTATGCTTGCTGCCCATACCAACCTATATCACCTGCAGTATTTCCATGCTTATGAAGAGGAATAGTATCACCTAAACACATTATTATCTTGTCTTTATCCCTGCAAATCAGTGGCATTAACTAAAATTTCTCTTTGCCTTTGTGAACAATATATGTATTAGAGTAGCCATCATGAACTGTCCTTCTCATACATTGCCATGGTCTACCTAATATCATATGCGCACAATTCATAGATATGACATCACACCAAACCTGATAATGATATGGCCCAATTGAAAAATTGACATGAGCCCTCTGACTAACCTTCACATTCAACTCTTGATTTACCCAAGTGGCACTATAAGGGTTAGGATGTTCTACTAATGTCAATCCCAACTTAGACACCATATCAACTAAAACCAAATTGCTATGTTCCATTTAAATGCATTTAACACAAAAAGAATTTTTACAAAACTAAACCAATGACATGTTTACAACAAAGGTCTAATAGAACTCCCAACAATTCTTAAGCATATGTTATCTGATATGATGAATTCTTAAACAATTAAGGTTGGAGTAGACATAGTTATTCACAGTAGTTTGTGTGGTACAAGGAAGATTTGGCTAGGTCAAATCTTCCTTCATGCTAGCAGTTATTAAAATTGACTAAACCTTTATTAAGAATTCATCATATCAGATAAAGTATGTTTAAGAATTTTTGGAACTGGTCCTTTGGCATGTATTAAATAGAATAGAATTTTCAGCATATTATTAGCATTCTATTTCTTTGTTGTAAACATGTCATTGGTTCAGTTTTGTAATTTGTTTTTTGTTGTAAACATGCCATTGGTTCAGTTTTGTAATTTTTTTTCAGGAACAATCTAGCCAGCCACTGTCTACACAATACTAGTTACTCCTTTGGTATCACAAACAACAAAAACAATAAAGTTCTTGCATAAACAAGTAAAACTAATGCCTAGAAATGTTCCTACATTACCACCAAGCAAAGATCACATTCTAAACTTTCAAATCAATACGCTGGTGTTTTGACTGTACCTACAGGACAATGTACCCCAAAATTGTAGAGAAATTTAAGTGTACTCCAAATAGACTACCCTCTACAAAGAACTAACTGGAATCTATTAACCAACCTTCTAACTATCAAATCATTATGCTTTCAAATTAATTACCTATCGGTGTATCCCTTGCGAGGGAGAGAAGCCAAACACATAAAGAACATGCACATAAACACGATAGCTGAAAAACTTAAATGGAATACACCAAGAAGTACCAAATGATGAATGCTCAATTGTTGTAATGGCAAAGCAATATTAGAACCGTCCATTTCTAGAACTTGATTTTTCTATAGTCCTAATGATTTTTCTTATTTCTTGTCTGTGCTTGGTGACAAGATTTTGAACATTGTTGACATACTTAAATGGAATACACAATACCAAATGATGAATACTCAATTGTTGTAATGGCAAAGCATCAGAACCGTCCATTTCTAAAATTTGATTTTGTATAGTCTTAATTATTTTTTTATAGTCCTAATGATTTTGAAAATTGTTGACAAAGAGTGTTTCTTTTTTTTATTATATTATAAATGATTTTTCTATAGTCGTAATGATCTTTCTTATTTCTTGTCTTTTGTCCCTTTTTGATTTCCTATGTCTGTGCTTTATGACAAGATTTTGTCACCTTCTTTTGATGGTATATTTCATTCACTCTATGTAGAATACTATTTTGTTCACTATTTTATTTCAGCTTCATATTTCTTTCATTTTTCATATCCACAGAGACTACACATGCTGATAAAAAAATGAGCTATTTGATTTAGGTTTACTTTTCATTATTGTAAATGGTTAATATTTCTGATGCTACTCCTTGGTGTATTTCATATAAAAATAATCATATAAAAATAATAAATGTAGTAACGATGGTGCGGTGCATTATTGATATAGGCTCGATGACTCTTGTCAATGTGCCAAACTGTCAATGTGGTGTGTTGAAGACTTCACAGACACCGAACAACCCTGGATGACAATTTTGGTGCTGCCCAAATAGAAAAAAGATTGCTAATGTGTATATATTTAAAGTTTCTAATGTAAATACTATTCATTATAATATAAGAACTAATGTAGACTGGGTATCACAGGGAAATAATGGCTGTAGATTCTTTAGTTGGGTCAATGACAACTCATCTGCATCTATCCGCCCATCTCCAATTATCCATGATGAAGGATTTGAGTGCAAAACATGTCAGGCTAGGGAAAATTCTGAAATTATATTTTTATGATGCCTTCTTTGTATTGTAACTATATATCTTTGTTGCGACCATATGCAGAGATGAACTCAGGAATTAGTTAGTTTAGTATTTTCATATTGTAACTAATATTTTAATTTTGACATGACATAACTTCTCTTTGCCTCAAGTGAGCATATATATGGTTTACATCTTTTTTTAGAATAATTTTTCATGTTTATGGCTCAAGTGAGTCCCAATCTGCTATCAATCACATGATTTAAAGTATAGTGTTTTCTTGGTTATTCCATTTGTTCCTTGACCTTGACTATGGATTGACTATCATTTTCAAGCTTGAGCGAGGCTTCATACCAAGTAGTGTCCGTAGATTTGTATGCAATGCTGATTTACGTTGGAGGTAAACTACATGTGTCATGTAAACAACATGGTTGAATACAATCTCTTTTGCATGTTTTCAAGAGTTTTCCCACCAATACAAGCATAAATAACGCATTGAACGTAATCTGCGGACATTGCATGGTATGAAGTCTCGCTAAAGTTTGAGCATAGTGTGGTATGAAGTCTCCCTTTATTCCAGTGAGGGATTGGAATGAGTTCATTTTGGATGCAAAGGAGAATGGGGATACTCAAAGAGGAATTACACCAACAAATGAGAGAAGGTATAAACATGACAGCTAAGAAACATAAATGCAGATTTCACAACAGTTGAGAAACATAATTGTAGGCATCATGGTCACAATTTTTTGGAGACAACGTAATTGAGTTGTGTATGCACCCTAAAATGGTCGCCTAGACTTTGGGCCCCATTTATTTGATTTATCAATCCTAAATCATTTTTATTAATAAATCAATATTCTCAACGTTATGAATTTCTTGATTAAATCTTAAATTCGATCATATATTGGATTTTTATCCTATGGGCTAACCATTTATCCTAAGTCTTTATTTATTTAAAAGGAATATTTCCTCCCTTTTTGATTAAATAAAAAGCCCCACTTTTCCTCTTATCCTAAGTTGCACAAATAAAGCATTATTCATATTTTATAAAAAGGAGAAAAGAACTTTTTGTCTCACATAAAGCTCAAAAGTCAACACTTCACTCTCATTGGAGGATACTTGTGCACATGGATTGCTCCTCTTTCAAGCTCCACCGCTGATTAAGACTTTTTGCCTCTTAATCTCAATGGTCCATTTCTTTGCATTTCTTATAAAAGGAGAGCTCTCTCTTCCATTTTCATATACCATGTTTTTATGCTAATGTTATGCTGTAGGTTTTAGGTGCATTTGGAGCTTTTGAAGATATTGAAGACTTGCTTCATTTCATTACATCATTTAGTTGCATATTTCCTTTGCTTAGTTTGCATGATCATGGCATATTAGCTTAGTTTCCTTTTATGCAATAGAATAAGCTCACATAATCTAAATAGGAGGCATTGTAACACTTGTTATTTCCTTTCATAGATTAGATTGCATTCTCATATAGCTTGCATTGCATTGCATATTTGATTCTTGGAGATATTGGCATTGTTGCCCTTGTCTTCACTTGAATCTCTCATTGTATGGTTGACTAGCAAAGTCACAAGCTTGTAGCTCTGGCTAAGAGCAAATACTTCATAGTCCCTTGCAACTCCATGCATAGAGAGCTATGAGCCATTTTGTGAGGCCTCATTCTTGAGCAACCTTGCATGTAATGGTTCATAGAAGTGCACCATTTTAGTGTGTACATTTCTAGCGCCCACCGTGGGGCAGAGTAGATAGGCTTTGTCATTTGTTTCTTTGTATTTTCATCATTTTTTGAATTATTTTTTAGAAATTTTGTAGTTTTGATTTTCTGTCTCAGAGTATCGCACGATACTTCTCAGAAATATCATGTGATATACCTTTGTATAGCGGTGTGACACTTCGCGTGAGAGAAGAATTGCCCGCCAGTATTGAGGTATATCACCTAGCATTGTGTGAAGTATCGCCTGCCCATAGTGAGAAGTATCACCCAGAATGAGGTATATCGCGCGACTATAGGAAACTATGTCGCGTGATACTGGTGAAGTTTGAGGTATATCACTTGATTTGACAGAGACTTGCATTTCCAGTTTTATCATCCGAATTTAATCATTTTAGCTTGCTGTTTTATTTTACCTTATTTAGATAGGTCTAACCTACATCTTTTAGCTTGAATCTATCAGTTATTGCATATTTACATTTGGATTTGGATTTTGCTAACCTTGTGGGTCTAACAAGTTGTGTTTGTAGGTGCTCTCATTGCTTGAAATTTGCTAAAAACGCATGTCAAAGAGGGCTACTAATAGTTTTTGCAGGGCTGCCCAAGCATAAAAATAAAAAAAGTTTCTTGCTTGTTTATATTCTTTCCTTTCAAGTGTGGCATTCACTAATTGTGTTAGAAATTTTTAAAACCTTGTGAAAGAGATTTTGAGGTGGTAGGAGAAGTATGCTCTTCACCTTTAGGTGAACCAGAAAATCTTGACCCATCTTAAAGTTTTGGAAGCAAGGGAGTAATTGAACCTCTTTGCTTGGTGTGTTTGGGAGAGATTCTTGAGATAAGGGAGTATGCTCTTCACCCTTGTGGTGAACCAAAAACCTTGAACCTCAAGAGTTGATCTATTTTTTGTTTAGTTTAGGATCCTTTAGCGGGCCTGCTCTTGAGCAATCAAGAGGAACAACTCAAGTGGGGACAACCTTGTCATCATTTTCCTTGGTGGCAAGTGATTCCAACTCACTATAATCTCAAGGCTATCAAGGACACCAAAAACCTTGGTAGACATAACACTTATCTTCGTTTGATGTGAGTAGCTCATGGGATTGTGACCATGGGGAAAACATTGAACAAGAATGCTTAAGGTACTCTTGAGGCCACAAGGTCCTAGTCCTTTATGAGGAGCAAGAGGGGTGTTGTGAATGGAAATCCTTATTAAGAACCATTAGATAGAAGCCACCTTATTTTAGCCACTTATCTTCTCAGTGCAAGGATTGATCCAAGTGGTTTACTCGGATCACCTTAAGATACTCACCATATGTGTCCCTTTGGTTGTGTCATTTGACATTTCCATGACAAAGCCAACATCTCTTGTGGGTAACCACTTGGTGTGAGGCGAGGGGGCATCAAGTTGTGGGCTAAGTTGGTAAGTATTGAGCCTTGAATTTTTAGGATAGATTTGCTTGAATTGTCTTCGGTTGTATGATACCAGTGCAAACATTCTTCCATACAAATAATCAGTAGCATTCATAGGGTGCTTTTTCAATTCTGATATCACAAGTGTTTGTCTTGGCAAGGTTGCTTTTGCCCTTGTTTCAAGTGTTTGAGACCATGTTTTGATCCCTCACTGTTTGCAAACTTGCCAAAATTCTGCTAATATTGTGACTGAAATCAAAAACATCAACCCTTAGACTGAAAATTTTGACCAAGTAGACCCAAAAATGCAAATTTTACACGATTCTGGTCAAGAGTTGAACAATTCTGCAATAGTATCACACACTGTAAAGTGAAATATCATGCAATACTTCACGCCTGATAAAAATATCACCTGCTTTGAAGAGAAATATCGTGCGATAGTTCACCCCTGATGGACTATTGCCCGACCCGCCTGGAGTATATTGCCCGCCAGTGCTAAGGTATATCGCCTGGCGTTGTGTGAAGTATCACGCGGTTATAGGTATATCACCCCAGTAGCCTGGAGTATATCGCCTGGTTAATTTTTGTCGTGCTTACAATTTGGTCAGTTTTAGTCGCTATTAATTAGGTTAGGTCTTAGAGTAGGCTTCTTGCCCTGACGTTTGAGGCCTATCTTAGGTCTAGATTTCTGGCTTTAGTCCTCCGGGATAGCATCATTTGATTTACGAAATCACTTTGAAATAATTGTCAAGTTAGAAGGTCATTCTTGGTGCCAAGGTTCATCTCTAAGATTGTTAGCTACATTCTTGGAAAATTTTAGTACTCTTATTGTCCAAATCGCTTTCATTTAAATCTCAATTTCAATTATCTTTTGGCCTAGTCCAACCTCCTGATTGAAAAGTGCAAGGGTAGTCACCCTTTGATTTGAAGCACCTCTTTGACAGTGTTGGTAAAGTCCTTTTTTTTATCTTTTCATTTCTCTTTGGACAATAGAGGACTTTGATTATCCTAGTTTGGCGTTAACACTTTGAGAGATCACCTTCTCATTGAGAGTATCTTTCTTTCATGTCAGTTACGACAAGGTACCAAGTCAATCAAGGGAAGTGACCCCCTGTTGCCTTTAGCCAGTTACCACCCATCAAGACTCATCGACAACATAAGGGAAAAGGACCCCTTTTTGATCAATCTCCTAAGAGTGAATCTGAGGTTTGTTTTAATCCGGGAGCTAATCCTAGTGACGTGAGCACCTCTTTTGTACCACTTTCATCAAGTATGGACATGAGTTACACTTTCACCTGACAACAAAGAGAAGCCATGAATCAAACTCTTGAGGATATCTTCCAACGACATAGAAGAGAGTATGGTGGTTCTTCTCATGCTAGTCCACCCAGGTCACCTCCCAACAACATGAGGTATTTTGATGCTCACCAATGAGCTGAGAGACATCATAAGCAAGCTCACTCAGATTCAGGTTCACAACACGAAGACCAGAACAACGAATCCAGTGATCACCACATAAACGTAGCCAATGCAATAAGACATTCGAGACAAACCTCCCCACTTAAAGACACCTCTTGATATGAAAATACAAGATTGAGAAGCATTGAGAGAGAGAAGCAAGCCTACTTAGATGAACAGGATGCTAAAAAGGAAAAATTCAGACAACTAGAGGAAGAGGAACGTGCATTGTTGGATATACAGAAAAGAGTCACCCAAGAAGAAGAAGATAGACTCTATGCACAACAACTCCAAAGCCAATTTAATGGGAGGGGAGCCAATAGTGGGACCAACTCACCCCCATCCACCCCTTCGCCAAGTCCTAGAAGAAGATCAAGGTCACCCTCATGATCCCCAAGCCCTAGAGGAAGAAGGGTTTCAAGATATGACCATCATAGGAGACAATCATCTCATAGACATTCAAAGCAACCCTCCCAATGAGCACATCATGGCTCACAACATGGAGGAAGTTATGCCAAATTTGATCATATAGATTTCATGACTATGCAACAAGAACCATCCTTTCAAGCATATGTGGAACAAAACAAAGACCAATTCTTGGAAAGTCTTATTAAGAAAGGCGCTAAAGTTCCATATAATTTTGATGTTCACCAAAAGATCAAGAAACAAAGCCCTTCAACTGATGAGGTGATCTTACAAATGCAAAAGGATATAGACAGGATGAAGGCTCCCAAGAGCACGTTTCATTTGGAATCCATATGTCCTAACCCCATTGACAAAAGTATGGTAATGGTAGAATTCCCTAAGAAGGTTGAGTTCTCAACATATGACAAATATGATGGCACTAGTGACCCTCACGACCATGTTTGACAGTTCTACATAATGAGCTTTTCATTTCACCATGAAGACTCCTACTTGATGAGATTATTCCCAAGGAGT
The DNA here is from genome assembly GCA_027943335.1 of Chamaecyparis obtusa. Lineage (NCBI taxonomy): Eukaryota > Viridiplantae > Streptophyta > Pinopsida > Cupressales > Cupressaceae > Chamaecyparis > Chamaecyparis obtusa. The sequence continues at coordinate 1,407,272 of BSBK01001728.1, forward strand.
TTAAAAGGTCAAGCCATGGAGTAGTTCACCAACCTTTCCCCTCCAGTAAAGACATTTAAAGAACTTGTCCAAAGGTTTGTTCAGCATTTTGCTTACAACTTATCGAGGTCGGTCACAATGCTTGATTTGTGCAAACTCAAGCAAAATCAAGGGGAATCCTTCATCACATTTTTACAACGATGGAGGTGATTGTGTTCAAAATACCCAAGGACAATTCCTGAAGAGGAGAGAATTGATATCATTGTGAGCAATCTAATACCAGAACTAAGATATGAAGTCAAGAAAATCCCATTTAATTCCTTTGATACTATGGTAGAGGTGGCATGTCGCATTGAGGATGTCTTGAAAGAACAAGGAATTTTGGCTAAACCAACAAATAAAAACAATAGCCAAAATAACAACGCTAATGGTAACAAGCACAAAAAGAACTCCTATTGGAACAAAAACAAGCAAGTGGTCAATGACGGGGTTGTTGACTCATCTCAAACCAAAAATGAAGGAGTTCTCAACCTCTCTCATGCAGTTCAAGCTATGAAGTTGCAAACGTCTTCAACACAACAAGACAAACTTAAGTATCAAAGGAGATCTAAAGCGGAGAAAAGACAATTTACCAAATTGGGAGAATCTTATGCAGATGTTTTTAAGACATTAGTTGCTCATAATTTGGCACACCCACAGGATCCTGCAAAACATCGTATACCAGATCCTTTACCTCATTGGTGGGATGCAAAGGCTTTTTGCATTTTCCATAATGGGATTGGACATGACATAGAAAATTGTTTTAAACTCAAGAATCTTGTCCAAGACCTTATTGAGAAAGGACAATTACAAGTTGATGGGTTAACCACTAATGTGGATCATAAAGCCTTTAAAGAGCCCTTGCCTAAATATGAGAAAGGAGAGAATTCTAACAATAAGAATGGCAAGGCGGCTATCAACTACACCTACACAAATGCGGAGAATGTTATTAACATGCTTGAAGTTGTGGATGATAGTATCAACATGATGAGAGGGAAAGATCCTTATGGACATAATGTGGACTCAACTCCTATGACTGATGAAAGACCCACTGTGGTGATAAGAGGTCCTCACTCACAAAGAATGCCCCAGTCCCTCAATGCTGTCACTAGGGGCCAGGCCCACACGCCCATTATCATCAGAGGTCCTAGCACTAGCAAGTCCAAGCAGCCCATGTCTAAAGGCGTTCCTCCTAAATCTGCCGGTGGTCCTGATTCCAATTATGATCTTATTAACCAGTTACAACGTACACCTGCACAGATATCCATTTTTGAGCTTTTAGAATTGTCTCCTAAGCACAAGTGTGTCCTTGAGGATGCTTTGTGAGAAGCTAGTGTCCCTAACAACTTAGATATTGATCAATTCTAGAATATGGTCAACCATTTGGCTAGCCCTTATTACCTCACCTTCTCAGAAGAAGACAAAAAATCCATCAGTCACCCACATAACTTGGCCTTACACATCGAAGTCATGATTCATAAAACCCATGTCAGGCGTGTACTGATAGATGGGGGTGCGGGGCTCAATATTTGTACCATGAGTTTGTTGCTGGCTCTGGGATATTCTGAAAATGTCATTGACAAAAGGAAAAAGATCACGATCAAAGCATATGATGAAGCAGAAAGAAGTTCTAAGGGATTGGCCATTTTTCCTATTCGCATTGGTCCAGTAGAAAAGGATAGCTTATTTCAAATTGTTGATGTTGGACCTTTAGCCTACAACATTTTGCTAGGTAGGCCATGGATTCACGAAATGCAAGTAGTCCCATCAACATATCACCAGTGTGTTAAGTTTCCCCATAACGGTGTAGAAATTTGCATCCCTGGAGATAGTGCTTTGTCAGTTAATAACATTTCTGCAAGATCACATGTACCTTTGAATAGGGAATCTGACAGTCCTAGTAGTTCACTTGAACAATGCAAGCAGAAGTTCAAGACCATAGATCTTGGGATGGGAGATTATAAAATTGATTGTTTTACAAAAATGCCAATCTCTCCTAGGTCTTATGGGAGACCATCACCAAGTATGAAACCTTCGTCATTGGCAATGACATTATTTGGAACATTTGTTGAGTCTTCGGTTCCCATTCAGGAAGAAAAAGAGGAAGTTGCCATAAGGGACTGGATCTATCACGAGGGAGAATACAAACACAACGAGAATTTTGCTCCTTCACCTGAAGCTTATGGGAGGGGGTATACACTGGTTAAAAATATGGGATATCCAGGATATGGTCCCCTTAGTCATAGGCTGGATGCTAAAGTTGAGCCTCTTGATCATGCTCTTTTCGCATGAAAGAATAAGTCCACGGTTGGCTTAGGTTTTGAGAAAAAGAAGAAGAAAGGTGTCCCTGTCCCAGCTGCGACAGACAGTGATAGTGACTCAGACTATACACCTGATCTTTCTAATCAACAAGATGTGTCTGATGATTGAGTGCCCTCCACAAATCTCCTTTGGGGAGATTCCACAGATTTGATACTTGACAGTCCTACTATCCCAGCTGCGACGAATAGTGACTGTATGACTGCTAGATCGATAATGGAAAATGTTGCTATCCTAGCTATGACAGATAGTACCAATACTAGCACTAGAGAGGGGGAAACCCTTCCTAACCTTGAGGCTTCTACATCATGAGGCCCAAATGATGACTCAGACATAGACTCCCATGAATATGAATGGGACTCACTTTCAGATGAAACAGTTGATCTGGACGTAGATATTGTCCATGCTTATAGTACCCAACCGATGCGGCTAACGAGCCTAGTGTAGGACTAGAGGATTGCACTCCTCAAATTGCCTTAGTGGACGACACTTCGTTTGGTAGGATGAGTTCTAATTCGGGTATCTTAGGAGAAGACTTGATGAACTCTGATTATATGGTCACCAGAGATGACACCTTTCGCATAAATAACATTGAACCAGTCATTGACCTACCCCTTGTTCACTTTGACCTAATTGACTGGTCTCAGCGCCATCAAGAGCCTACATTCCTCACTTTTCAAAATGATTACGAAATTGCCTGCTATCTGAATGCTCTTGAACCCATGGCTTCTTCCACCAGTGAACCAACAACTAGCATGACAGAGCCTAATATTAAGTACCTCAGTCTAAAAATAAAAGAGAAAGAAAAAAAGAAGAATAGGTCTGATGGCGAAAACCACTTTGTGGCGATATCAGAACCAAAAATAGTAAAAAGAAATGACGCATCCGAGGGTGAAAACCTCTTTGAGGCACCTAAGGATGGGGTACTTAATAACTTGCCAAGTTATTTCTAGGATAGATCATCAGTATTGATTGAGCCAACAAAGCCAGTCAATTTGAACACAGAAGAAAATCCTCAAATAGTCCATCTTGCTCAGTCTTTATCAGAAGAAGAGACCAAGGCATATGTACAATTTTTACAAAAAAAGAAAATTAATTTTACATGGACCTATTCAGACATGCCAGGGCTTGGCACGAATCTCATAATGCATCACTTATCCATAGCTCCAGGAGTCAAGCCAGTGAAATAGAGACTCAGAAAAATGCATCCCCATGTAGCTCTCCTTGTCAAAGGGGAATTAGAAAAACTTTTGAGAGCTGGGTTCATTAGAGCCATCGATTATGCAGAATGGATCTCAAACATAGTGCCAGTTTCCAAACATGATGGGTCCATTCGTGTATGCATAGATTTTAGAGATTTAAACAAAGCATGCCCAAAGGATGATTTTCCTCCAAACATTGACATGATAGTGGACATGACAGCGGGCTATGAGATATACTCTCTAATGGATGGTTTCTCTAGATATAACCAAATTAAAATAGCTCCCGAAGACCAAGAGAAAATAGCATTCACATGTGCATGGGGAACCTATTGCTGGAACGTCATGCCATTCAGATTAAAGAATGCAGGAGCAACCTACCAAAGAGCTATGACCACTATCTTTCATGATATGATGCACAAAAACATGGAAGATTATGTGGATGATACCCTGACAAAATCAAGAAAATGGGACACACACCTCAGTGATCTGGAAGTAATTCTAGATCGCATGGAATAGTTTCAACTCAGATTGAATCCAAAGAAGTGCGCATTTGGTGTCACCTCAGGAAAACTTTTAGGATTCATAATATCAACAAAAGGTATCGAGGTTGATCCCGAAAAGGTCCAAGCAATTCTAGATATGCCACCTCCTCAAAATATCAGCCAAATGAGAAGTCTTCAGGGACGTCTTCAATCAATTAGGAGGTTTATTTCTCAGCTTGCAAATAGAGCACAACCCTTTAACAAGACATTGCATAAGGGTGCTTCTTGTGTTTGGAACGAGGATTGTCAAAAGAGCCTAGATCCGATGAAACAATACTTGGCTAATCCTCCGATTCTAATGCCTCCTATTCCAGGGAAACCATTGATCCTATATATTTCAGCTACAAACACTTCTCTGGGGGCATTGTTGGCTCAATTAGATGATACTGGGAAAGAACGGGCCATATACTATATCAGCCGTACTCTAGTCTCCTATGAGATCAATTACAATAACATTGAGAAGTCTTGTCTTGCAGTGGAGTTTGCTTCTCAAAAATTGCGACACTATATGCTTGCTCATACCATACATTTGGTTGCCAAAATTGATCCTCTTAAATACTTGCTTAGTAAGGCTGCCCTCATGAGTAGACTTGCTAAATGGATGATGGTCCTAACTGAATTTGACATAGAGTACGTTGAAAGGAAGGTCATAAAAGGGCAAGCTATTGCTAACCAATTAGCTGATTTCCCAATTCAGGATAGTATGCCAGTCCAAGTGGAATTCCCAGACGAACACATCTTATATATGACTACTCGCACTTGGACAATGTTCTTTGATGGTTCCCGCATGCAAAATGGATCAGGTGCTGGAGTGTTATTTGTTTCTCCACATGGGTATAGTATTCCAAAGTCTTACAAACTTTTATTCCCATGTACAAATAATATTGCAGAATATGAAGCTTTAACCAATGGCTTGAGAATGGCTATAGAATGGAACATCACAGAGTTACATGTCTTTGGGGATTCCCACTTAATCATCAGCCAAGTCAATGAAGAGTATCAAACCAAGGATGACAAATTGATACCCTACAAAAAGATGGTTGATTCTTTGAGATGCTACTTCACCTTTGTGACGTTTCAATAGATCCCTAGGATAGAGAACAAGGCTGCAGATGCCATGGCCACATTAGCTTCCCTTCTTCAATTGGAGACACATGAATCTAGATTTGAATTCCTGGTGGAAGAGCTACACCATCCCATCTTTGACTCGTCTGAAAGCCATGTTATTTGTACCATTGTCACACATGAGTCTTCCCGATATGGTGCTATCTATTCATATCTTCGTGATGGCATCATCCCTGATACATTCAACCGCTCTGAATGCTGAAACCTCATTCGTAACGCCTCTCACCACACCCTCATCTCTGGTGATTTATATAAGAGGGTTTTAGATGGGATGCTCCTTAGGTGCTTGGAAAAGGAGGAATCCAACCAAGCGTTAGCTGACATCCACGAGGGCATTTGTGGTGGACATTCTAATGGTCTTGCCATGGCCCGAAGGTTGCTTAGGGCAGGATATTATTGGCCCACAATGCAGATAGACGTGGTCACCTTTGCTAAGTCATGTGAAAAATGTCAGAAACACGAAAACCTGATTCATGCTCTAGGTAGGGAGTTGATCCCTTCTGTTTCTCATTGGCCATTTCTGCGCTGGGCCTTTGATCTGGTTGGGCAGATTCATCCCAACTCATCAGGTGGACACAAGTTCATTATTACTATCACTGACTACTTCACAAAATGGGTGGAAGCTATGCCACTTTCTGTTGCTTCAGGGAGGACCATTTCTTTGTTCATCTTGAATCATATTATTTGCCAATTTGGAGTGCCTTCTGAGATCATTACTGACAATGGAGGTCAATTTAAGAATAAGGACCTAAAGCATCTATGCAAAAAGTTTAAAATCAAGCAACATTGGTCCTCCATCTATTTTCCACAAGGAAATGGACAGGCAGAAGCTTCTAACAAAACCATTCTTAAAATTCTTCATAGGACAGTACACAAGAATGGTAGGGATTGGCACTTACAAATCAATCCAGCACTATGGGCTTACAGGACAAGCATTCGCACACCTATAGGAGCCACTCCTTTTTCTCTCACCTATGGCGCTGAAGCGGTATTGCCTTTAGAAGTCGAGATACTATCACTTAGAGTCTCACTCAAAAGTTTGATTACAGATGAGGATTACCGTGCCATGAGGTTACATGAACTAGAACTTCTAGATGAGAAGCATAAGGCTTCCTTTGATCATATGAGAGTGTATCAGAAGTGTATGTCCAAAGCATTCAACAAGAAGGTTCGCCCTAGAGAATTTCAAATAGGTGATCTTGTTTTGTGAGAGAACCCTAAGAACCAACAGAACAAAGAACAAAAGGGCAAGTTTGAACCTAACTGGCTTGGACCATATGTCATCATAGCTGCTTTTGGTACTGGTGCGTATTTACTGTCAGATCCCGATGGAGATAGCTCCCTGATCCCATCAACATTGTGCACCTAAAGAAGTTCTATCCTTGATGCCTATTTTTGTCTGGGGGCATCCTTTGTATATATCTTATTGATCCTGAAAAAATACCAAAAAAAATTGAAATATGATGCTGAAAAAATCCTAAAAAGTATAAAAAGTCCTGGAAAAAAAAAATATACAAAAAAATCAAATATTCAAAAATTCAAAAAATAGAAAACGTGCCTTGGTGAAAACCTAGCAATAGGCGCCTTGGTAGCAAAAATCCAAAAAAAGGAAAAAATAAAAAAAGAATCCAAGTGGTGAAAACCTGGAAATAGGCGCTACTTGAGGCCTTTGCACTCCTATTTGTTAGCATGCATCCTTGACACTTTGCCACTTCCCATCATGCCTTGACCTTATTTGGCTTAGTCTGGAATTGGTCTTTGTCTTTGTCTAGGGGGCATAACTATTAGCATTGGTCTTTTAGGTGCGTTTTTCTCTTGGGGCATTTCACAACAGGTGTTTTTCAACACCACCCCAAAACAATGTTTTTCAACACTACCCTTGCGTCGAGTATTTCTTAACACTTATCAGGTGTCTTACCCAACAGTCTCGTATGATGTGATATTTCTCACTAAGCAGATATGATACTCAGATTTTGACTCTATGACCAACACACACACACTTAAACAATCAACTCGCTGATGATATGATGACTTTATTTTTCTTTGTGTGTTGTCTATGAGGATTTCTTTGATGAGTGATCTCTCCCTGAGAAGTTTTTGATGATGCATAGCTAGAAGACTGAGGGAATGAGAACATGTTTTCTTTCTTTATCTTCTTGTGGGTATATTTTGTTGATCCTAACTGTCATGAGCATTTATGTTGGTCCTACTTGACACTATGGATTGACAAGGTATTATCCTTGACTGTTTTGGTGAGTGCATGCTTCTAGCTATCCTGACTTTCATGTCTTGATACAAGCATAATCTCGCCATATCAAACTTAGGTGATCTCACTGCATTAGTCATCTTGACCTATATGTCTTTGATGCCTAGGTGAGATTTCCACATTTCTATCTGATAAAGATCATATTCATATCCACATAGTTATGCTAGTGTGCATTTGTATGATCTTATGACACTACCAATAATGCTTGATGATGATAATTAGATGTCTATAAGCATTGTGACCTTGCAAGTCAACCACTTTCATAGTAGCTTGCATTTTTAGGGTCATGATAGTCTAGTTTTGCATTTTTTGCATATGGAGAGAGCTCTCCTTTTCATCTTATGTGGACTTGTCAGTCGACTGCGCTCACCTTTCCTTCTTCTCGATCATGTCTTTCACTCCTTATCTTTTTTATCTCGAACCTATTCCTGTTCATCACAAGGGGTTAATCATATCATAATATCTATATCAAAACTGTCATTTTCAAGAAACATAGGTCTATATCATACACATGAGAATTAAACATACATCTATGAGAGAGAACATACATAAGCATATACATAAGTATTTTGAGCAAAATGATAAGACAATATACATAAACTGATACATCCATCACAAGTGAGACAAATACACATGATACATCGAACATCCAATAATCTCATAAATCTATAACAATGTCATGATATACAATACAATATGAGATCCCAAAATCTGGATCAAAAGTCTTAGGATATGTCCAAAACATCTAACACCTAACCCTAAGACTCGCTACCACCCTCGTGAGGAGCTTGTGGTGGTGGAGGAGGCATGGCTCTCCTATCGAGTACCACATCTGATACCCCTACCCTCTGAGAGTATGATGGCACTCTCTCACCCTCTGGGATGGCCTGCAGGTAAAGTTTGTGATAGTAGGCTACTCTCGTTGACTCCCGTCGGAGCTCCAGTGCATCTGCTTGTGCCATCACCTCACGGTGTGCTATCTCTACTCTAAGATCAGCTATCTGCTGATCTCACTCCGCTCTTAGATCCAGTAGCTGCTGATCTCACACTGCTATAGTAATCTAGAGCTATTGTATCTCTACCTCCTGAGCCTGTATCTAGGCTCTTAGATCATCTCCCCCTACAGGATGATCCTACTGTGCCTCTGCCTATCAGCGAGCTGGTCTCACCTCATCCTCAGGTGTCGCTGATCTCTGTCCCTGTGACCATTTCTGGCCACCTGATCTCGACCCCTCTCCTCTCTCCATCCTCCTCCCTCTCCCCCTCCTGCCATCTCCTCCATCCCCTCCATCCCCTCCGTCCCCTCTATCTCCTTCGTCTCCCCTATCATCCCCTCCGTCTCCTCTCTGCATTGGTACCTGTGCATTTGGTACTATAAATCAAGGGAATGGCACCTTCCACCACTCTGCTCTGTAGGCTGCATCAGCCCCTGCATCTGCCACATCTGGGAAATACTCTTAGGGCTCACTCCTGATACCTATTATCTCTATGACAGCCTACTGATAGTCCAACATGGGTAGCCACCCATGGCCCTCCTCATCCCTGGCCCTAGCATATGTCGTAGTCTCTGTCAAGACTCACTGCTGCCTCCCGAACTGTCGCCATACCTGAGTGATGCAGAACCTCTCCACTATCTCTGCATACCGACCTACTAGTGGTTGAGTGCACAGTATGTAGCTCAGCTCATCGGCTGCATCTCCCCAGACCTCCACCTCCCTGTATGGCCTCCATGTGAACGAGGCTATCTCATCCAAAATCCACCTGTAGTACGTCACATCCCCAGTATGGGCATGTGATATGAACCTGAGGTACCTATAGATGAAGGGGTACCTCCTCTCCCTTGGCTAAACCCTAGGATGCACCACAGTAATGTGCTCCCATACCCACACCTGTGCTAGGATGGCACCGCATGCCCATGTCCGACCGTCTTTGTAGACGATCTCATGCAACTCATGGTACATCTCTGCCAATATGGCAGGACCCCATGCCATCCACCGAGGCCTACCAACCAAATCAACCAATAACTGAGCCCATCCGAGCAGGAATCCCTTTTGATTGCGATCAGTCATCAGGATCTATGAAATAATGGATGCCACTATACATGGCACTAGGTAGTCTCTGCCAAAATCATCTATCAGCCTCTCCCAACTGATATGCCTATCTAGAATAGTGACATCCTGGAACATCTCCTGAACCAGTCGATGCCTCTCAGTGGCATCCTGATCATAGTACACCTATGCCAACAAACACATCATGTTAGTTTTCATCATATGGAAATATTACATTTATGATTATATCTTAAAACATGATTATACTCACCGGCTCGCCATGACATGGCACTCGTAAGATCCTATAGACGTCCTCTAAAGTGATCGACGCCTCTCCAGTAGGCAGGTGGAAGGTATTGTGCTCACTATGCCATCTCTCGGCAAGAGCAGTCAACAACCCATGGTCCACTCTAATGTACAGATATCTCAACAGATACCAGAATCCCATAGCTCTGATGTCGGCATTGCCTAGATCATCTAGATCTCAGACACATCTCAATCCTATCACCTTTGGCGCTCTGATGATCAGCGCCAAAAAGACCTCCTGCAAGCCAAAAACTAAGCCATTTGTTAGCACATATCATGATGGATGTCTAAAAATCAGTATACAACATCTCTAAAACATAACATTGTCTAGACCCATGTCATTTTTGCTCAAAAATGCGTCAAAAATCAAAATTTTAACCTGGGCGATATTCTTTTTTGAGAAGTATTGCGCGATACTTCTCCCTATAGCGGGGTGATATACCTTATGCCGCGCGATACTTCACCCGGTATTGTGCGATCTTTCACCTAGTATCGTGCGATACTGGTGCCTTAGGTCGCGCGGTACTTTGGGGACCCGCAAAGTATCGCGTGACATTTCTCCCCAAAGGGCGCGATACTTCTAAAGTATCACGCGATAGTTCGCTCAACCAAAATTTTTAAAATTTAAAAATTTAAAAAATGTGCTAAAAAAGCTATTAAATGCAAAAAATGACTCAAAAAGCTCAAGTTTTTTGAAAACATACCGGGGCAGGATACTGTGGTGGCCGGTTGTGCAACCGGGTGCACTCGAATCGATGCCTGTGGATGGGAACTCTTGCTTGCTGGGCCATTTTCTCTCTCTAAAGCTCTAAAAATTTTCAAATCACTAAAAGATAAATGATCTTTGAAAATGACATTTTGACCCCTTTTATAGCCTTTTGACTTTTTGACCTCATTTTTAAAACACCTCAGAATTGCGCAAAAATTGCACCCCTAGCTAATTTTGACATCTTGGATCTATTTTCAGACTCGAAATTGAAATCTGAGGTCATCTTGATAGTCAAAATCATGTTTCAAAATCTTCCCTTCTTCTGCGCAGTTGACTGATCTTTTGAGGCCTAATCCTTCGATCTTTGTTGGGGCATCGTCATTTCTTCATTTCCATGTCTTCCAAACTTCTAGTCTTTCATTCATATTCATTCCATTCCCTCCTTTCTCACATTTGACTGCATCTTTTCAGTCAGGTTGGGGCATGTTTCATTGCCTAATGGTTAACCTAATTGACCCTTACCTTCGATTATGATTTCATTCTGATTTGATCAAATCCTTATCAATTCACTATTCTCCTCTCTACCTGATTTCGATTTTGATTCCGAGGGGGTAGTACCTATGGGATTCTCATCCCTGATTTTCTTGATTTTCCTGATTCAGACATCTTTTGTGAGCTGTCGCTCAAATTTGAGATTCTTATCTCTTACTTTGAATGTGATCCCGAATCGACCTCATGTTCAAAGGCCTTTTGTCTATGTTTGTCCGGATATGATCCCGGATATGATCCCGAATCGACCTCATATCTGAGTTGTTTTGTGATCCTAAATCGATCTCACATTACAACTTCATTCTTTGACTACATGTGTTCCCAAATCGATCACACATTAGTCAAAGAGGGGCAAATGTATGCACCCTAAAATGGTCGCCTAAACTTTGGGCCCCATTTCTTTGATTTATCAATCCTGAATCATTTTTATCAATAAATCAATATTCTCAATGTTATCAATTTCTTGATTAAATCTTAAATTTGATCATATATTAGATTTTTATCCTATGGGATAACCATTTATCCTAAGTCTTTATTTATTTAAAAGGAATATTTCCTCCCTTTTTGATTAAATAAAAAGCCCCACTTTTCCTCTTATCCTAAGTTGCACAAATAAAATATTATTCATATTTTATAAAAAAGAAAAAAGCACTTTTTGTCTCACATGAAGCTCAAAAGTCAACACTTCACTCTCATTCGAGGATACTTGTGCACATGGATTGCTCCTCTTTCAAGCTCCACCGCCGATTAAGACTTTTTGCCTCTTAATCTCAATGGTCCATTTCTTTACATTTCTTATAAAAGGAGAGCTCTCTCCTCCATTTTCATATACCATATTTTTATGCTAATGTTATGCTGCAGGTTTTAGGTGCATTTGGAGCTTTTGAAGATATTGAAGACTTGCTTCATTTCATTACATCATTTAGTTGCATATTTCCTTTGCTTAGTTTGCATGATCATGGCATATTAGCTTAGTTTCCTTTTATGCAATAGAATAAGCTCACATAGTCTAAATAGGAGGCATTGTAACACTTGTTATTTCTTTTCATAGATTAGATTGCATTCTCATATAGCTTGCATTGCATTGCATATTTGATTCTTGGAGATATTGGCATTGTTGCCCTTGTCTTCACTTGAATCTCTCATTGTATGGTTGACTAGCAAGGTCACAAGCTTGTAGCTCTAGCTGAGAGCAAATACTTCATAGTCCCTTGCAACTTCATGCATAGAGAGCTATGAGCTGCTTTGTGAGGCCTCATTCTTGAGCAACCTTGCATGTAATGGTTCATAGAAGTGCACCATTTTAGTGTGTACAAGTTGTATACCCAAGTGATGGAGTGCAACTTCTGCACCTCTGATTCTAAGTTGACACTACGGGATACAAAGACCATAGATAAGGAATAAATTTAGAGAGCGGAGGAGGTCCATAATGACCAAAATAATATAGGATGAACCTCAAGTTAAATGAGGCAACTGCAAATATTTTAATAGATTTTTATTATTAAATAATGAAATTTACATATACTAGTGTTCTAAGCCCCCTCATTACATGATTTATTATTGTAAGCCCCCTCTAACTTACGCATCTAGAAAATGAAACTACAACCTATTGGGATTGAGACAAACCTTATAGAACAACAACAGCTCGGAATGATTGCTTTCCAACATCTGTTGAATACATCTCTTGAATACATCTATAGCTCATGAATATGAGGTGTAGATCATGAATACAAGGTCCTCCAATAGATGTATTCAACAAATGTTGGAAAGCGATCCTTCCTAGCTGTTGTTGTTCTATAAGGTTTGTCTCAATCCCAATAGGTTGTAGTTTCATTTTCTAGATGTGTAAGTTAGAGGGGGCTTACAATAATAAATCTTGTAATGAGGGGGCTTAGAACACTAGTATATGCAAATTTTATTATTTAATAATAAAAATCTATTAAAATGTTTGCAGTTGCCTCATTTAACTTGAGGTTTGTCTTGAATTATTTTTGTTGTTATGGCCCTCCTCCACTCTCTAAATTTATTCCTTATCTATGGTCTTTGAATCCTGCAGTGTCAATTTGGAATCAAAGGTACAGAAGTTGCACTCCATCGCTTGAGTATACAACTCAATTACATTGTCTCCAAAAAGATGTGACCATGATGCCTAAAATTATGTTTCTCAACTGTTCTTTCCCAAGACCCCTTATGACCCTTTACAACCCTAAGAATACATCTTAGAGGTCTTAAAATTTTGTAAAGGGTCATAAGAGGCTCCTTGGAGGGGCCAGATGAGCTTCCACCTTCATGTGGTTGGCCCTGTTAAGTAGAGAATGTTAATTAAACTATTCTTGAAACATAATTGTAGGCATCATGGTCACATTTTTTTGGAGACAACATAATTGAGTTGTATACCTAGACAGAGTGCAACTTTTGCACCTCCGATTCCAAGTTGACATTGCGGGATGGAGAACAACTTGGAACTGGAGGTGCAAAAGTTGCTCTCCATCATCTAGGTATACCACTCAATTACATTGTCTCCAAAAAAAATGTGACCATGATGCCTACAATTATGTTTCTCAGAGAATGCTAAACTATTCTCGAAACAAAGAGAAGCTCAATAATTTAAGGTCTCAGTACAAGCACTAGAATTGAGTTTTTTGGCATGGGCTGGGCAATTTTTGTATATCAACATGCAATAGAATTTGGGCAAAAAACTCCATCGCATGTTGATATACACAAATTTCCCAGCTGTGCCAAAAAACTCAATTCTAGTGCTTGTACTACATGACTGGTGCCAAAATAGGGCTCTCCCAATCATTGATTGTGACCCACTGGAAACAACCAACAGAACAAGTGTGGACACCTGAAGATAAATATCAAATAGTGGAAAAGCACCTGCAACAATAGAGGCAATAGCTGTAGATACAGATGAGGATATTCCAAATCCCTAATATAATAAATATGGTGAAGAAAAAGAGTAATGCAGAAATTATTACTATTTTGGAAGATGCAAATCCAATTGAGGAGATGCTGAAGAGGATTACTGGGATTTCTTATATTAGGGATTTCTGGGATATCATCATCTGTATCTATAGCTATTGCCTCTATAGTTGCAAGTGCTTTTCCCCTATCCTAAACATCAAATTGTGACAAAAATATCAGTAAAACTATCATAATAACTCCATGAATTATTTACATGTATAATTGTCGATAAATACACTAATTATTTACATTGGAATGCAGCCTGTCGATATTGATACTGCACCAGCCGAGCACGATGGAGGCATCGATTCTAATGTGAATTGTAGTAGTCAAGGTATACATTTTCTATTCAAATTTTTATTAATGAATATTTAATACAAGCAAAAATATTCAATTGTTTAAGATGGATTAGTTGTGATGATGAGACGCACCATTTAGATGTTAACTGTGACAGTCTCTTGGTTTCAGGCAATGTAAAAGGAGAAGCCTAGTTCAATATGCAATATCAATTCATATACATAGAATATCAGGTGGAGTTGAAAAACACAACAGGGTTGCATTTTTTATAGAGGTCTTTAATTGTGTATTTTAATTTATAGACCATCAAGAACATTGTAATTTTGACCTATTAAAAAATGTAAACGTGTTGTATTTTTTCAACTCCACCTGCTATCTGTGCATATTCTACTTGTGTTACACGAGCATTCTCGATTTAGAGTGGGAAAAATCTTATTTTTGATGCGAGGGAGAGAAGCCATACACATAAGTGATGGAGTTGAGGGGAGATGAAGGAATACCAAACATTGAATTTGGAATTTTTCATCAAAGAAACATAAATGTAGGTACCACAACAGATAAGAAACATAAATGTAGGCATCATGGTCCCAATTGTTTGGAGACACAACATAATTGAATTCTATACCTAGAAAATACAACACAACCACTACTCCTATAGTTCTAAGTTGACACTGTGGGATCCAAAAACCAAAGATAAGGATATGGTTTTTGGATCCCACAGTGTCAACTTAGAACTGTAGGAGTAGTGGTTGTGTTGCATCATCTAGGTATAGCATTCAATTATGTTTTGTCTCCAAACAATTGTGACCATGATGCGTACATTTATGATTCTCAGCTATTGTGTCCCAAGACCCCTTATGACCCTTTATGATCCCTAAGAATACATCATAGAGGTCTTAAAGTGTCATAAAGGGTCATAAGAGGATCCTAGGAGGGGCCAGATGAGCTTCCACCTTCATGTGGTTGGCCCTGTTAAGTAGAGAATGTTAAACTATTATCGAAACAAGGAGAAGCTCAATAATTTAAGATCTCAATCAACGTATGAAAAATATATACAAGAATAAGATATCTGGTCGATACTTAATATCAACATAAGTTATGATTATTATAATTATATATGATGAATAATTATTAGATAAATAATAAAACTAGTCAAATTAAAAAATATATATATATTTTTAAAAAAAATTAAATTATATGTTGATATTTCATCCAACTATCTACAAACTCTCTTTGACATTTCAATGAGGACGCTATGTATTCAACATTTATTCCGACCACTTGTTGTCAAAAATTCGATGGTATTTGGTCGCATAGATAAAAGGTATGATCGAGGTTGAAGCAATTGTTTTGACGACACCTCGGTTGGTAATTCGACCACAATGGACATTGCAATTTCGACGATTATTTTTACCGTCGTATAAGTGATGAAAAAAGTTTGACAACATTTTTGGTCATTTGGTTGACCAATTGGTGTCAAAAATTTGACTAATCCTCATCGAAAAATAGGCTAAAATTTACTAGTGGACTTAAAACTTACCAAGGGTCAAAAGCTCTGAGCACCTAGATTCATCAATGAAGATGGAAATTAAAAATCCATAAAATTTTGGATTTTTAGGAAACAACTTTGTGGCTACTAAGTCTTTCAAAGTCTCCAGCGAAGCCAAGTCTTGTGACTATCCTATATACCTCTCTATTACATCTAATTTATGGTTGTATCTTGTAACAAATTTTTTAAAGGCTATAAAGCTTTAATTATGCACCATGCAAAAAAATGTTCAGATCTATGTGGGGGACAACCAAAATTAAATGACAAGTGAATTTGGCTAAATTATTAAGATTACACGCAAAACTCCAATGTTTAAGAAAACAAACCCTTCAACTACTATACAATCTTTAGCCCAACAATTACCCCTAGCCACGTTCAAGAGAATGAAGAAGTCCTAAAGAATGGTCCTTCTTATACTTTATATGCCAAGGCCACTTGTCAAAGGAAACTATATTTAATGTTACAAACATAAAAATTGATATAGAATTTGTATTTGGTTTTTATGCCCCTTGCACACTCAAGAGATCTCAATCCCTTAAATTTTCTAATATAGTCATGCCTCTCGATGCCCATTGCTCTAGAGTGGATTCTATTAGAACAACAAATAGAATACTAGGTAATGTTACCTTCTTACATAATTCCTATTTGCCTGGTGATTTTTATTAATGTAATAATAATCTTGGGCATCAGATATTTTTTACTCTTGCATCTAAAGATAGATTTTAGGTCCCTTCATTGAGTTTTCCAACATGTGCAACTTGTTTCACCATACCAATCATTGACCTTTGGACATGTGATGTATAATAATATATTTTTTCTATATCATTATATTATTATTCTTCGTAATAATAATATAATAAATAATCTTTATACAGGGTATTTTGTAGCCTCTTACAATGAGCAATTTTACCTTCAAATAGTATATCCATATTAAATCAACAATCATAAACAATACTTCTTAAAAAGACACTTGGTTTAATGGTAAAGTCCGTGTTGTAGCACTTAGAAGGTACTAAGTTTAAATCTTCTATAATACATTAAAAAGGTGTTTTGAACATAAAACATGATTTCCTTTTTAATTTGTCATTAAATTTTTGGTACCATTATGCCCTGAATCCAAGTCAGCATGTCATCAAGTAGAAAAAATAAAATAAAAAATAGGTCATGAAAGTAATTAAGCATCACTAACCCAAAGAAAGGATGAATTAATTAAACATTTTACTTATCTTCGATAGTTAATAGTTACTCAGCTTCTTTTAATGGTATATTTCATTCACTCTATGTGGAATACTATTTTATTTCAGCTTGATATTTCTTTCATTTTACATATACACAAAGACTACACATGCTGATAAAAAAATGAGCTATTTGATTTAGGTTTACTTTTCATTATTGTAAATGGTTAATATTTCTGATGGTACTCCTTGGTGTATTCCATATAAAAATAATAAATGTAGTAACGATGGTGTGGTGCATTATTGATATAGGCTCGATGACTCTTTTCAATGTGCAAAAATGTCAATGTGGTGGTGGGCAGTGTGTGTTGAAGACTTCACGGACACAGAACAACCCTGGACGACAATTTTGGTGCTACACAAATAGAAAAAAGGTTTCTAATGTGTATATATTTAATATTTCTAATGTAAATACTATGCATTATATTAGAAGAACTAATGTAGACTGGGTATCACAGGGAAATAATGGTTGCAGATACTTTAGTTGGGTTGATGACAACTCATTTGCATCTATCTGCCTATCTCCACTTATCTGCGATGAAGGATTTGAGTGCAAAATGTGTCAGGCTACGGAAAATGCTGAAATTATATTTTTACAATTCCTTCTTTGTCTTGTAATCGCATATCTTTGTTGCAACCATATGCGGAGATGAGCTCAAGAATTAGTCAGTTTAGTATTTTCATATTGTTTTTATTTCTTTAGTAATTGTTATAAAACATGCATTTAATAGATATTTCCAATTGAAAAAGGTAAAGAACTTATCTAACTTAGCTAGAATGAATCTAGATAGACCATATGTTTGACAAAAGATAATTTTAGTTAGAAATACTCAAATTCAGTTGTGCTGATAAGTTGTCCTGAAATGTGACACAGCTTTGTGCTTTTACCCTATTGTAACTAATATTTTAATATGGATATGGCGTAACTTCTCTTTGCCTCAAGTGCGCATATATATGGTTTACATCTTTTATTACAATAATTATTCATATTTATGGCTCAAGTGAGTCCCAATCTGCTATCAATCACATGATTTAACATATAGTGTTTTCTTGGTTATTCCATTTGTTCCTTGATACATCAATTCGACCACACCCATTCCACTTCATGTGGATGTCTTTGAAATAAAATCCTAACTCTAATAAATTGATTGTAACTACTAACTAACCTTATAAAACAATAATAGCTAAGAATAATCGCTTGCCAACATCTACTGAATACAAGGTCCTTGAGAGATCAATCAATCAGGATGAGTGGATGAGGATGATGAGATGGGGGAAGTGGAGTTTAATCCTGATGACAAGGAAGATCGATCTAGCTGCAATTAGGAAGATGAAGAAGATGCTTATCATCAAACACAGATTGAAGAAGAGTACTGTAGAGAGCATGCCTACCGTACCAAGGAAGTTTGACAAGAACAAGGAATATGACTTAAACAGAATGGGAAGACATCTTTCTAGCCTAGGCTTGGATCCTTCGACAATTAGCTTGATAATAAATGAAGCAGATGAGAGTTGAGCAATTAGCTTCCCAAGAAAAATCTCATAAATGAACTGTGTGTACCCCAATTCTTGTGCCTTCTACATGTACCTAAATGACATATTTGAAACAACAAGGGTAAATTTAGCCTTACCCTTGTTTCAAATATATCATTTGAGTACACACAGAGGGCACATGAATTTGGGTACACATAGTTCATTTATGAGATTTTTCTTGGGAAGCTAATTGCTCATCTGTCATCTACATTATTCTGAAGCTAATTGCCAAAGGATCCAGGCCCAGGCTAGAAAGATGTCTTCCCAAACACATAAAAAACATGCACATAAACACGATAGCTGAGAAACATAAATGTAGATTTCACAATAGCTAAGAAACATAATTGTAGGCATCATGTTCATAATTTTTTGGAGACAACGTAATTGAGTTGTATACCCAGACGATGGAGAGCAACTTCTGCTGCTCTAATTTCAAGTTGACACTATGGGATCCAAAGACCATAGATAAGGAATAAATTTAGAGAGTGGAGGAAGGCCATAACAACCAAAATAATATAGGATGACCTCAAGTTAAATGAGGCAACTAAAAACATTTTAATAGATTTTTATTATTAAATAATGAAATTTGCATATACTAGTGTTCTAAGCCCCCTCATTACATGATTTATTATTGTAAGCTCCCTCTCACTTACACATCTAGAAAATGAAACTACAACCTATTAGGATTGAGACAAACCTTATAGAACAGCAACAGCTAGGAAGGATCGCTTGCCAACATCTATTGAATACATCTGTTGCTCATGAATACAAGATCCTCCAACAGATGTATTCAACAGATGTTGGCAAGTAATCCTTCCTAGTTGTTGTTGTTGTTCTATAAGGTTTGTCTCAATCCCAAGAGGTTGTAGTTTCATTTTCTAGATGTGTAAGTTAGAGGGGGCTTACAATAATAAATCATGTAATGAGGGGGCTTAAAACACTAGTATATGCAAATTTCATTATTTAACAATAAAATTCTATTAAAATGTTTGCAGTTGCCTCATTTAACTTGAGGTTTGTCCTATATTATTTTTGTAATTATGGCCCTCCTCCACTCTCTAAATTAATTCCTTATCTATGGTCTCTGGATCCCGCAATGTCAACTTGGAATCGGAGGTGCAAAAGTTGCTCTCTATCACTTGGGTATACAACTCAATTACGTTGTCTCCAAAAAATTGTGACCATGATGCCTACAATTATGTTTCTCAATTGTTGTGTCCCAGGACCCCTTATGACCCTTTATGATCATTTATGATCCCTAAGAAGACATCTTAGAGGTCTTAAAATATCATAAAGGGTCATAAGAGGCTCCTAGGAGGGGCTAGATGAGCTTCCACCTTCACGTGGTTGGACCTATTAAGTAGAGAATGTTATACTCTTCTCGAAACAAAGAGAAGCTCAATAATTTAAGGTCTCAGTCCATAGACAAATTAAATTAGACTTACTATCCAAATTGGTACATTGATGAGAATTAATGATGGGCCTGATTTTTTAGATTCTGAGAAGACGTATATGCAGTGGAGGCCAGAAGGGATTTTTGTGGAGATTTTCTAGATGTGGAGATTTTCTAGAGTGGCTATATACATACGAGGGTTTCCAGATTGAGTACCAGTGTAGATATGATGATTCAATAACCTACATCTATAAAACCCTCACAAATATGTCCTCTTAACCTATGTCTATAAAACCTTTAGAAATATGTCCTCTTTTTTATAATAATTCTTCATGTTTATGGCTCAGGTGAGCCCCAATCTGCTACCAATCACATGATTTAATGTATAGTGTTTTCTTGGTTATTCCATTTGTTCCTTGATACATCAATTCAACCACACCCACTCCACTTCATGTGGATGTCTTTGAAATAAACTCCTAACTCTAATAAACCGACTGTAACTACTAACTAACCTTATAAAATAATAGCAGCTAAGAATGATCGCTTACCAAGATCTGCTAAATACAAGGTCCTTGAGAGATCAATCAATCGGGATGAGTGGACGGGGATGATGAGATGGGGGAAGTGGAGTTGAATCTTGATGAAAAGGAAGCTTTGGCTACAATTAGGAAGAATAAGAAGATGCTTATCATTGAACACAGATTGAAGAAGAGTACTGTAGAGAGAAGGCCTACCGTACCAAGGAAGTTTGACAAGAACAAGGAATATGGCTTAAATAGAATGGGAAGACATCTTTCTAGCCTGGGCTTGGATCCTTCGACAATTAGCTTGATAATAAATGAAGTAGATGCGAGCTAAGAAATTAGCTTCCTAAGAAAAATCTCGTAAATGAACTGTGTGTACCCTAATTCCTGTGCTTTTTTCACGTACCTAAATGATATGTTTGAAACAACAAGGGTAAATTTAGCCTTACCCTTGTTGTTTCAAATATATCATTTGGGTACGCACAGAGGGCACATGAATTGGGGTACACATAGTTCATTTATGGGATTTTTCTTGGGAAGCTAATTGCTCATCTGTCATCTACATTATTATGAAGCTAATTGCCGAAGGATCTAGGCCCAGGCTAGAAAGATTTCTTCCCAAACACATAATAAACATGCACATAATCACGACAGCTGAGAAACATAAATGTAGATTTCACAATAGCTGAGAAACATAATTGTAGGTATCATGGTCACCATTTTTTGGAGACAACATAATTGAGTTGTATACCCAAACGATGGAGAGAAACTTCTGAACCTCTAATTCCAACTTGGTTTGGCCCTCCTCTACTCTCTAAATTTATTCCTTATCTATGGTCTTTGGATCCCGCAGTGTCAACTTGGAATTGGAGGTGCAGAAGTTGCTCTCTATCACTTGGGTATACAACTCAATTACATTGTCTCCAAAAAATTGTGACCATGATGCCTACAATTATGTTTCTCAGTTGTTGTGTCCCAGGACCCCTTATGACCCTTTACAACCATTTACGATCCCTAAGAATACATCTTAGACATCTTAAAATGTCGTAAAGGGTCATAAGAGGCTCCTAGGAGGGGCCAGATGAGCTTCCACCTTCACGTGGTTGGCCCTGTTAAGTAGAGAATGGTATACTCTTCTCAAAACAAAGAGAAGCTCAATAATTTAAGGTCTCAGTCCATGGACAAATTAAATTAGACTTACTATCCAAATTGGTACATTGATGAGAATCAATGATCGATCAGAGTTTTTAGATTCTGAGAAGACGTATATGCAGTGGAGGCCAGAAGGGATTTTTGTGGAGATTTTCTAGATGTGGAGATTTGCTAGAGTGGCTATATACATACGAGGGTTTCTAGATTGAGTACCAGTGTAGAGATGATGATTCAGTAACCTATGTCTATAAAACCTTCACAAATATGTCCTCTTAACAATTCTGTGCATATTGACTAGGTATACAACTCAATTATTGGTTATTGAAAGGACATTGTGCACTCAAGTAGTTTAAACTAATCCATTATGAATTTTTTGCACATGGTATCAAGGGTGAGAATTTTTTTGTCTTTAGACTCAATATTGTTGTGACTTAATTTCTCAGTCTAGTTCAAATGATATCATATCAAACTATGCTATTAAGCCTTTGGTGTCATTGTGATCTTTGGATATATGAAAAGTCCTATGTCAAGAAAGTGATTTATCTTTATCTTAGTTTCTATTTTATTGAAAGAAATGAGTGGGTTGGACATTAGTGGTGGATCTATTCTCTCTTATCATTCTTCATAGTCCCTTTGGTAGTTATTCTTTCTTGTAACTCACCTTAATCGGTGTGCATATATTTGAGTGCAATCTTTTCCATGGTTTTTCCCTTTACAAGTTGTTCCACATAAATCTAGTATGTCTTGTGTTTATGTTTTCTATTATTTTTGTGTTCCTATCCTTAAAAGTTTGTAATTTCAAAGTAAGTTTGGTGGAATTAAATATGTATTCCATGTAGGATTGAGGAAAGAAGATGTATAGCTGGAAATGGACAAGGAGATCTACCTTGTCATACGCAGTGTGAAGTATCCCCAAGAAATGAGAATGCTAAGGTGGAAATGACGGGTGGTGGAGAGTGGCAGTCCAAGAAAGCCTTTCCCAAACTCTCCCACAACCCATTCAATCCTCAAAGCATCCCCCTTTTTCTGTCTTTAGAAGTGGAAAGTTTTATTGAAAGGTTAATGACCTTGAGAAAGAACATGTTTGTGTGAAATAAGATAGAAAATGTGTGACTTTTTGTAAATAGTAAACAACAGCGCAACATAACATTGTTGTGCTTAATTTGATAATATATTTTTATTTTTATTTTTAAAAAATTTCAGTTGCTTTTTCGACAAACAAAGAATAGACATATCGATGAGAGTGCTATATATTCAAAATTTATTCTGATGATTTTGCATCACAATTTTGACCAACATTGGTTGTAGAGATTAACATTATAGCCGGCAATTCTTCCAGGTTAAAGCAATTATTTTGATGTCGTTGTCATTGATAATTCAACCACTGTTGACGTCGCAATTTTGATGAAGGTTTGATGTGTCATATTATCGACCCAAAAACTTTGATGACCATTATGGTCGATTGGCTGACCAATTGGTGTCTAATAATTGACTAAAACTCATCAAAAAATAAGATAAAATTTACTAGTGCAAGACCTGTAACATCCAAGATATCCACCAGATTGCAAAAATGCAAGAAACTGAATAAAATATATCTAGAGCAAAATATAGAAAAATGACTCACAGAACTGGAAATTTCTCAGAACAAGCTTTCCAACGATATACCGTTTACCCAAAACAGAGTCTAGATGCGCAAGATAGAGCTCCTGGAGTGCAAAATTGAGCATCTGGCTTTGACAGTAAAAAAACCATAAAAAATTAGAAATTAAAACCTCTAGATCTGGATAGATCTTGGAACTAAATTTTTGATGATATCTTGTTTGCCTGATTTTGACACTGTATGATCAAGTTATGAGAAAAAAACCATAGGTATGCGAATGGGCCCAAAAATGATGTCCAAGGATGTTGACATGTGTTGACATTAGCACTTCACAACATTAAAATTGATGGTTGTATGGCCATCACAACAAAAAAATAATAGGCCCCTAGGGCCAAAAAACCTGGGCCCCTGGTCACATGGGCGACTAGGGGGCTGGTGGCTAGGGGCTCTGTGGCTGAGGGTTGGTCACCCATGTGACCTTGGCTTGCCAAAAAAAGGGTTGGAGGCCGCTGGCATTTGTTGTTGCCATTGGTGGTTAACTGCACCCCCAGCGGTAACTGCGAGATCACTAGCGGTTACTCTGGTGGTGACTGCAGTGTAACAGTTGGTTCATCGCCGGTCATAGGGGGCAGTGACCATGATAGGACCATGGACCGCCAGTGGTGGCTGTAGGGTGGTGCATGGGTGGCCCACATTAATTTTTTTCATTTTCCATCGTACTACCTCAGGATGCATGCCAAGGTCATACAACCTTGGTACACAAAATTTTTTGCCTTAGAATGCAACGATGTTCAAATCGGTTGTGGCCTATATGGATGTGGGGGTTCTTGGCTGCTACGAGCTCAATGATGAGGTCCGTTTGAGCCAAAAATGCTCCAAAATACCTGTGACCACCTCGGGATCCATGTTGGAGCAGGTTGCAAAATGTTTTTTCCACAGATTCCAACTTTGTCCAAATTGGACAAATATAATATGGATCTAGGAGTTCTTGGATGCTTTGAATGCAACCATGAGGTCCGTTTGAAGCCAAGCTAACCAAAAAGAGAGGTCCCCCCAGATTCAATAGAAAAACCTCTAAAACACATATTTGTCGAACACGACTGAATTTCTCAGGAAGAGGATAGGGACAAATAGATCTAAAGCTCTTACCATATTGGAGTTGATGAGTAAACAACCCACAACTCCCAATAACACCTGCACACAAACACCTTTCACAGAAAGAGAGAGAAGCAAGAAGCTAGAGAGGCCTGAACACATGGATCCATGAGAGAGGATAAATCATTGATGTGAAAAAACAAAATTTGCAATTCAATAATGAATAATTTGTTACAAAGTTATAAAAACAAGAGAGATCAATCCTTATAAAAGAAGATCAAAACCCTAAAAGGGTGAACAAACCTAGGTTGCATGATAATAATTAATAAAGTAATTAATTATTATATTCCTAAAGTTTAGCTTAAGTAGAAAGAGAAAATAAGTGACTTAATAATTAAATCAATATGATTTAATTAATAAGTAAACACTTTATTAATCTAACAGTGGCTAGGCATGATATTGAGGTTGAGGTGGTGGTACATTTTATTGAGCAAGATAGGTGTGGTGAGGTTGCAATAGTTTCTAGGATTGAGGGGGTAGTTGTTGTGTGGGTTGGTATGCAGGGTTGTCATAAATTTGTCCTATGTAAGTTGCATGTGCGCCAGTGCCACCGTAAGATGGGTATGCATTTTGTGTGTTCATATTTCTAGGTGGTAGAGCAAGGTAGTTGATGAAAGTGGATGAGCTAGGTTGACGAGGCTAAGGTATGGTTTGAGAAGTAATAGATGAAGGCATGGTTGGATAGTTGGTGAATGCAGGAGCAGTGACAACTAACTCTTGAGGATGTGTCATTTTTGTTATGAATTGCATGGTTGGTTGTGGGATAATGGGGTTGGAGATGTGTGACTATGTCTAGATTCCTAGGGTATGTATTTGTGCTTCAGTGAGACCCATAAGAAGAGTCTGATCTTGTGGTAGGTTGTGATGTAGCAATAGCTGGAAATATGGTTATGACTATAGGGATTTTTGGTATGAGTGGTTGGTTTAGGGGTCCTTTAGGAGGCATCCCCATTGTGTAAAATAGTTGTTTGGGTTGTGTTGTGGAGATGAAAGGTGGGAGTGAGACTTGTGCAAAGGTTGGTTGGGTAATGGGTGAGTTGGCACTTCAGTGAAGATTTGATGAGCGATAGATGGAGGCTCTTCTGTTGTTCCTTGTTGTGTAGGAGGGAAAGGTGGCACTGGAATAAATATTTGAGATATAGGGGGTGGAGGTGACACTTGCATAGAGATTTTTTCTTGGGTGAAGGCTTGAGATGCAAGGGTTCAAGATCGCGCTTGCATGGAGACTTGTGTTACCAACAATGGAGGTGGTACATGTGAGGAAGCTAGCTATGAGGGCTGAGGTGGTGGTCCCATAATAGAAAAAGGGGTTGATTATGGCATGGTATGAATTATGGGATTGGAATCTACTAGTTGGATTAAGTGGGGGATAGAAGAGCCCACTTGGGTATATTTTAGGCATGGGTTAACAATTTATTTTACAACTATGTCAATCATTCCCCTTGGGAGGACTAATAAATGTGTAGGATTGAATTCCAAGATTCCTAGTGTCTTGGGATTACCTTCTTGTGTGAAGTTACTAAGTATAGTATTATGATTTTGGCCTATGATTGCACTAACCATCTTTGCATGTCATGGGTGGTTCATAAAGGCTTCTATAGAACCCGTGGTGGGACCTTCATTTGGGTTAGCCCATATTTCTCGATTTGAGCTTCTTATTTTAGATCATAAGAGACCATAGCATTGTTGGGATTGATTGTTGGGTCAAAAAAACTAGCGACGAGGTTAGGATCCATATCCTTTCTCTTCTTTGATTAGTTTTGAGGTGGCATGAAATGTATGACCTAGAATGACTATGACTATAACAAAGTTTCTAAGGATGATGACGATAATGTAGGGGGAAAATGGTGTACAAGATGGTCCTAAAACATCTAAGGACAAATGGTGATGATGCAAGACTTAAGATTTTGATGAGTGGATGAGTCTAAGGAACTTAAGGATGATGGTGATGCCCTAAAGACCTAGAGGATAACTCAGTCTCAATAGATGTAAGTTTCTTCTCCTAATGTAAGCTCAAATGGATATGACTTGTTGGCCTAGGATATACTTGTGATATTTTGGAAGATGATATTTCTTGTCAATGTGAACCAACCTTTTGATCAAGGTGTTGAGGCCACAAGGATGAAGATGGGCTACTCTATAAAATTCTTAGTCAAAGACTGAAGATAAAAGATGGGTTTTGGATGTAGGTTCTAAGAAACTTGATAGTTGTAACACTAAGTGAGGTATGTTTGATTTTGGGATTCTTGACTTAAGTTCAGATGGGTTTGGATTGTGTGAGACTTCTTAAGTGGACAAAAAAATGCCTAAGGCTAACTTTGAAATGTAATGGTGGTAATGGAATTTTTGTGATGAAGAAGAGTAAAAGGATATGTTTGTCGCGTGCCAGCTAGTCATATCTCTCAAAGTTGACAAATGCATGATTCAAGTGATATTTTCCCATGAAGTGTGAAAGCTTGACGTTGAAGATGATTTTGCTAAGCTTATCACGCTCTTGGATTCCTTGTTGGATTAACTTCACAATGTGTTATATTTTCTTAGTCTCTTGATTAGTTATCTTCTTCTCTTTGTACACATGAGGTAATGGGAGCTTTGATTTATTATGCTTTGCTGAATTGGTCATGCATTCAATCTCTTTGGTCTTAATGATTATGAAGGTGAAGGTTCTCAAATTTTGCAAATTTTGGATCTATCAAACTAGGTAGTGACTATGGTAAGTATACCTTGGCTTCATTTTAGGAATAAATTATAGGATTTGATCTCCTCCTAGGACAAGTGATCAAGAAATCTTGCAAGGGACAAAGAAACCTTATGAGAATAACAAAGTTTTGGATTTGATCTCTTTGGAAAAAAGACTTGCAACTTCGAGTGTGTATGTTCTGACAAATGTTTCTTATTGGGTTTGTAACATCAAAAATACGCACAAGAAATTCTACCCCATGGAATCATCTTAGCCTTGAAAACCTTTTCTCACAAATTTAGTCACATGCCTGAGAGATAATCAGAATACAACCACTGAAGACCATACAATGGGTCAAACAATTTCATATTATTCAACTCCAAATGCTCAAGGATGGAATGAGATGATGAGTGTCTTGGGGAGGTTACTATCCTCCTTGCACAAAGATTATCAAAATTTCAGGGGTGAAATGGGTAGCTTCTACTCTAAAGGTGTTTAGTCATGGCATCCATTTGAAGCTATCCCTTGTAGTCCTACAAGAAAGATTAAGGCCTATAACCCTACGAGTCCCTTGGATGGTGTAGTCTCGCAAGAAGGACTAAGGCCTCAAATCTGTACACACACAAAGGCATATAAAAGATAGAACTAGATACATCCTTTGAGACTTTAATCTCAAAGAGGCATTTGTTTATAGTGGGTTGGAAGGGTAAGGTTTTCCTTGTTCCCACTTCAGTTGATCCCATGAGATTTTTCCCTTATTGAAAGCCCCTCTAAAGGATTAACTTAAAATCATGAATTGACAATGAAAGGAGTCTAAATTTTTTAATTTTCCCACAAAGGGGAAAATAGCATACTCTCCTATCCAATGTTTTTTCTCCCAAACACACCAAACACATGTTAATTCCCAAGGCTCCTTTTTAAGTGAGCTATCAAATGGGTATGGATTTTTGATTGTCTTAAAAAGATAAGAGAATAATCCCTTATCACTTAACAACCACTACAAGTGAGCCTTTATTAAATGTACCTAAGAAAATAAATCTAAGGGAAACAAATAGTTTATTTGTATCTCCTAGGTGTTGGCAAGTTGACTATACTATTGAATATGACTTAATATAGTGTTGTCATTAAGGCAAAAAAGTCATATAGTGTTTTGGAGTCAGTGCACATCATCAGAAGATCAAAAATTGGCTACGTATAGAAGACTAGACAATTAATAGAGCCCTAGTAGTTCAGAGCATTAGCGCACATACGTATGACCGCGTTATGGTATGTGCCCTAGAAGATAAGATGGTAAGATTATATTCATGCTTAGTCTAAGAGCACATGATCAGAAGATTCAGTATGACAAAGATACAGACAGTTGAAGTTACACAAACAGTGAATGCCAGAACAGAATAGTATATGCAGTCGACTGTTGGTAATTTGTTTAGCGATGATAAAATTATTTTGTATAGGCTATGAACCTATTGTATTTAGGTTATAGACATGTTATTATGTTTTTATGTAAACACACTTGAGCCAATTCAATTGGAAGAGTTGTATGTAATCAGTTATAGGCTGACCTAGTTAATTATTTTGGTAGTGCATATAAATATGAGATGTGCCCTTTGTAATTATTATGAAAGTAGTTATAGAGTTGAGATAAGCAAAGAAAAAGTGTGTGGAGAGTTGTAAATATATACTAGAGCTTTGCAAGAGGTCAAAGCATCAACACATCAAAGGAACTGATCGAACAAGCAGTGTCATAGTGCCAGTTCATCCAGCAGATATAGTGTGTATCTGAGATCAGAAGGTTGTAGCCTTCACCATTTGAGAAGTAAGCTCTAGGATAGTGTGTCCCCACCCCTAACAAGGTTAATTGTAAAAGACTCCTAATAGGGTTTGACCTTTGACAAACAATTGGTATCAGAGCTCTGGTCCTCAACAAAGAAGTTTAACCACTTGAGGAGATCATGGACAAGACAGAAATGAAACATCTAAAAAGAAATCTTGAAGCTACTCTTGAAGACTTGGACAGATCTGAAAAAGAAATTGAAAAGCTAAAAGAAAAGTTTAGTGATGCTCAAGCAGTCATCAAAAGACTAAGGAAAGATTTAAAAGAATGTTCCACCAGTGATTTAGGGATCATGGTCAAAAAGCTAAATGAAGAGAACACATCTCTGAAAGATCAGATTGAAGAATTAGATGACAAGCTAACTAATAATCAGGAAGTCTATGATGAATAGATCAAAGAGAACCTTCAACTGAATGAAGAATTAAGGCAAGAAAACATGGAAATGTTGGAGCTAAGAAACAACAAAGAAAGCTTGGAATCTGAATTAAAAGAGGCTAAGAATCACATTGATAAATTACACACAAGCAAGGATCTGATTGAATCTCAGCTGTATGCTCGAAAGCTTAAAGGAGATACCAGTGGTATTGGATTCAATGAAGCACAAAATTAGATTGACAACATGTGAGCAAGAATGAAAGCACTAGAAGACACCACAGATTCTAAGAAGACTGAAAATCAGACTAAAGATAAAGCTGAACCATCCAAAGATGAGCGCAAGCCAGTAGACCAAACTTTTTATGCCTGCAACAAGCATGGAAACATTGCAAGGAATTTTAAAGAGGTAAAACCTTTCAATGGTTACTATTATTCATGCAATAAATTTGGTCATAGAGCTATGAATTGTAAGACAAGTCAGAAGAACAAGACTTGGCATAACCAGAGAAATCAGAATCAGCCAAATATAAGAAGTTTCCAAAATGTTACATGTCAGATATGTAACTATAATGGTCACTTAGCTAGACAGTGCAAAATGGTAACCCATGTCAATGTGTTGAGGAATCTAAGGCCTCCAATTATTTGTCACTCATGTAACAAGGCTGGACACATCTCAAGGTTCTGTAGATATAGAATGCAAAGTTAGGAAATCCCTAAAAAGCCAGAAGAATCAATATTGGACACTGAAGGAGAAGTCAAGTTTGTGAAAGCTTCAAAAGATGCGAGCTTGATTTGGTCAGAGGAAAAGAAGGATAAGGTTGATGAGAATGTATTGGATGCATCCACAGTGGACACACCCTCTACATCTAGATGAATGGCCCTTAGGGTCATAGGGGGATCTAATTTAGCTCTAAACCCTTGTGCGATCGGTATACTCACCCTCAGAGTATGTGCCTTTAGATTTAACCTTTTGAAGACTAGTTGAACCTATGTGCAAGAGCACACTAGCTGATTGTTAGTAGAATGAAAGTTGGAAATTTTCAATGAAAGTTTGGTTTACGTGGCAAGCATTAATGGTGGAATTCTTACTTTAAAGTACACAGAAGCTTGAAGATCACTCATTGCATTTGATTTAAGAGTGATTGAAGAGAACAAAAGCCCTAGTAGTTGATTGTGAAGGATTGTAGATTAATTCACTAGTGAAGTAGTGTGTTTGATCAGTTGCGAAAGCCCTAATCCATCACGCCGATTCAGAAGTTCTTGGAAAGCATTAAGAAAGTGATATACAAGTAAGTGATGGCTACTCAAATTGTATTTGATGTTGTGGAGAAGAAAATATATGTGTTTAAGAGGCACCCATTCAAATCTACATTGGATGACCTAGAAGGGGCATTCTCCCACACTCCTATGGGTGTTATGCATGTCGAAGACATCTATGCATACATATATTGTAAGAAGGAGCCTGTAGGACTTGACAGGATAAGAGCGCAGTTAGAAACCATGATGAAACCTGATAAAACCTTCCTGGATGAGTATGTGTAGTTTGAAAACCACCTGATAATCGAATACGCTACTACATATGAGTTTTATGACTCCGAATGGATAAAGAATCTACTTACTAGGATTCATGATGACCTATTCTGGATAGGTGAAGTTTCGGTCAGGATTATAGGAGACCTAATCCATGAGATGAAAGGTCTCTCTAAGAAAGGCGCCATTCTTCCAGCAGGCAAGGATGTGAGAAAACTTGTTGAGAAAACATGCAAATCAAGAAGTGATATGCGTTGAATGACTATAGAGCCTATAGAGGAAATGACATCAAATTGATGTCTATGATACTAGGGTATAGGTTTCAACACACCAGCAGAGTGAAAAGTGTGTCAGCGGCCATAATTCTTGCAGCAATAAGATAATTCTTACAGTAATAAGACTTGTGAGGGAAAATGGAGAGTTTAATCTATGTGAGATCATGTGCACACAACTGATAGACAACATCAAAGCCATTAAACATGACAAGACAAAAATATTCAGATTTGGGTCTTTGATCATATACATGTACTTCCACATTGTTGGAAAGGTGTCAGATTTGTATTTGGACAAGAGTATGCCTACAATGCCACAAATATCATTTAAGGAAACCACTAAGAATACACTGAAGGAATACATGACATTGGAATTGAAGACATTTAGGGCCAAAATGCAGATGAGATACAGGATTCCAAAAAGCATTGTTGAAAAGTACAAAGATAGCATTTGCTTTATGGTAGAAACTGATACAACATGCATGGAAGCAGTTGAACCAAGGATAAAGTGGCTTCATCCACCTGAATATGAGGTTGAGGAGCCAATCCTAGAGGCATATTCTCAAGTACTATTATCAGCACCTAAGGACCCTAATGAGCCAAGATGGGGGACTTGTGAAGAGAAAATAAGAGAATTTGATGCAGTCTTAAACAATGCAGCAACTAAAAGAAAAGTAGCCAAGGTTATTTCTGAAATATTGAAGATTCATGGAGTAACTCAAGAAGACTTGGACAAAGCAAGACAAGAAAAGATTGCTTTGGGTTGTGAGAGAGCATCAGCAAAAGAAGAAAAGGAAGATGATCCTAAGTTGAAGAAGATCAAGATTAAGAAGACTAATGATCAAAAGAATAAACAGGACAAAACTAATGTTACCACTCTTGCGCCCACTGTTACAATTGACATTGAGACCACAAATACATCTCCCAAGATGCCTAAGAGAAGAAAAAAAAAATTTACAAGCCACCCTTCAGCTAGAGCCACAAGAAGCAGAGTGAAAAATGTGTAGCCACCTCTAGAAGTAGGAATCCTACCTAGTATTCAAGTGTTAAGGACTAGAGTAGTAGAAGAAGGAAGGCTAGATTAGATAGCCAAGTTTTATGAAAAATACCATGAAATTGATAAATCTGAGATTCATGAGATATTGATCAAACACATAATAAAATTCAAGAAGCTAGTTCTTGAGTTGAAGACAGCTATCCCAGATAATGTATGGGAGATTTTGGATACCTTGAAGAGACAAGCCACTGAAGAAGATTTCAAAATCAGAGAAAAAACATTGGATTATAATCTTCTAGTATGTTCTATTGAAGAAAAGCCACTGTTACTAAATTTGGTAAAACCACACTTAAGGACAAAGATGAGAACATTACACATCATGAACAAAGATTATGAACTGGTGACAAAAGAAACAGAGAGAGCCTTTGAAAAGGTATTCTTAGAACAACACATGAAACCTTCATCTGCACCCATCACTTAAACATCTTATGAGAAGGAAAAAGAAACAAAGATCACTAATGTACTAGTGACAGGTCCTCAAGACTCAATGCCTACAGTTGAAACACCCACAGAGGCAGAGAAGCATGCGCCCATGGTGGAAGCACATATGGATGATACAATCTTTATTGACAATGTTGAGATTGTAATGGCGGCCTCAGATATTGATTTGAATAAGTTTGAAGAATCTTTTGTAAGCACTCAAGAGGTTGAGAACCTATGTGGTAACACTCCTCTCAATCAACAAGAACAAGTATTGATTAAGGACATAATAGATGAAAAGGAAGAAAAAGAAACAGAAAAAGAGGAAGAAAAGATAGAAGAAAAAGAAAAGGAAGTAGAAAAAGAGAAAGGAGAAGTAGCGATGAAAGATAGTGAGCCAATAGATGAGCCATCAATTGAAATGACAATTAGAGTAAAGCAAGAAGTAATGGATAGCACTCCTATCACTCCTTCTATATCATTGTTGTCAAGATTGACACCAGACACCACTAGTCTGGATTCTTGGGGAGAAGAAGACCTGATCAAGATTAGTGTCTTAGCTATGGAGAAGGCTAAAGAGAAACAAGTAATGAGGAATCCCCTATTTTTTGAGTCAGTGAACATCTTGAACAACTTGCTACCTTCAAACAAGAAAGTGTCTAAGGTTCATTCAGTGGATGATGTGATCACAATTGTTTCAAATTTTAAGACAAATTTTTCTATCTTGGAAGAATCTGCATCCCTAGTTGCAAAAGAGAAGTACATGAAGAAGAGGCTCAGTGAATTGGTCAGTAACTTTTCACTTGACCTAAGCTCACTCAAGGTTGGTCAAGCATCCTTAAAAGAGTTCGCAACAAATGTCAGAAAGATCATTGCAGATTGTATGGATCAAGACAAGTTGACTGATGATCAGTTCAAGAAGATACAAGAGGCAGAAGCAATGATAGAACAAGTAAGGAAATCAGTAGAAGAACCCTCCACTAATGTAAATATGTTTGATAATATATATCAAGGGTAGATTGACAAGATTGAATGAGCATACAAGGAGATGTCTAAAATAAGAGCAAGGAAAACCCAACTAAGGAATGCTCTTGCACCCATGCTAGATGTGCTTAATTAGAATAGAAAGGAGAACGATGCCACCATGGTGACATATAATCAAGGTCCTAACTCAGATTTGGAGAAGATGGAGAAGCTGAATTATGCATTATGCACCCATCTCCAAACAGTCAATGCACTGATTGCATTCTGGAAGCAAGAGATCCACAAGTTGCAGATAGCATATCCGGATGTACTTTCCCTGTAAGTACTTGTAGAGATTCAGTTCTTAGCACCTTTTTCATTAATGTCAAATGGGGAGTATGTATAAAATATGGAGTTATAGATATGTAAAGAAGATGTATAGTAATAAGACTAAGGGAGATATAAGTTAGAGTTTTTGTATAAGAGGACAGATAGTAACTTTTCCATATTCCTTTGTTGCCATCAATGACAAAGGGGGAGATTGTTGGAAAGTTGACTTTACTATTGAATATGACTTAATATAGTGTTGTCATTATGGAAACAAAGTCATATAGTGTTTTGGAGTCAACGCACATCATTAGAAGATTAGAAATTGGCTAAGTACAGAAGACTAGACAGTTAACAAAGCCCCAGTAGTTTAGAGCATCGGCACATGTGCGTATGATTGAGTTATGGTATGCGCCCTAGAAGATAAGATGGTAAGAGTATATTCATGCTTATTCTAAGAGCACATGATTAGAAGATTCGGTATGACAAAGATATAGATAGATGAAGTTAGACAAATAGTGAATGCTAGAATAGAACAATATATGCAGCCGACTATTGGTAATTTGTTTAGCGATGATAAAATTATTTTGTATAGGCTATGCGCTATTGTATTTAGGTTATAGACATGTAATTATGTTTGTATGTAAACACGCTTGAGCCAATTTAATTGGAAGCATTGCATGTAATTTGTTATAGGCCGACCTAGTTAATTATTTTGGTAGCGCATATAAATATGAGATGTGCCCTTTGTAATTATTATGGAAGTAGTTATAGAGTTGAGATAAGCAGAGAAAAAGTGTGTGAAGAGTTGTAAAGATATAATAGAGCTTTGCAAGAGGTAAAAGCATCAGCGCATCAAAGGAACTAATCAGACAAGCAGTGTCACAATGCCAGTTCATCTAGTAGATATAGTGTGTATCTGAGATTAGAAGGTTGTAGCCTTCACCATTTGAGCAGTGAGCTCTAGGACAGTGTGTCCCCACCCCTAATAGGGTTAATTGTAAAAGACTCCTAATAGGGTTTGACCCTTGACAAGGTCACTATACTAAATGCATTGTAAAGACAACTCCTAACAAGGTTAAGGATCCTCTAACAAGGATCATAAGACACTAGTATAGATTATTAGTGGGTGTCGATTCCCACCGGGTTTTTTACCTATTTTGGTTTCCCAGTAACCATATTGGTGTTATGTGTTGTGTTCATCTATCTTGTTTATGTTAATGTTCATTTCAATTCTTAAGCACTCAAGTTAAGTTTAAAGAGTAAAGTAAAAAGATTAAATATAGTGAACACTGATTCACACACCCCCCCCCCCCTCTCAGTCTTCCCATTCCTAACACTAGGAAACTTGCAAATCAAATGTGTGAATAGTTTTCTTGTTTTTTATTTCTTCAACTAAATCTCTCGCAAACCCAAGGCATTAGTAGTTTGATGTGTTAAGTCTTGGCCAAATGTCTTGCAAGAGTCATCATTTCTTAGAAAACCAAAATGCTACAAAAAACTAGGTAAAATAGTAACTTGAAATCCATAGAATATTTGATTTTTTTAGCTAGACAGGGTGCAAAAGACAAAACTAGGTCGTAGACGATAGACCCAGGTTGCAGATGGCAGGAAAAGAGATGACCAATCTAGGTCGTAGATGACAGAATAAGAAAAGTTACTTGACACGTTCCAGTTTGTACAAGCACAATTTTTTAGGCTTGGAGATGACAAAATAGCCTACATAGACAACAAAGTACGAAATAAAGGAAAATATCAGTGGTTAGGAAAAAATTTAAATTTTGACAGCACGTCCTCTTGTAAAAATTTTAGTTTGATAGAAACCCAAGAGCAGAAAATACCAAACATTTGTAAGAAAACATTTTAAAACATAAAAGGTGTTATTGATTCATGTTAAATAAACATGATAAAACAAGGAGTATGGATGAAAGAGCATGTATATGACAATATGAGTAGATGACAAAGTGAGGTCAGAGACAACACTGTGTTCAAAAGAGATGACACAACGTGTTCTAGGCCTGCAAGTCACAAAAATAAAGTTTGAGTTTTAAAGGGATGTGGGTCCCACTGGGTGTGCCAAAATGTGTGCGATGAAAACCTACATGTGTCAAACAAGCTCAAACATGCAAAATTTAGTGGATAATCATTCTAACAATCTAAAAAACATGTAAAAAAACTAATAACAACATAAGTACCCATCACAACACTGATAGCTCACCAAAAATAAATGCACATGTAAAGGCTTGTTTGATTTTCTCTTTTTTAGAGATGTGGGTGTTCTCTCTCTCAAAAACACAAATATATTAATCACCAATTAATTATTTTCTTGATTATGGATGAAAATAAAAAATGCAAGCTAATGGATGATGGAAGAACTCAAGAACAAGTATGAGGAAACCTACCTCAAGCCTTCACCAAATGATGAAGATGAAAGTGCAAAAACTAAGCTAGAATGATTTGCAAGATCAAATGAAACTAAGATTCAATTTCATTTACCTAGCATGTAATTTATAGATTCAAATGAACTAAGGTTGCAACAAAATGCTAAAATTCTTAATAAAATCTCATAATGAAACTAGCAAGACAACAATGCACAAATGAAAGATATATTTTTCAATGAGTGAGGCCTCATATTTATAGATTTTGGAGGGAAGGGAAAGGCTTGGATGAGGTGGAACCTATATGGCATCCACATAGGAGCCTTATAAGGGACACATAGGCTAGAGATGATGGTTATGCAAAAGTCAACAAAGAGATTTTAAGGCTTTGTGAGGATCAAGGTTTCTCACACATGTGTGGGCAACTTTTGGGAAATGTGTGGGGGACAAGAAAGTGGTTGCATTTAAGGAAGTTGGGTGGATTCCTTGGGATGGGTTGTTGTGAGCAACTCATTAGCCCTAATGGATTAGGAATCCCTTTTACAAGTGGGATTAGTGGATAATTAGGTGGGAGGGTAGGTTTAGCAAGTAGGATGATAGAGGTAGGATAGGTTTCTAGGTTGGGTTTAGATTAAATTCAAATAAAATTTAAATTAATCATAGTTTAGAAGAATTAGGAATGTGAAGGGGTTAAATAAATATAAATTTATTAAATGGGGATTTTGTGAGGCAAATGTATTAAATTGATTTAATACATTGGGATAGTATTTAAATTATATTTAAATACAAAAAGGGAAATGAAATTATTTAATTAATTAAATAAAATAGTTATATGAATATAATTAATTGATTATAGGAATTATTAATTAAAATAAATTTAATTAATAAAGTTAATTTTTAAACATCTAAAGCGGGGAAATGGAGTCCTCTAATCTAAACATGTAAATTAGAAATAAATTTCTAATACCATTAAATTAGGGAACAATCAATTAGGCTCAACTTCAAACCCTTGGGAGAGTTGGGTATATATGGTTGATCGGTGACTGATTGTTCCCTCTTTTGATTTGGATTCATTATATATGATTTGGAAAGTGAGAAAGAATGAACTAGGCTAAAAGGTTCAAAATTGACAATAATCAATACAAACATGCACATTATCACTAGACATCGTAGTACCCTAGGTCTCTTAGGTGGATAACATAAGTCAAACTGGTCTCACAAGCCTCCAAACTACCTTTGAATCAACTTTCAAGTAAAAACACTAGGACTATGGCACTAGGTGCCCAAGTCCCTCAAATATTTTTTTCTTAATTGATTATGTCTTTTTTTGCACTAGGCTCTTGCGCCACTAAACTAGATTTGAAACCTCTATTTGAACCTATATCGACTAACAAGGAGGGGAAAATGGTGTTGGATTATACAAGGGATTTATCAAGTCAAATCTTGAGTTAGGAATCAACCCTACAACAATAATGATGAAAATGAAAGTTTTACCCTTGCTAGGTTATATAATTATCTAAAGGAAATACTTGAATGAAAATATTGAATTGAAAAAAAATATTCCTTTGATGATTCAATGCTCTTAGGATAAGTTCACAAAATATTGATGAAATAACATGATGAATCATCACAAAATCAATCATAAAATTAACTTGAAGATGCCTTGTTATAGCTTGATGTTCCTTAAATCAAATATGTTCTTGAGAAAAATACTTTCTCATGGGGAAGAAGAGCTTGTAGATGAGATATTATGAAATTAAGTAGGAGAGATTCCTTATATAGGGTTCTCGAGGTAATTTTTATTTTTTTCTAATCTACAAAGGTCATATCTAAACTTCAAGCCCTGATCTAGATATTTCAAGGTTAACATATTATTCTCCCAAAATTTCAGCCAAAAAGCATTGGACTATTTTGAAAACTATAGACTATGTGAATAATTTATAATGTCCAAGAAAAATAGGCTAAAATTTTAAGGTGAGTAAAATAATAGGGCCCCAATATCATATATGTAATAAATATTAGAATTGATAACATTAAAGTAGGGAATTACATGCATTGAAATAAAAAATATGATAAAACCCCATATGAGCTTTAGATGGTGTAGATTAAATGGCACACTAAAATAAGGGTCCAAGGAAGAGTGTATTGAGATTTAAAATAACATGGGGATTAAATACTCTTGAATTAAATATTTATCTAGAGCTCAAATTGGTCTGAAAAGTGTTAAGAGGAATGGAAAGATAATATGATGCTAGGATAGTTTTGGTAAAGGAGTACAATTCATGGCACTACAGTATATATTTATATTCAATCATTATATAGTTCATATCCTTATAGCTCCATATGTTTTTGTATACATTCATTATATCTCTTTATATCTTACTATCTGACTTCTATCCATTTCTGCTCTATATTTCACTTATTACTAGTGAAGGTATCTCCTAATATACTTGTGTCTACAATGGGAGATGTGACTCTTACAAAGTATTGCTAGCTTATGTTGTATGTTCTAAAGCTCAGACTCCATGAACCTCATGTAGTAAGATGCAGAAAGATATCTCAATATCTATCTTGTACCTATTTCCTACTAACATCATCCCCTTTTCAAACCCTTGACTTGTCTTCAAGTCAACCTTGTTATGCCAAACTAATGTCTCTGTACATCTTGAAGGGTATCAAAATTTTTTATCTCATTACTTCTTCCACCAACTGTACAATAAGAAATTATGATCAAGGGGGACCAATCCTATATCCTATTGTACATTAGGAAGGAGGATGGTCCACATGGATTGAATAGGATCAAGCACTTGTTAGCATAACTGATGTAGTGATGATTAAGGTTGGTATAGATTTAATGACAGGTGAATCTGTTATGAGTTTATAATTGATATCAATTGGTTGAATTATTATTTTTAGTATGTTACCAAACATTGTGTGAATACATCATGAGTTGCAGTATGTTTCTAAAGTTTCTATTCTAATGGAAGCTTATCTTATGTATCATGATGTTAAGTTTGCAACCATGACTTTTGATATGAAGAATTGTGTTGGTTATGTTTGAATGGAATCAAACTGGGTAACTCCTAAAATAGTCAGTGATAGACATAAAGTGATTTTAATTTTGTCTCAAGTTGGTAAAGTATTTGATGGAGTGGCCACAGGATATGATTGTTAACAATGTCTAGATACTATTTTGAGGATCACCACTTATAATGTTGACAGGTGAAGATGACTTAATTAACTAGAAGTGGTATTGACAGAATGAACAGATAAACAAGACAGAGGTCTTGAATAGGTAATGCAGATTTGTGAACCAGTGGAGAATTCTGAAGTGACAATAGGATCAGTGATGTTTGTAGTGAAGTGGTAAGGGAGTTTCATGATTTTTGGAAAGTGTTTGAAATCACATTTCCTGAGGTATGATTTTGGGGAGGATTTTTCAAGAAGTTTCTTGTAGTCAAAACAATTTTTTAAGATGGTTCAATTTCTAAGGTGAAATCTATATGAAAGTCGACGCAGTTAGAGAAAATGTTTTATGAGTTGTTAGATACATTGTATCTTACCTAACATGATCTAGATTTTTCTTATCTCAGGTCTAGGGTTTATTTCAAGTCAGTGGAAGAAACTCTATATATTGGAAAGATGAAAAAAGAGTTAGTTGTTGATTGAGAATTATAGATGGGCGTGGTGACAAAGAAAGTGAAGAAATCAAGTGAGATCAAGCCAGAAAAGAGTAAAGTGTGTGGTGAAGAGTTTTAGAGCTTAATAGGATCTGATCATGCAAAGGTAGTGCAATTTCACAAATCATCTTATATGTTTCTTTCTAACCATTGTAATAGTGAAATCCCTTAACCGGGTAGATCCTAACATATCTTTATTGTAAATCTCTAACAATGTGGTATTCATATTGAATGTTTTAAGTCCTTTAAGAAGGTGTCTCCTAACAGGGAAAACATCCTAACAGGTCTAAGGAAAATCCCTTAACTGAGTAGCACCTAACAATATTTTTTTAAATCTTTAACAGGGTAAGCTCCTAACATGGCATATTCCAGAAGACTATAGATTTAGTGGGTACTAATCCCCACATGTGGTTTTTCCCACTTGGATTTCTATGAGTAAAAAATGGTGTCTTCATTGTGTGATTGATTATTTATGGATGCACATTTTGAAGGTTTCTATTCATGTTAATTTATGTTGAATGTTTTGGTGCGCAAAGTTTGAAGAGTTTTAAATATGGGAATTTTTTGATTACTAATAAACCCCTCCCCTCTCAGTAATCAAACTTGTATTATCAATTGGTATCAGAGATTTTGTCCTCTTGGTGATAATCTTAATAGATTTAGGGAAAATATCTAAAGATGTATAGGAAGGAAGCACCTAAGTTCTCTAAGGATAATTTCTCTACATGGGTAAATGGGATGAAGTTGTATCTATCAGGAATTGGAGATCAAGCATTGGTTCATCTCACAACCTAGTATTTTCAACCTCCTAGAACCCTAACTAATGTACAAACAAGGATAAATTTGGAACATAACTCTATAATGATAGAAATAGAAAGTTATCTATCTAATGTTGAGTTTGTAGATATCAAGGATATGGATAATGCTAAAGACATGTGGGACAAGTTGATAATAATATATGGTAGTGATGGTCATGTTCAACAAGAAAAAGTGGATAGCCTCATAGGTAAATATGATGAAATGAGAATGCATGAGGGCGAGAATATTGCACAATACAACTATAAGATAAAAGAGGTTGTTTTTGCAATCAAAGGATCTGGTGGACAACTTGATGAAGATGATGTGGAAAGAAAAACCTTGAGAACCCTACTATCACAGTATGTTATTAGAGTCTCTTCTATACAATAATTGAGATCTATTAATCCCACAAATGTGACTCTAGATTCTTTGGTTGGAAAGCTTATTATTTTTGAGCTAAGTAATTTTGATAACAATATGCCTAGAATAGAAGTTGCATTCAAAGCTTCCCTAACCATTGGTCCATCAAGGAAAGGAAAAGAAATCTCTAATAGTTCTGAAGGAAATCATGACTATGATTCTATCTTGTCTGAGGAAAGAGATCAAGATGAGTTGGAGGCACTGCTAACAAGGAGATTACCTAGAGGAAAAAGAAACTACAGAGGTAAACTTCCCTTAAAATGCTTTGCATGTAACAAAATTGGTCATATTGGATCAAGATGTTCTGAAAATGACAGGAAGGATAAGCACAAGAGATTTAGGAACTTTAAAGACAAAAACAACAAGGCATGTTACCTAGTAGACGAAGTGACTAATGAAGAATCATATGGAAGAGATAATAAGGAACAATTTGAGATAGTTTTTATTGCAGTCAAAGAAGAACCCTCAATCAGTGGAGATGGAGTTAATGAGGAAAAAGTGTTGATTTCAAGTATGAATTACAACAATGATTGGATAATAGATAGTGGGTGTACACATCACATGACTAGTGATAAGAGAAAATTTATTTCAATAGAGGACTGTGATGGAGGAGCAGTCAAATTTGGTAATGGTTCTCCATGTGTGGTAAGAGGTAAAGATTCAATAACACTTAATGAAAACACCAATTGTTATAATTTTTATTGGGATGATGGATTAAAGTATAACCTATTAAGTTTTGCTCAATTGAATAACAAAGGTTTCAAATTGTAATTCAGTAATGGTGTTTGTAAGATCTTAGGAAACTCTAGAGAGTTGATTGTTGTTGGTGAACAGATAAGAGGTAATCTATTCTGATTGAACTCTA
This sequence comes from Chamaecyparis obtusa, assembly GCA_027943335.1. Taxonomy (NCBI): domain Eukaryota; kingdom Viridiplantae; phylum Streptophyta; class Pinopsida; order Cupressales; family Cupressaceae; genus Chamaecyparis; species Chamaecyparis obtusa. Next base: position 1,449,360 of record BSBK01001728.1, read on the forward strand.
TTAATAAACACTGCTTATTTGCTAAAGTTGAAGATTTTTGGGTGTGGCATAAAATATTTTGTCATGTTAACTTTGATAATATGGTAAAGGTCAATAAGAAAAGACGTGTTAGAGGTATGCCTACTTTAGCTAAGCCAGACAATGTTATGTGTAAGGAGTGTCAGTTGGGAAATTTGACTAGGTCTAGCTTTACTAGTATAGTCTATTCATCACAGAGCATTCTTGACCTTGTGCACACTAATTTGTGTGGATCGATGAGAACACAGAGCTACTATAGAGACAAGTACTTTATCTTGTTTGTTGATGATTACTCAAGCATGATGTCTATTACATTTTTGAAGGATAAATTTGATGTATTTTACATTTTTAAGGTGTATAAAGAAAGAGTTAAAAAAGAAACAAGTAAAGCACTTAAGTACCTCAAATCTGACAGAGGAGGTGAGTTTACCTCACAAGAGTTCACAACATTTTCTAAAGAACATGGAATCAAGAGACAAATGTCAACACCAAGAATGCCCTAGCAGAATGGAATTGCTGAGAGAAGGAATAGATCAATAATTGATTGTATAAGAACACTTTTGATACAAATGATTATATGTGAATTTTATGTTATTTGATGTGAATTTTTTTAAGAGTTTTATATTCTACAAGTTGATTACTTTTGGACAATGTACTACAACTTTTATATTGATATAGAGACTGATTTGAATGCTAAATAGATCTAAGTTTGTTGAAGAGTTTAAAAGTTATGTTGGTACATATGGACCTGAGGATAATTGATTCACCCCCCCTCTCAATTATTCTAAAATCATTCTAACAAGAATGTGGGTGAGGTAAGATCATTTCATGGTTTGGCTAGTTTCTATAGAAAGTTCATTAAGAATTTCAATTCTGTTTGTAATGTTGTGACTAAGACTATGAGAGGAGATAAAAATAATTTTAAGTGGACACATGGAGCTGACAAGAGTTTTAAGATTTTGGAACAAAAGGTTGGTGAGTTACATGTGTTAGCTTTGTCTGATTTCAATAAGTTATTTCAAGTTGAGTGTGCTGCAAGTGGTAGTGCAATAGGAGTTGTATTGAGTTAAGAAGATAAACCTATGGCTTTCTTTAGTGAGAATTTGAATTATGCTAAAAATAAGTATTGTGTATGATTAAGAGTTTTATACTATTGTTCAAGCTTTGAAAAAGTGGAGACATTATTTGATTCCTAAGGAGTTTGTGTCGTATACTCATCATAAAGCTTTGCAATATTTGGGAAGTCAACATAAGTTGAATCAGAGACATATGAAGTGGGTTGAATATTTACAGAGTTTCACATTTGTGATCAAGCATAAGAGTGGAGTTACTAACTGAGTTGTAGATGCACTGAGCAGAAGACATTCTTTGTTGACCAAGATGAAGGTTGCAATTCTTGGTTTTGATGAGATGAAGGAATTGTATGATACTAACCTTGATTTTTTTTTAGGGGTGGAGAGAATGAAGAGCACCAAATCTATCAGAACAAACGAGTAAGTTTGGGGATTATTTCATTCAAGAAGGTATGTTGTTTAAAGGAATTCAATTGTGTATACCAATAAGTTCCATGAGAATTAATTTGATTAAGGGAAAGCATTGTGGTGGATTGGCTGGACATTTTGGAACTAATAAGATATTGAGCTTGCTTAAGGAAAAGTATTATTGGCCACATATGTATAAGGATGTTTAGAAGTTTGTAAGGAGTTGTGGAATTTGTCAAGTTGCAAAAGGCGTAAGTCAGAATAATGGATTGTATATACCTATTTCTATTCTTGAGAAAACTTGGAGTGACATCAGTATGGATTTTGTTCTTAGATTACCTAAGATAGCAAGAGGGTATGATTCCATATTTGTTGTTGTGGATAGATTTTCTAAGATGGCACATTTCATACCATGTAAGAAGACATCAAATGTTGTACATAGCTAATATTTTCTTCAAAGAGATTGTTAGATTGCATGGATTACCAAGAAGTATTATCTCTGACCGAGATAGTAGGTTTGTTGGTTATTTTAGGAGGACTTTATGGAAGAACATAGACACTGAGTTGAGGTTTATTTATACATTCCATCTACAGATAGATGGACAAAAAGAGGTTGTGAATAGAAGTTTGGGTAATTTGTTGAGATTTTTAGTTGGAGATAAGCCAAGTAATTGGGATATGGTATTGGCACAAGCTGAGTTTTCATATAATAATTCTGTGAATAGGAGTTCAGGAAAAACACCTTTTGAGATTATTACTGGAATGCAGCCTAGAGGAGTATCAGATTTGAGGGATATTGTTGGTGAAGAAAAGAGAAGTGCTGAAGGGGAAGTATTTTCTGATTTTATGAAGTCTTTACATAAGGAAGTGAAGTTGAAGTTGAAGTTGGAACAAAGTAATAAGAAATATAAGGAAAATACTAACAAGTCTAGGAGACATCATGTTTTTGAAGTTGGTGATGAGGTGATGGTTCATTTGAAGAAGGGAAGATTTCCTATTGGAACATATAGTAAGCTGAAAATGAAGAAGTTTGGTCCTTGAATAATTTTGAGGAAGTTTGATAGTGGTAATGCTTATGAAGTTGAGTTACCTGATGACATGGATATATCTCCTATATTCAATATTGCTGATTTTCATAAGTATCATGAGTCAGATGATGAATTTTTTATACTAGATTATTATCCTAAGAAGCATGTTGAAGAGGTTGAATGAATATTGGATTAGAGGATTGGTAAAAGAACAAGAAGAAAGGATTACCTATGAATATTTGGTGAAGTGGAAGAGTAGACCATTGGAAGATGCTACATGGATTTCTCAATCTGAGTTGGATTTAGTTCGAATTGTGACATCTCAATGATTCAAGAGAATCATTTCTTTCAACCCTAGTTGTCTGATGTAGGAGCATCCTAGGTTTCCTTGCTATCCTGCTCATTTTGTTCATTCTACTAGTAAGTGCCAAGTTGCAATCATTTCCAAGTTGTTGTAAGTGTCGAGTTGTCCAGTGTTGGTCGAGTTCCTATGTGTGCTGAGTTTTCCAATGTTGACCACGTGTTCCTTCTTGTTCTGAGTGAACCTATTATTTGTTGATGCTCAGTTTTTATTTGACTGAGTTTTTCTATGATTGGTTCTTTGTTGGAGCCGACTTGTGTATTTAATTTAGGTTGCGAATTTAACAATTGGGATCTTCTATTGGGATGTGTACTGACCATTTTGTGGTCAGCTTCTATTATTTAATGACCTAGAATCTTTTGTAATCCATTTTGGAAAGTATAAATAAAGATGTTTAGATGTAGGATGAGTCAGTCAGAGAGAGTGATATAGAGGATAGAGACTAAGTCTTGATTTTCATAAAAAATATTGGTCATAACCCGAAAGGCCTCATAGTCGGGCATGTATGAAGAAATTTTGATGAATCAATAAAGTGTTTGTTTCTCCTTCTCTCCTTGGTGTTGTTCTCTTTGTTGTGTGCTTCTGTTGTGTCTACTTTGCAAGGTGGCTAGATAGTTAGGTGTTCTCTTAGGCCCTAGATTTTCATGTCCCTCCTTGCGTCAAGAATCTACAGGGCCCAATACGAGAATATATACATCCTCATATGAGTTTCCATCTTGACTTGTATTTTCCTGTGAGAATGATCGTATAAGAAAAAAGGCTAGAGTACAGACAAAATCTCAAGATTTTGCAAAAAAAATGTAGTTGTGAAGACAAAATTGGATTTTCTGCCCTATGATGGGTGCTAGAAATGTGTGTGAAAAGTGGTTTGTAAATAACACTACACTTCAATGAGTCCTTAAATGATTGATCTAAACAATGAAAATGGAATAATCTAAAACTAAAATCAACCAAGGTGACTCATTGTCTTCTAGTACACATGAATATGAGTTTTTCTCTCAGATCATTGTAAAACTCAATGAGTATAGATGTAATCTAAATGAAGGATTTTAAGATAATATGCAAATGCAATGTTCATCCAATTATCTAAGAAATAATCCATATTAAGAAAACTAAATGAAGTGTTCCTAGATTTGATGGATGCAACAATGATGTAGTTTAAACAAACTAACTATGAAAATAAGATAACTAACAATAATGCAATGCATAAATAATGATGAATAAATTGACAGTGTTACACTACTTAGAAAAGATTAGATTTCCTTTGTGAAAATGGAGGCTTAGTTATATAGGAATCCTCTCGAGAATGAACGGACAAGATTGACCATAGATGGACGATTGAGATTTGTTCTACTAGACTAGCACAATCCATGTGCAACTAATTAGATTTGTTGAGAGAATCAATTAACTAAACTGGTTTGGTCAGTTGTTTTGGAAACTTCTAAGGCTGAACTAAAGTTGCTAAATTGACAGGTGAGTTAACAAAGGTGGTTTCCTAGTTAACTGGATTATTTCCAAAATCATGTTTAGTTGACTAAATGATGACTCCATAAATGCATTTTCAAAATAATTAAATGATTTGATGCATTTTCCTCGAAATTGTGATGACATAATTAATTTAATTCCTTTTTGTAATTGATTGACAATTCTTATTTATGTGATCAACATCCTAAGATATTAATTAAATAAATGGCATAAGGTTAATTTTAATTGTCAGCAACATTAGGATTTAGGAATTAATTAATTAAATAAGATCAAGTGTGATGGTTGAATGAGACCTAGACTATAGGTCAAATCAGATTGATAAGTTGAATTGCCTTAGTTTAGGACTTAGGAGATTTAATCAAGATTAGGGATCTCAAGATGAACAATCAAGATTAGGGGCTTATGGTTTTGTTGAACATTTTTAGGTGATTACATTAGTCACCTCTTGTGGATTCTATAAGTCTAGTGGTTGTATTAGGCATTGATAAGTTGATCTTTTTGGTGCAAAGACAACCACACTTGCAACAAGTGGTATCATAGATTGGTCACAGGTTCAAACCCCTTGCTTGTGTTGTTGGAGGGAGGATTATTGCAAGGTGTGTGTCATTGTTCTCCTTGTTTAGTGTAGTGCTTGGGTTTGTGACATGGCTTAACTTCCTCCTTGTGGATTTTATAAGTCTAGTGTTGTATCAGGCATTGACAAGTTGATCTTTTGGTGCAAAGGCAACCACACTTGTAATAAGGGATTGAGGCAATCATACACCTATATCTTGATGATGACATAATGCATTAAAGGGAAATCAATCAAACAGAGGCAAGGACCATCAAATATTTGTTGCATTATTGTCATCAAGTGTTGGGACAAAGTATAAAATGGAGAAAGTATAAAGTTACTTTCACAACACACAACAAGGCCTATAAAATGATATTGCTAGAGTTGGATCATTTGGTAGCTAAATTCCATTGTAGATTTTTTGGGATCTTGTTATTTGCAGGAGTCAATAAAAAAGTCCCATTGGGAATGTCTAGTGGAGAGATATAGGAAACAATTGGAGGCTTGGAAGGGGAAATGAATCTCAATAGTAAGCATGTTTCTTCTTGTTAAAGTAGCTCTTTGGCTATTCCTATATACTCAATTACATGCATGAAGCTTTTAAAGGAAGTCAAATATATTCTCAATAGGATGATGGACAAATACTTTTGGAAAGGACCAAAAGAACAACATATTTTCCCCCTTATTATGTGGGGCAAGGTGTGTTCCCTAAAGGAAGTTGGGGGTACTGGTATATGCAATGTCATGATAATGAACTTGGAAATGGAGGAAAATGTGGTTTGGCATTATACCCAATGAGACTAAAAATGGATAAATATTTATAGAAGGAAATATCTTGATACCTGTTTCCTTGAGAGGATACTCATAGTTAATGATCCACCTCAAGGTTTAGCAATCTAGTATTTTATCCTAAATTGCAAAGATATTATAACCAATAATTTAACCTAGGAGGTCAAAGATGAGAGGAAGGAATCCTTTAGTCAAACTCATGGGAAGAACATCTTGCTCTTCATGCCAACCCAAATCTGCACATCATCAATTCATAAAGTTTAAGAGTATGAGGAAGTAGAATAAAAGACCATCTAGAGAAAATATAGATTAGTAGAATAATAGAATGGAATTAGAAACCCCTTGACAATCTAAATGTCTCAACTAACCAAAAAGAGGTGCTAAACATAATACTATCTGATAGATTGATGGACCTCTCTTAGGGGTAGGATGTCATTGAATGGAATGGTTCAACACTTAGGAATATAAGGTCAATTTAGGGTATAAAGTCAAGGAAGTTGCAATCAATATATAGAAATGGCCTATCCACATATTCTAGAATAAGCAGTGTTTACACAAGGCAATTGTATTTACTTGGATGACACTACAAAAGAAAATTCTTACCAAAGATAGGTTGAAGATGTTTGGAATTTAGGAGCTGAGTAGATGTGTATTGTGCAAGTAGGATGAAGAAATGATAGATCGTCTAATTTTTTAAATGCTATTTTTATGAAGCTTGTTAGAACCATTTCATGTAAAAACTTAATTGGCTTACCCCATTGCCACAAAGCCTCAAACAATGGTTCCTATGGTGGCCCACAAAGAACAAGATCTCTCTCTTTGCTATCCTTTGGGTTGTTCTTTAATTTTTATGTGATATAGGATATTTGAAAGGAGAAAGCCTAGATAATGTTTTAGGAAGAAAAGATGGATTGGAAGGGATTGCTTAGGAAAATTAAATTGGTGATAATTGAGTAGGTCAACAGTTCATCTATGAGGGAAAACCCAAAAAAATACATATTTCCCTTATAGGATGATGATATATATGATGAAGAAATAGGATGAATTGAAAATTATCCCTATTAATGGAGCTTGAAAGGTTAATCTTTCAAAAAGTACAAGAGATGTGGTGAAGTGGAAGGCCCTAGATCCTAGCTAGGTTAAGATAAAATTTGATGGTGCATCTAAGGTTAATCTAGAATAGAGTGAAGAAGTGTATGTATCTTGAGACCCTACTGAGAAAATACTAAGCAACAAATCATTTCCTTTCAAGGTGACGATGAAGAAGGATGACAAATTTAGAGTGAAACTTGTTGGAGTAAAATGTACTATAAAATAAAGGTGAATAAACTACATTTGGAGGGGGATTCACTCCTAATGGTTAATACCATTAAACAAAAATCTATGCCTCATTGGAAACTATGGAAATGGATCAACTTGACTTGGGACTTATTAGGCAAGTTTGAAGATTTTAAAATCAATCACATGTACATGGAGGACATGGCATAGTTGGCAAGATGGTCAAATCAGTTGTAGGATAGCCAAGTGATTTCGGGGTAGTGAGGTAGTATGATGGTTGATGAGATTTCTAACAGAGTGATCTAAGAAGGTGTTTAGATGGCTATTGGATGTGTGGAGGATCTTGGAAAATCTACAATGGATGGGTGTTGGGATGGGTATTCATTCTTGGTTATAGGAAGTTGTGGTCCTTTCTTAATGGTGAGGTGACAAAAACCATAACTATGATGACAAGGTGGTTGGGGGATGGGGGTTAACATGAGTTGGAAAATGGGGTTATGTGAGTTGGGAGTTGGTCTAGAGGAGTCTATGTGGCATGAGAGTTGGTTGAATTGGTTGTCACCCTTATTTTTTTATGTCTTTTCTTTGATTAATACAAAGAGATGGCAATATTTTTGAATTTTACTCTAGGTGATAGGGTTGTATTAGTGATGAAGGGTGATCCTTTGGACATTGGGAATTGAGAGTGTTGATAACCCAAGAGGATATAACAAGATATAATCTTGGTAAGAAAATATTTAGTCACCAAAAAATGCTTTGAGAGTTTTCATTATATTGTAGGACTAGTAAATATTGGAGATTATGTTGGTTTCCAAATATGGATACACCCCTAGGATTGATTGGTAAAAAGATAAAAATGGCTTTTTTGGGAGAATTTTTCGATAAGAGACTAAGGAAGATATTCAATTCATATTATTATTTGATTATGCATGCCATAAGAATGGTGTTGGGGATGTCTTAGTTGTAGGCTAACCATCGTCATAGGGTTAATTCTAACATCTCAACAATGTTTTTGGTGGCTATGCTTGATGTGGGTGAATCAAAGGAAATGGTGAGGACAACTTGTGAGATGCTAGTTAAGGAAAGTTTTGTGGGGAGATGGATGACACACTTGAGAATGTGGATGAGGATTAGGGTATTCCTCTCCTGAAGGATCACTACATCCTTCATCAACATGGAAGCCAAGTGGCAAAGTACCTTGTGATATGTTATCCCGACCCAACGACGATTCCACGTACAAGGTAGTCTATGAAGAAAAGCATGCCCTTCCTCAAGATAATGATAAGACTAGATCAAGAAGAAAAGGAGGGCTATCTCTAGAAGAAAATTTGGGAGGTTCCGATGGGGTATGAGAAAGAGTACTGAATCGAGGACAATATAGAGAATTAAGTTATTGGGATTGTAGGCCTTTGTTTGAGGACTAAGGAGGAGATAGAGCCTGAGGTGCCTAAGGAGCTTATCAACTTCAATCAAGATTGTGCCTACAAGTCATGGCTACTATCAGGAAAGTGGGTCAGAAGAATCAAATTTAATTTTGTCTACTTTGGTTGATGTATGGGTCCATAAATAACATAATACAGATAAGCTATTTTTTTTAATATACATAGCCCAATTTTGTGGTAGGATCCTCTAGTAGTTGGAATCTCTATAAGGTGGTTTCATCATTTTTTGGTGTCAAAGGTGTTTTATCGTGGGGGTGGTTTTTGGGTCTAATGCATGATGTTTGGGAGGTAGAATGTTGTCCATTTTGGACTATCTACATAAGAAGTATTATTTTGAGAGCTCTATTACACTAACATGACCTTTTTTTTACTAATATACCTTGTAGATTTTAATTACTGATATTTGGGATCAAACTTAGGAGTTTAATACCAAATGCATGTAATCAAAATTTACACACTCAAATCCACAAAAACCAAACATGAGGGAGGTCATCACACCCTAGCATAATGGATTTAGGTAGGGACACTTTACTACCAAAAGCTGCACAAAACAACTCTATCTTATACATTAGGTTAGAGACATTATCCTCTTCAAGTTCAATGGTCATTGCAGTGTCATCTACAAACTAGACATTAGATAATATTAAGTATCAATTTGTAATTTTAGCTAGCTATAATGCTCTTTGGCTTTGCTAGTTGATTGTCAATTCTATATTTTGTATTGATCATCCCACTACTCTTTGGTGTGACCTTCGAAGTGACATCCACATTTCACACAACCAAATGGAAAATTTAAGGACATCAAAATCCCTATGCACTTCATTAATGTGGAAAACAAAATTAAATAACTTATTTTATTTTTTTGATATCCTTATTGTATTCCTCATTATGGTTGTTGGGAATATCTTTTTTATAAACAATTCTTGAATAAAGTTAACCTATCCGAGGTTGAGTTTTTTGAACCACATCAACTAGACATATGTTATAAAATTATATATTGGAAATGTAGTATAAGTTTGATTCATGTAAAAATAGTTGACATATATTTATGTGAGATTAAGTGCCTATTTCAAAATGTACCACATATTAATTCTATAATAGAATGCTATTGAATATTATTAAAAAATACAAATGTTTAAAAATTAATAAATTAACAAATATTAAAAATTAAGAAACTTTTAAATATTAAAAATTAATAAATTTTTAAATATTTAAAATATTCTATATATTTTTAAAAATTAAATAGATCCGAAAAATTCTTGAAAATATATTTTCTGGTTTGCTAAATCAAACAAAATTATTAAAAATAGACAACAATATAGTACGTTTTTGGAACAACAATATAGTACGTTTTTGGAACAACAATATATCACGTTTTTAGACAGCAAATGGTAAGTGACTCACTGGGATGCCATGGATGTGAGTTCTTCTTTTTTCAGTTGATTTCTGCATCTTTTAGTTGATTTCTACTTTTTTTAGTTGATTTCTGCATTTTTTCGTTAATTTGATGCCATGGTCGTTGAGTTCTGCCTCTTTTAGTTTTATGCTTTTTTTTAAAGAGCCGTTCAGTGCCGTTGAGTTCTGCTTTTTTCAGTTGATTTCCGTTTTCAAAATAGCGGTTGAATTCTGCTTGTTTTAATTGATTTTTGTTTTTTTGTTTTTTGTTTTTTTTGTTTTTTCTAAAGAGCCGTTAAGTGCTGTTGATTTCATTGTTATATATACAGGCACCATTAGATCATTTTCATTTGTATTTTCCAGTTTCCCTTTTTTGTGATTTGTGATTTTCTCTTTCTGATTTCTTTTGGCATGGCCATGCCTTTTTTCTTCATTTTTCCTTTGCCTTCTTTTCTTCTTGTGTGTTTCAAGACTACTGTATGTTGTAATTTAATTGCAGCTGAGAAGGGTGTGGCAAACAGGGGAAGAGCGTGAGCGCACAACTTTTTGCAATATGATGCAGGCCAAAATTCAACCAAAATCCTGGAGCCTTTTTGTGTCATAAGTTCCTTTTACAGATTTGGCTGATTCTAAATCTAATGGTAGTTTTGAGCATTGTTATGTCATACGTACCATCTGAAACTATTTCTGGAAGTATCAGAGTTTCTTGGTTATCTTATAAATTTTGATGTTTACAGTTGCTTCAGAATACCTCAGTTTCCATTGTGATATTGCTTTACTGAAGTTCTCTGCTTCTGTGTAATGATTAATTTATGGCGCTCTTAGGGCCAGCCCTAATTACTGTTTTACTCCATTGGCCTTAGCCTTTGTGCGTGATATTGGCCTTTAACAGCTTTGTCTATTAGATTTGGTCATAGCTTATGTTAGTAGCTGGTAGCTGTTATTAACGATATAATCCCAGCTGATAGATATTAGTAGGTTCTGGGAATTTTGCTACGGTAGGATACCAATGCCTTAAACCATATCTCTTATACAATAAACAGTACTATTGTGGTTGCAGAAATTAGTTGCCCCTATATTGATCACATTCCCCCATTATCTGATATGATATATTGTGCTTTAAACTAAGTAGGTGCACCAAAAATGTAGATTGTTTCAATGAAATCCATCCTTTTTCAAGACCCACGGCTTGTCATTTGGAAATAGGGTTATTTTATATTGAAGATATCTGATAAGATGTTAAAAATAGTAGGCCTTTCATCAAACATGATATTTTTGGGTAGTGAAGGTTGAATGTAGCTCATGATATTTCACATCTTATTCTATTGCTGTGTGATGGTTCCTAAAGATGCACAAACTTGAAATTTTTCTAGTTTTGAATCTAGACACAGCCTTAAATAGTTCTTGTAATAAGCAGCACAAATGGGATTGTCTAAATCAATTTCAAAATTTCTCATTATATGACATTATATTGTGCTTTTCATTAAATAGATGAATCAATTACGTTGAGCATTTCAATCAAATCATTCTAGTTCAAGACTTATTACTTTTAATTTAGAAACTAGGAAAACTTATTCTGTTGCAACGAAATGAGACCAGATGTTATAAATAAGAAGCCAACCCTTGAACATGATATTTAAACTACTAGTGCAGAAGAAACAAAGCTTGTAATATGGACTATGTTATTTCTATTTTTAGTACTATGTGATGGTTAAAAATCTCCTAGGTTTTATATTAAAACTTTATGTTTAGGGTTTACACTAAAAAAATAACTATGTTATTTATAACTTGCAGAGAAGATATTGATAGAATGGACAAAAGTATTTCCATCAAAATACTGCATTACTTGTTTATGTATGAATGGCAGCAATCTAGCACTTTAAGGTGAATAACGGTGGAGCATATGTGAGCAATCATATGTGAGCAATCATCATAGTATATTGCACAATACTTTCAAGTCACATAAAAAAGTGTTTACAAGATTTGTACGAGTTGTAGAAGTTGCATAAATTTTTAAAATCAAATTTTGGAAATAAGGCTAAAGTTACAAACATGTATTTGGAAGAACGAAGGGCCTCTTGAAATATTTTTCCTATTTCTTCCATGCTCTAAAAGATTAGTTAAAAAGAATCCCTTCTCTGTTCTGTTGCAATGGCATCACTTTCTTTCGACTCTTTCTTTGATATCTTTCATGCTAGGCTTTACACTAATTATTTTGCAAATTGAAAGCTTATTAGATAACTTTTCGGCTTTGTGGTCTAGCATCTTATCAGCTGCATCCAAAATAACCAATATTTATGTAGTTTCTTCTTCAGATTTTTCAAGTATTAAAATTACTATATATTTTTATTCTGACTTTATAAGCTGTGTAACAAGATTTAATTTTCATGAATAAATCTCTCCATAATCGAAATTAATTTTCCATTCTTCATTATAGTGATCATCTATCTAGACCATCTGTTATAGTTATAGTTTATTCTTCATTATAGTGATCATCTATCTCCACCAAGTTCTCACACCGTTAGAAAGGTGTAGTGTATATAGCATTCAGAGACTAGTTTTTATTTTGTCCAGAAATCATTTTCATTTATGAGATCCATGGACAATTTTTTTTTGTCACCAGTTCATTTTGTAATTTGTGTAAGTTGGTACTTTTTTGTAATTTTTATTTTATTTTATTTTTATTTGTCTTAAAGACAGTAAATTTAGTTTGGATGTTTAATTTTAATGTCTAAATTTCTTTCTGCCTGAGCTTCATTGATGCTCTCATGCTTTGATTGCTTAACCAGCTACTACTAGTCCTTCCAGTCATAGATGGATTAAACTTGATCATGGGGTGGTGACATATAGCCTATGCTGATCAAAGCTGGTAGTTTTATGTTTGTTCACACGTAAACATCAGACATTACTTTCCTTAGAAACTTACTTACCTATATGAGGAGGACAGGGCAGGGTGTTAACATTTTTTTATTTTGAAGTAATAAGTAATTTTGTTTTTATTACTATTTTGCTTTTGTTCCATGTTTCTTGAGACATGTTTTTGCCCCATACGTTGCAGCCATAGAGGACTAACAATATTACTAGGAATAAGGATATAGAAAAACGCTTTTATTTAATCCCAATTTCAGAGCTCACATGGAGTTTTCGACCTACTTGCTAAATAAAATAGATAATATCGTAATCAATGGAGATTCTAACTTTATTATTCATTTGATCACAATTGCTCAACAATTTAGAAAGACTGACAAAAACTGGAAAATGGATGCTATAGTGGATCACTTAAAGAGTATTTTAAATTACTTTACTAGCTATAGAATTCAGCACAGGAGGAGCAATTATGATGCACTTGCAAAAGCTGTTGTTTGGCTCTTAAATACAGTCTATTACAATTCCCACAAGGGCTGTACTGCAACCAGAGTCTCTCTCCACCAGATGCAAGAAGCATGCTAATTAGTAATGGAATTTGAGTTGATTTATGTGACAGATTGTTTGTAGAATCACTGATGGGTGTTTGGCTTGCATCTTTTCAGTGTCTTTGTAGAGTATGTTCGATTTTTTAGACTATACAGAGGAAAAGAGGTTCACATGTAAATCTTTAGATAGCATCAGCATGCTGACCAGAAATAAGGCAGGTTTCATGGACTCCTGCTATTGAAGGAGGACAATGACATACTTGTATCTGTATTCACATTTGACAATAGGTATTCTCAATCCTAATGCTCAAAGAAACTTAAAATATGAAAAAGATCATGAACAAGGAAATAATAGGGGGCTGTATTGTAGAATGAGGAGAGGGAGGAGGGACATTTGTAGAAGGGACATTTGTATTTTAGGTTCTCTTACTATTGCTCATGATTTTCAGCATTCAGGCTTAGGACATTATCTTCACTTCGTACTGTTCTGGAATAAATACAGAATGAGAAATAATCAAAAGCATGAGATAGAACATATAATCATACAAAACATGACCAATGTTTTAGTAGAAAAATGACTCATTTTTGTAGAATATACACCAAAGTTTACATGTGATCCTTTCCAACAGATTCCAGTGATTGCATGCATCGAGGAAGTATTATTTCTAATAACAATTTTAAAGAAACATATCAATTCATAACCTTTCCAGCAAAGAACAAAGTTCTATACAAAAGTTGTCCCGGCAAGATGGATAGGTGTACTATCCCCTATGTACAATGGACCTTGAATTATTGCATCAGAGGAACTGAAAGTTTCACTGCCCAATCTTCTTTAGTTTATTTTATAGATGCAATGCTGCTCTTGCCACCACAAGATTGTTCGATTTTGTAGCTTCGAACAGTTTGGGATTGGCTAGTTCACCTCCAACATGGCAACCAAATATCCATCTTTTGGCTAAATACATATTACCATCAAGAAGATTAAAATTTGTAATGAAATCCATTAAAATTCTCATTCACACTCGTAAAGATAATACCCGAGAAGGCTCTGTAGAAGATGGAAAATTCAAAACTAAAACCCCAAATAGAAAATTCGCTATTAGCTCAGAGCATCTCTGAACCACTTGGTGCTCCAAAAAGAAAAACGGTTGTTGAAATTGCTTCCCCCACTGGTAGCCCTAGCTTTTTGATAACACCACAAATACCAGTGCCTGTAATATGTGGGATTTCCTGTGTGTGTCTTTCTGATCAATGTCTGTTTGCATACAAGATCAATGTCTTATTAAAATCTGCTTAGTGAGAGACAAACAATCCTTTTTTCCCCATGTAGAAAACTTGTGTTGTGTACGGAATAGTAGAACATTCTTGAAAAAGAACATTATTATTGGCTAGTCACAATCATGGTAGTTGTAGCTTTCTCTCCAAACTAAAATTACCCAACAAAAAGTACCAACCTGATTCTCCGATGTCCAAAATATAGACAAAGTTTGGCTTTTATCAAATAATATTCCATCAAATCAGCTAAATGGATTGTAGAGATTCACAATTTCATTTGAAGACTGATAGTACATGCAGCATGTGAAAGCAAATAACCATGAAGGGCATCGGAAACAATAGAAACTAAGCATGATTTGATGTAAAGAACAATGTTATAATTGTCATTGTTGTGCCAGCCGTGGCATACCTGCATCATTCCAATGTACGAGACATCATCATTTTGCTTTGACATAGGAGCTGTTATCACAGATTTGCACGAGGAAACTTTTGTTGGCCATACACATGAGATCAGCACTCGAATAAAATTATGAATCTTAAAAGCGACATCTTCGAAATTACAATTGAATGACTCAAATGTGCTAATCAAAACAATTGACAGTGCTCAACTACCTAATTTTAATGTCTTGTGATACAAAATTTTGCTCATGAAACATGTCCCGCATAAGGATAACATTGTTAATTGTTGGTGTAAATAAGACATTTTATCTTGGTTAATTCACACCTAGGTACTAATGATACTTAAGCTTACTTAGTGACCACATAGAAGCTTTTAGGAGCATTTCTACTTTAGATAGTCTTATCATGCTATCACATTCTACTTTATATGTTGACTCCACCTTTAGTGCACTTATCACTTTATCAATCTTCAGCTTTGTTGCACATACTTTATTACATTTTGGAGGATGATCCACCTTGGGTGGATGTTAAATTGTCTCTTGATTATCATGTAACAAGACAATGACATTTGTCATTGTCTTATTCGGTCCTTTGTACTCACCTTGGCTATATAAAGAAGGGGTCTTATATATAATAATCAATCCAATATTCAAGTTGATTCCAGTTGAGTCAATCCATTGTATTGCATTCTTGGTGAGAATATAGTTTATTCTTATCATATCGTTTCTCTTGTTATTGTGCTTTCCATTGCCTCTAGATCTTGGGTGGCTACCTTCTTATACTAATCAAGCACTATCCAACCTGTACTTGATGAACAAAGTAAATCTCCAATAGAGAAAACAAGCTGGCTAGGTGATTGTAGTAGTTACAACTATAAAGGCACTCGTATTCTAGCTATTCCATCCAAAATTTGTGGCCCTAGGGAAACAAAGTTTCCAAATGTCAAAATCTTTTCCAAATTTTAGGGACATCAGTAGGACTGCAAGGCAGATGATAAATTATATACAAAGTTTCAATTGTACAATTGAATTTCTAAGCACCATTAAACATTCTAAATTTCAATAGAAAATTTAAAGAGCAAAAGCATTTACCAATACGAGACTAATATTTAAAATTTTGAACGTTTAACACTAACAACCATTGAAAACTGAAATCCAAAATTAAGTGAACCACTAAAATATGATTATGAATGTAGGAATTTATAATTGTCATTTTATCAATGATCATAGAAATCCATAATAACGTTTTACAAAATTTATTTTTTCACTTCTTAAACAAAGGTTGTGTTAGAATTAGGAGAGATAGATACTAAGAGGGGAGGGGTGAATCAGTGCCTTCAAAACTTTACTTGAAAAAACCTTTCTGATCAATAACTGAATACTGTGATAACCGATCAAAATAACTTGAATCTAATTGCATAAATCAATCATCTAGTTAACTTAAGAAAGTAAACAACATGAAATCAATATGACAATCACATAACACAAGTATTTTGGTAATGCAGAAACCTTTGTTAGAAGGTAAAAACTGCGGTGGGGATGACACCCACAAATTCTTCACTACTGTAGATAGAAAAGGTTTGCTTGTTAAGGCTACAAGTTTTGATCACTTCTGGTGACCTTACCCTATTAGGAGTAACATATTAGATCAGCTAGATCTACCTAGTTATAGAATTTAACAACACTAAATGAAGTGTGTACTCGGTTAAGAGATTTATACAAAGACTGTTAAGTCTACTCTGTTAAGAGATTTATCAAAAACTCTATCACAATTGTCAGAAGGTAATAGGCAAGTATCTGCTAGTTGACAACTCAATTGTCTGAAATAGATCTATAAGTGTTTATCAAAATATCACCTTATCTGTGATGGTTCTCTGCTTTGTTATGCTCATTAGCCTTGTCTAATTCTGCTCAATATGATATCCTCTGTACTATGTTCTACTCAGTAAACTGATTGTCTTGAAGATAGGAAAATTCTTCAAGTGCTCTGTGATTCATATATATTAGTTCACCAACCTCATGAAAATGGTGCGAACAAACAAAATATATAGTGTTCTATTTTGCCGCCTTAGCAAAAATTAGGTTACAAAAAAAAAATCATAACCCTAAGATCTATGGTACAAAATAACCTAGATCAACTAATACAAATAAGATAATCATTGCATTTAATGAATATCTTTTACAATAAATGCTCCTCGATCTTGGTAAACCATTTTACGATATGTTATAACTGTTTGCATAGAATAATGTGTCATTTCTAATTACTATGCCATTTTCTATGATCATCGGTAAACATTGTATAATCTGCTCAGTGTATATTGCGATGCTCGGTGTTTACTGATCGTCAGTGTCAGTGTCACTGGTGCTCGGTTAACTGTATGATGCTCGGTGTAAAAGGCTTTACCGACTGCTTTGTCTTACTTCTAGTTACCGATTGTCTCAATATAAGTAACCGACCGACCTGTTTACTATCCTTTGATACTAATGACAATCTTAAATGCTCAATAGATATTAACAATCTCCCCCTTTGGCATTAAAATCAAAACTTCAAAATGTATATAGATAAAATGTTTCTATATATTCCTTATATCTTCGCCATATACATAACAAAAATTTCTAAGTACAAAAAGTAATCCCCCTCGGTGCATGCTCTCGGTAGTATGTAATATACATATCAAAGTATACTAATTTGGCATCTACATGGTTTTCCCCCTTTTTGATAATAATGCCAAATGGAAAAAAAAAATATAATGTATACTTACATCTTATCAAAAATGTTTGGATGGGTTTTCTGTACAGACTCCAAGAGGTTGTCCCACTCCTCTTTCAAGTTGGTAAGAGCAATGTGCTCAAGACTGACTTGTGCATGCATGTCAAAGATATTATCCAACACCGAAATCTCTGGTGTTGCTACAAGGTTCTCAACTTTGACAATGTGTGTTTCAAAAATCTTCAGGTAAGGAGTGAGTTCTTTCTGTAACTCTGTAACCTGATCGGTGATGTGCGCTTCTTGTTTCCTTAAATCTGCTATCAGCTGCCGGAGTTCCTGAACTCAATTAATATGCTTTAAGAAAGCAATTGGCTTGGTGATAGCTACTTGTGTACTCAACTTTATCTCTACTTCTAAACTTTTTATCTTTTCACTGACTTCTACAGTGAAGGTGTCTGAAGTACAAAGCTTGATTAGAAGTTGACAGATTATCTAGGTGATAGATTTTACCTCGGTAATGACCTCAGATAATTTTACTTTGTTCAGTGCCACTTCTGTGCTAATCCTTTCTGCCAATTTGTTCTAAATCTTGGATTCTGCCCTTTCTTCTATTCTTTTGTCTACATCTGTATCAGGGGCATTGATTTTGTCGGCAAGTGTGGCAAGCTGATCTATGATGGGAGTATTCTCATCAATATTTGTTTCTGGTACTATCTGTTGTAGAATATCCCATACATCATTTAACACTTCTTTGCGTTTGTGTTCTTGCCTTAACTTCTCTTGTGTCGCTTTCCTTGAACATAACTCCCCATACCTACTTAGTTCCTCAGGGCTTAGGGTTCTTGGGTCACATTCTGGTATAATGATAACTTCATCAATGGTGACCAGCCCTTTGGCTTTCTTCTTCTTCTTCTTCTGGGCAAGAGGCGACTTCTTCTCACTTATGACAATAGCTTTTTCTTCACTCCTCGGAGTATCCTTCCCAGTTGACACTGTATCATCCTTCTTCTACTCCTTGGTAGATTGTGTGGGAGTCTCAGTTGTAGTGTCAGGTGGGTTCACCTCGATTGACTTGGTTTCTTCTAGTTCCTTTGGTTTTGTAGACTGTGCCTCTGGTTTGTTAGGCTCATTTGTATATGCAGGTTGCTCGGGTGCTTGAATCTCAATAGTATCTTTAATTGGCTCAAGATGAGAGACATCGGGTTGTACTTGTGAGATTATTTCAACTGCCTCTACAAGTAAAGGTAGTTCACCCGGTAGTGATGTGAGCACACTAGCAGTGTCGAATGCTTCATCTTTGTATGGTGCAATGGTCACATCTTCATCATCTGCATCATTAGGATCACCGTTAGTGATGTCCTTAATGAGGGCATCATCATCAGTTTTCTTTTGCAAGTGGATCTTAACTTGATCTGGTGCATCCTATGAAATTTTGATTTCTTCTTTTTGTTTTGTGATATCAATTACCTCGGTAACTGATATATCGGTGTCTTCTATTTTCTTACCTTTGTTATCATCAATGAAAATACCTTTATCTTTTGAACTGTGTCTCTTCTTAGATAGTTTCAGGAATGCTTCCTGTTCAACTTTCTCTTTTGCTTTCAAAAATTGATGTCCATAGAGAGTCACATATGACATCCATATCATCCACATTCTCATCCATGATCTGCATTGCTCTATTCTTGACTAGAAATCTAGCCTGATACTTTGTCATGTATTCACTTACCTCAACATAGCTAAAGTGTGAGGCTGCTTGGCCTAGTGACTGTTCTCTTTTCCTTTTCTCTGTATCTAATGCAATAGCCCATCTCTCACTTATTTTGTCATCAAGTTCTTTTGGCAATTGACATGCAAATTCCATCGGTACTCTCTTGAATTTTATCATCATTTGGACAATAGCATGTTCTATCTTTGTTTTGTCCTCAATTGACATTTTGCCAAATTTGCCTATGCCTAGATCTGTAAGATTTTCATTCTCAATTATATCTTCAATAATTTCTTCTATAGTACTTTCCTTGTTACGAACTAACTTGAATTGATCAGGGTCATTTTCAGTGTTAGTCTCCTTTATATCTTCTTTACTCCTTATGTATTTCTTCTTTTTCTTAGGTGGCTTAGCTACCTTCTTGTTCTTTCTCTTTATGTATTTCTTCGTCGGTGTAGCTGCTCTTCTTTTTGCTACTTTTGTTGCTTCTTCTTTCTCAGTAGTTTGTGTTGTAGTTGATGAACATGTCCTCATTCCTTCAAGTTCTGGTAGCTAAATTTCTTGTTCATCAGTTGTGGGTAGCTGAATTTCTTCTTCATCATTGGTGGGAGGAACCAGTGTGTGATCCTTTTCTTTGTCTAACTCAATCTCCTTGTTGTCATAGGGCTTGTTAGCCAACTGTAACTGACCTTCGGTTGTCTCATCAACTGGTGACTCCTTAGGTGAGTCAGATGTAGTTCCATATTTTGCTGAGAGATCATTTCTCATTTTCTTTGCCCTTCTAGACATTTTTCCGATCTCTATGTCTGTTGTGATTCTAGACTTAGCTTCCTCATATACACCAAACCTACTAGTAGTGATATCTATCGGTAATGCCAGCAATGCATTGATAGATTTCAAAGCAAAATCATGATTCATTTCATAACCCATCGGTGCTAGCCATTTTGTTCTCGGTTCTACTACCTTTATCATTGAGTGGTCTGTGCTTACCACAAAGCATATGTCATCTTCAAATTTACTTACTAATTCCTGTGGAATTCTACTTCTTTGTTGCATTTTTGTTTGAAATTCCTTGAAATATGCATTGAATTCCTTCTTCAGATTGTTTCCTAGACTTCTCATCATTTCACTGATTTGAGCAGTTATCAGTTTGTCTGATTGCCAGTTTACTTTACCAATACCCGGTACATATTTTTGTAGATAGAGAAATGTACAGACAAGTAGTGATCTGTACTTACATGTATTGGACTTCTTTTCTTTTATTGTCTTCATATTGTCATGCAGTTGGTGTAGTAGTAGCTCAGCAAGATCAACTTGGTGATCTTTCTTCATAATTTTGTAAGCCATGTCCACGGCATTGCAGGGTACACTATTTGGTCTGCTTGATTGGAATATCTTGTACCCGATGACATGAGCTGCGAATTTTACTGATGGATCTTTGATAGTTGAGATTTTCAGTGCCCTACTGTCCCATTGAGCTCCATTGTTCTTTTCTACGTCAGGACGAGATGAAATTTGAAAGGCTTTGGCTTTGTTAGTTGTAGGGTACTCAGTAACCCTATTGATAATCTTCTTAGTGACCTCAACAGGTTTATCTAACCAAAATTTGCCATCATGAAATCTTCTTAGCACGATTCTTATCCAGTCATTGTGGAAGGATTGCGGGAAGTATGTGAAACATCGTAACCCTGACTCTTCAATCTTCTTGTATTCGGATTTAATCTTACCATCCGGTCCACATATTTGCTGATAAGCTGCAATGGTCTCAAAATCACATACTTCACCAATCTTGCAGTGAATGTAGGCCCTAAGATCTTTTGTTAACAAAACCTTATTTGGAATACTAGAAAATGTGCTCATATCATCTATTTGTGCTACGACCTTGGGATGAGGTTTGAATTTCTCCTCGGAAAAGTGTGCCCTAACAATTAATTCCACTTCCTCCTCAATGTTCTGCGATTTGTTTGTGGTCTAAGTCGATGCCATAAATTGTTTCTAGGTTTTTGGCAAACAATAGATAACCAGTGTTTGGTAGGCAGATGAACTTACTTGATATCGTCGAAGAATTGTCATCAGTTCGATCTACAGTAGCTTTGAATCTTTTCTGAAAATCTTTAGCTTGAATTCTTCTCTGTAAAAATCTCCTTTCTTCGAAATCACAATGTAACAATGAACTCTATTTCCATGTATTTATAGGTTTTTCGATATTCCTGCTCAAACTTTGATGCATTAAATGCATGACCTAACTTTCAGTACGAAACGGTTGCCAGCTCGGTAATGTCTACAATATCTTTTTCTTGGTTAACATAGAATTTCTTGATCAGTTCGCACTATTGTCGGTTAACCTTGTATAGTGATTACCGACAGGTAACCAACTCACGTTTCTTCTTTTACAGAGTATATAACATTTGTAAACTTATAACACATAAACCATGGTGCATCTTTATTCATGCAGATTTGGTATTTGTACATCATATATAAGGAACTGTATGTAAAATGTGATTATTTAAAATGTCAGTTCCATACATACCTTGTCATCTTAAGTGGAGGTATCAATGTCACCCAATCCAGTGGACGAGGTTTCACCGACAGTGTTACTTGACTCAGCATTCTCATTAGATGCCTTCTTCCACATTGTGCTCCTTAACTTTGTAATATTTACAATGTTATATCCACTCTCAAATATATGGTTTTCATCAGGTGCTCGGTCTCTGCAGTTCTTGCTTACATGACCGACCTTGTGACAGTGCATACATGCCATTCCTACATTTGTCCAGCTTCTTGATTGTCCAATCTGATTCTTTCTGTAACAGTTTGCTGCAATATATCTATACCGACCACATGCAGTACAATTAGTCCATGTATTATAATCCCAAACATATGAGTTACCTTGTCTCTTCGGTTGATATGGCTTTCGTTGTAGTTTCTCTTTAGGTGTCTAGACTTGTTTCATTTTTGCCTTGCAATGTGTCCATGCTTATTATAAGTATAGCATATTTTCTCCTCAGTAGTATTATTAACAATGTCATTCTTCTTAGCTATGCATTCATAAGCTGGATGTCCAAACTTACCACAATAATAACAATATCCATTGAACTTAGGAATGGCAGGAGGTTTACCTTGTGCTTTGCTTCTGCACACATTAGATGTATGTCCTATTTTTCCACAGTGGTAACATGTCATCACTTTAGGTTTCTAAGTTTGATTGTTGTTGACTTTTTCATCTTGTTGTGATGATTCTCCTTCATCGGTGTAGCCTATACCGGTTCTGCTTCCGAATCTCCTCTGATTAATTAGGAAATCATCAATCTTTTTAGAACTGTTCTCAGCTATCTTCATCATTTTATTGTGTTGCTTTTGTGTCTTTATTTCATTTCTCAATTTTTCATTATCTTCTCTGAGTATTGCAACATCTTCAAGTCTTCTTGATAATTCTCCATTTACTCGATTCATTTCTTGATTAATTGTCATCATCTGATTTGATACTTGGAAGTGACGATCAGTGAGTCTCTGTATTTCACTTTCTTTTGCTTGAAGTTGTTCAGTCATCAGTCTTCAATCTTCAATAGCCAGATTCTGATCTTGTTCAGCTTGTCTAGCATTGTTCATGATTTCCACCATTCTCACCATTTGAGATTCATGACCGATTTGAAGTGCTTTCACTTGCTCAGATAGATGCTGATTCTTTTCAGATAACTCATAGATTATGCTTTCGGATCCGTCAGAGATGCTTCTAGAGCTTGATCCAATATGATCAAATATTTCATCAATAGGTTCTTCATGATAACTTATTTCATTCAGCTGAATTGCAAGGTTCTTTCTTTCAACCAATAATTTCTTCAGTTCTTCCTTGGCTTGTTTATACTATTCCAAAAACATATGCATTTGTATCTTTCGATTCTCAATAGTCTTGTCAAGCTTGTATCTCTCCATGACTTAGATCTTTACCCTTCAGTGGTTAGACTGTTCAATAAGAGAACTGAGCTCTAATACCAATTGTTGGAATTAGGAGAGATAGGTACTGAGAGGGGAGGGGTGAATCAGTGCCTTCAAAACTTTACTTGAAAAAACCTTTCTGATCAATAACTGAATACTGTGATAACCGATCAAAATAACTTGAATCTAATTGCATAAATCAATCATCTAGTTAACTTAAGAAAGTAAACAACATGAAATCAATATGACAATCACATAACACAAGTATTTTGGTAACGCAGAAACCCTTGTTAGAAGGTAAAAATTGCAGTGGGGATGACACCCACAAATTCTTCACTACTACAGATAGAAAAGGTTTGCCTGTTAAGGCTACAAGTTTTGATCACTTCTGGTGATCTTACCCTATTAGGAGTAACATATTAGATCAGCTAGATCTACCTAGTTATAGGATTTAACAACACTAAATGAAGTGTGTACTCGGTTAAGAGATTTATACAAAGACTGTTAAGTCTACTCTGTTAAGAGATTTATCAAAAACTCTATCACAATTGTCAGAAGGTAATAGGCAAGTATCTGCTAGTTGACAACTCAATTGTCTGAAATAGATCTATAAGTGCTTATCAAAATATCACCTTATATATGATGGTTCTCTGCTTTGTTCTGCTTAGTAGCCTTGTTTGATTCTGCTCAATCTAATATCCTATGTAGTATGTTCTGCTTGGTAAACTGATTGTCTTGAAGATAGGAAAATTCTTCAAGTTCTCCGTGATTCATATATATTAGTTCACCAACCTCATGAAAATGGTGCGAACAAACAAAATATATAGTGTTCTGTTTTGCCGCCTTAGCAAAAATTAGGTTACAAAAAAAATAATCATAACCCTAAGATCTACGGTACAAAATAACCTAGAGCAACTAATACAAATAAGATAATCATTGCATTTAATGAATATCTTTTACAATAAATGCTCCTCAATCTTGGTAAACCATTTTACGATCTGTTATAACTATTTGCATAGAATAATGTGCCATTTCTGATTACTATGCCATTTTCTGTGATCATCGGTAAACACTGTATAATCTGCTCGATGTATACTGTGATGCTCAGTGTTTACCGACCGTCGGTGTCGGTGTCACTGGTGCTCGGTTAACTATGTGATGCTCAGTCTAAAAGGATTTACCGACTGCTCTGTCTTACTTCTAGTTACTAATTGTCTCAATATAAGTAACTGACCGACCTGTTTACTATCCTTTGATACTAATGACAACCTTAAATGCTCAATATAGATTAACAGGTTGAAATGAGGGTGGTTAGGTTCGTAGTAGAAAAAATCTTTCATGGGAATAACTGGATAAACCAAAAGAGCTTTCTTTCAATTTATCAAAATTTGATAAGAAAAATTGTTGAGAACCCCCCCCCAAAAAATGCAAAAAAATTTTAAAATGAAGAGAAAAAACTCCTCTTCCTTATTTAAATCAAAATTAACTTAATACAGAGAAAGGGAGAAATTCAATGATAGTGTTTGAAATATGTTTTTTTTTTAAACTTTGAGATTGTCGATTACATAGTTGCTAGCAATTTTGTGCAAAATGCAAATTTGTGAACCTGCTGAAGAATTATGACAACATGCATTTCTGTGAGGGGAAGCAACATTCTGAACACTGCAATACATTATAGACTAGATGAAATGGACTATGTGGGAGGAAGGAGTTGAAAGTAGGAGGTGATCAACATTCATGGGGCAAGGATTTTGAATGGTTGTTCATTGGTTTGTGACAGAGATCATACATGTTGCAATTGTGTTCATAATTGATAATCCTATGCATATACTTTAAATAGTGTACAAAAATATAGAAGCATTGACAAACAATTTATAGCATGGTCCAATCCATCATAACACTATGACTTTAAGTGGTTCATAAAACATGTAAATGTCCATTATAAAGAATTTAAGTTCAACGAGCATGTAGGATGTTTGAAGAGCGTATGCTTCAAAATGTTCAGAAGAGAGAAAGAATAGGAAGAAAAATGAGATAATACATTCACTGACATATTAAATATTGAAAATAATGCCCTAAGCAGCAATACAAAAGGAAATGTTATCATCATTGAATATAAATCAAAAAGGAAAAATGCCAAATGCAAAGAAATGAATTTTTTGGGCTGGAATATGTTTTAGAAAATGACAATCAATCCAATCTGATAAAATGTGATGTTGCTCTCTGAAATGTTGTCATCGTTGAATATAAATCAAAATGAAAAATTGCTCTACTCAAAAGATTTTTTGGGGGTTGGAATGTGTTAGAAATCTGAAAATGCAAAGCCATAACCAATGCAATCTGATCAAATGTGAGATGCACCCTCAATTGTGACCAAACTGGCAAATCTCGTCCTTAGTTTTGAAAATTTTAGAAAATGCACTGCAAAAATGATCTTAAAAATAAATTATATTGGTAAAAAATTACAAAAATTATACACGTCGCAATTGTGTTTGTAAATCCATGCATTTACTTTAATCAATGATATAGAAGCATTGACACAGTTTCTAGCATTGTCTGATGATTAAACCATTGTAACACTGCGACTTAAGCGGTGCATATAACATATAGAAATCCATAATAGCATTTATGTCTAGCAAACAGGTAGGAAGTTTGAGAATAGAGAAAGGAATAGAAAGAAAACCAAGAGAATGCAGTCATTGGGATTGCACGGGTGAAACAAAAAAGTTAGGATCATAGTTGAAAAATTCGTACTCAACTTATTGCCAAGGGCCAAAAGAAAAAAGGCAAAAAATTGGTCATTACTCGACAACTTCTCAACAAAAAAATTGACAACTTCAAAAGTTGCTTAAATTTTATTAGAAATGCATTTTTTTTTGCAAAATTCAATGAGAAGATGCATCTAATGACCCAGTAAATGAGTGAACAAAAGAAACAAGCTGAGTCTAGATATATTTAAATGCAAATAGGGTACAAAATGGCATCCTCATGTGGAATGTGGCTAGTAGCCTGATAGTCTTAACTTTGAAGATAAAATAAAATAACAAATTGTCTTTGTAAAACTATAAGTAAATACAAGCACAACATCAAAATAGTCTACATCTTCCTCTTCCCCTTCCTAGTAGGAGTCCGAACCTCATGCACTATGTCTATGTTTGTCTGACTTTTGTAGTTTATTCTTTCTTCGCATGAAGAGTCCTTGTTGTTTTGTGCCTTAGTTGAAGCGTACCCTAGCTGGTGAATCATTGTAAGTCAGTCATTTCCTTGCTTTTCCTCCCTCTCCTCCCTCAAGGGGAAAAACTCGAAGAGCTAGCTTCTTAAACCATGGAGGTTACTTTGCATAGCGCATTAGAAAGTCATTGTTGGAAGTTGGGTAGAAGATGCACAATGTTGTTGTGTGGCAAGCTGATGTATGATCCTGACTGCCCTTATTTAGGCCTGAGCCTTTTAGGGATCAACACCTACCAATTAGGCTACAGTCCCATGGAAGGGGGCTTCCTAAAAAATAGAGTTGGAGCTGCTTGCTATTTTTAGGAATATTTTAAAGCTAGTGGTCCCATGAATTTTGTAGCCTAGTTCAGCTTTAAAAATTTAAGCTCTGAAATTTATAGAAGTTGGCGGTCTCATAAATAAATACTGTCTTTCACACTTTGTTCATAAAAAAATAAGTAAAAATTCATTTTCCTCCAAAATTGCATTTTAAGAAAAATCTAAATTTAAATGTTTGACAAGTTACAAAAAAGCATTCGTGAGATGTAATAACACTTTTTCAAAATGAGGTTCAAATGCTATTAAACCAGGACACATGTCATATTGGTGGAAAATCTTAGAAAGTCATTCGTTGTTGGAAGCTGGGCAGAAGATGCGCGGTGTTGATGTGTGGCAGGTTGACTTATGATCAGTTTGTTGGACCTTTAAGGTCATACAAATGTTGGGTGTGACCCATCTTTACCCCTGCAACCCATTTGATTAACATGCGGAGCCATGGTGAATATGGTTCACAGTAGGAATTTGAAACTCCTGGCTAACGCAATAGATTCATTACCCTTTACATAACCCAATAACTAAATAACATCCCTATCTTGGCCTGTGTTATTTGCATCTTACCCAACATTTATAGAAGGCGGGGTTGTGGAAGAAGAGGAAGTGTTATACACTTTGCTTGTGGTGGGAACTCCAATTTTGAGACTTATTGCTGGGAATAATGGAATGGCAGAGAAAAGGCTTGCATAGGTGAAACAAAAAAGTTGGGATAATAACATTACAAGAATATAAAAAGATGGGCATAATATTCAAAAGTTGCAAGCATTGGCTTCAAAAAGGATTGTATAGGTGAAACATAAAAGTTGGGATAATTATTAATAATATTAAGAGATTGACTCCTTATTGGTAGGAGTAATGGAATGGTGGATCCAATGAGAGGAGTCGGGTAATTGGGCAGCAAAGAAAAATGCCCTCTTCTGCAAACAGTGGTAGGAGCCAAACTGCTTGAAGTGAAGCACATCAACTGCCCTATCAAACATGTATGCAAATGTGGAAGCAGAGACACGCCACATGAAATGTTTTAAGAATGTCATCTCCCTGCGTTTCACTAGGTGTCTTTAGGAATGAAACAAGAAAAAATTTGTTGATCAGCTGAGCCACATTAAAATTCTCAATGTACTTGGTCACAAATCTAAAAAATGAAAAACAACTTTGAACTCCCATGGCCCATCACATATGTGCTTTCAAAACAACTTTGAACTCCAAAAAGACTCTAAATCTCAAGCAACTTCTAAAATGGCATCTTAGCCATAACCTATGTTGGCTAATTTGGGGTTACCTATATGAACCTGTGTTAATTTTCATAGGGATTGATCTAACTTACTTGACTTGTGGGGCATGGAATTTCCACTGTAGTGAATTAATAGGATTCACTGATTTTACCTCTTTGGTTTATGTATATTAAATTCTCTACTATGACTTGCTTGATTTCTTAAATATGGAGGGTTTCGATTACCAACCTTGTTGTTACTTTGTGTTAGTCTCTATAAAAAGGCATGAAGGTGAAAATTTTCATAATCCTCTAATTCTGTTGGAAGAATGCGCTAAGTTATTTGTAATACCTCCAAAATTCTCAAATTATATAATGCCTTCTCCATTACTTGAGGGTGATTGAGAGAATGACGCTCTTCATTAAAGCTTGTGTTTACAAAGCCAGAGAGCCACATTGAGGCTTTCTAGTTCCCTATTTCACTTTTATTATTTAAGCACTTTTATCTAGGTTTCTATGACTTTGACTATATGTCTCTATGTCATTCTAGCAAGGTTTCATAGGGTGGTTTGAACGATGATAGAGCCTTAAAAATTGCATCAAATGCATGCAATTCTATATTCACCCTTATGCTGTTGAAACTTTGAAACATAAAAATTTGTCTATTGATTTTTACCTAAAATATAATAACAAGAAGCTGAATTCTCAATACTACTTGCAATTTGATCTTACATTCAGAATCAAGCTCTTAGAATCTTTTCCTAATATTTCCCTAATTTATTCACGTGAATACAATAATAGGTTCTTGACTTTTAACCATTATCTATCGAAGATAAGTGAAATGTTTAATTAATTCATCCTTTCTTTGGGTTGGTGATGCTTAATTACTTTCATGACCTTTTTTTTTTTTTTTTTTTTCTACTTGATGACATGCTGACTTGGATTCATGGCATAATGGTACGAAAAATTCAATGACAAATTAAAAAGGAAATCCTATTTATGTTCAAAACACCTTTTTAATGTATTGTAGAAGATTTAAACTTAATACCTTATAAGTGCTACAATATGGACTTTACCATCAAACCAAGTGTCTTTTGAAGAAGTATTCTCTATGATTGTTAATTTAATATGGATGTATTATTTGAAGGTCAAATCGCTCATTGTAAGAGGCTACAAAATACCCTGTATAAAGATTATTTATTATATTATTATTACGAAGAATAATAATATAATGATTTATAAAAAATATATTATTATACATCACATGTCCAAAGGTCAATGATTGGTATGGTGAAACAAGTTGCACATGTTGGAAAAGTCAATGAAGGGACCTAAAATCTATCTTTAGGTGCAAGAGCTAAAAATATCTGATGCCCAAGCTTCTTATTACATTAATAAAAATCACTAGGCAAATAGAAATTAGGTAAGAAGGTAACGTTACCTAGTATTCTATTTGTGGTTCTAATAGAATCCACTCTAGAGTGAAAGGCATTGAGAGGCATGACTATATTAGAAGATTTAAGGGATTGAGATCTCTTGAGGGTGCAAGGGGCATAAAAGCCAAATACAAATTCTATATTAGTTTGTATGTTTGTAACATTAAATATAGTTTCCTTTGACAAGTGGCCTTGGCATATAAAGTATAAGAAGGACCACTCTTTAGGACCTCTTCATTTTCTTGAACATGCCTAGGGGTAATTATTGGGCTAAAGATCGTATAGTAGTTGAAGGGTTTGTTTTCTTAAACATTGGATTTTTGCTTGTAGTCTTAACAAATTAGCCAAATTAACTTGTCATTTAATTTTGGTTGACCCCCACATAGATCTGAACATTTTTTTGCATGGTGCATAATTAAAGCTTTATAGCCTTTTAAAAAATTGTTACAAGATACAACCATAAATTAGATGTAATAGAGAGGTATATAGTATAGTCACAAGACTTGGCTCCACTGGAGACTTTGAAAGACTTAGTAGCCACAAAATTGTTTCCTAAAAATCCAAAATTTTATGAATTTTTAATTTCCATCTCCATTGATGAATCTAGGTGCTTGAAGCTTTTGAGCCTTGGTAATTATTAGTATGAAAACCCTTATACAGAGAGAAAAGAAACTAGACTTCACCAATTTTACTTTGACAAACCCCCCAATGCCTACAAGTCCTAGATTCCCCCAAGAAGAACCATCATTGTTGACTTTGAGAACTCCAAGCAGAGGATGAGTCCAATGCCCCTCATGATTGACACACCGGAAAGGTTGTTTGGTATAAGGGCTTTCGAACAACCATTGGAACTCTTGGAACCTGTCCCTGAAGAGGAAAATTGAGGTGATTGCATATAACAACATCTCCCAGATCCATACCTCTATTCCACTTACACTTAACCGAAATTGTCTCACGAAGAGAGTGGATAATTTTCCACCATATATGCATGACCCCAATCCTAACATCTTGAAAGATCATCTTGTTCCTCTCCAACTAGGCATGCCAAAGAATAAAGGAAGGACCAACAACCCAAATAACATGAAGAAAAGAGACTTTAGAAGGGAAATTCCCCATATGATCCCATAACTCAAACAAAGAAGAAACATGCCAACAGGGGTGGGCCCAAGCATTCCACCAGAAGTGTCATATCTGTTTAACAAAAGAGAATTGAAAGAAAAGATGGGGAACATACCACTCACCATTGTTGCATAACACACAAATTGGGGGACCCTGAAATCCACGCTTGCAAAGATTATCCCAGGTAAGACAATGGTTGTGAACCACCAACCATATGAAAAAATTACACTTAGATTAGGAAAATTTATTCCAAACCTGATTCCACCAACACACCTCAACATCTCCAAACAATTGTCTAGTAAGTTCCAGGTACCTTGCAGATAGAGTATTTTTTAGATGAGGCACCACCCCAAGCCAAAACATCAAGACTCATCAAGGAGTTGCACTCCCGAGAAGACAAAATTTGAGGAAGCTCATGTTAATCTCTCTCTGAACCTCGTGGTGGCTAATCAAAAGAATTATGCCATCTATATCCAAAAAAATGGCCCAAACTATGAATTGTCTTATAATGTGCCACCTTATCCTAACTAGCAATAAGAAAGGAATCACAAAGAGCCTACAGATGCAGGTACATGGACAAAAGAGGAGGATTTCCATCCCAAGAATTAGTCTAAATATGAGCCTTAGAGCCTTTATTACATATCTGTTGGTTAACAGTTTGTCCTCCCTTTAGATTTATAATCTTTGACTCTTCTTAACACCCAAGGTGAGAGAACAAAAGGATGTTCACCAACAAATGGGTCAGTGTAAGTCATCTATCACTGCCCTCTAAATTGATAGGTACAGCTCCCTGAATATGCAATGATATGCAATGAATGTGTTTTTTATCTATCATCAAATTATTCCTTATGAGTTTTTAACCAAATTGCTTGTAGGCACAAACAATTTACGCAAGGATAAAGTGGATAACCTATAATCCCCAATGGAATGTTGATCACAGATTATCATAAGGACTATCTTCTAACTTAAACCTACCTACTCTAAGAATGCATATCCTACTAATGAGAATAGAAGCAGAATCATACATAGACAGCAAATGGAATTGCTTATGCTGCAACTATTAACATGAAATGGAATTCAAGTAAGAATTACAGTTCTATATATAATTGTACTTTCTATTTGGATGCATCTAAATAACAGGATGAATAGGAGAAGAATCATACATGAGAAGTAAATGGAATTACTCTCACTGCAATTACAAACATGAAATGGAATCCAGCAAGCAATTACAGCTTCATATATAATTATTATGTCTATTCACATGCAAATGAAAACTACTGGTACAACAAACATGAAAATAGCTAAGTAACTGGAATCACTCTTGCTACAATTGCAAGTTTGCTGACTCTTTCATTCATTTTCTTCATAGTATTTATACAATGCTTACAAGAAATGATTCATCTTCCAGAATTCAAAAAGACAAGGCAGAAAGAGAGATCATCTCGATAATAGAATTTGAAAAGCCAATCACTGACATGAGAATAAGAAAAGATATTATAATTGTGATGCTTCAATCTGATTCCTTCATCTCCTTTTTAATAGCATCTGGCAAGTCAAATCCATTGGGCTTCTTGAAGTCGAACTATCTTTCAAACAATAGTCAATCTGATCTGCAACTGTACTCAACCTTCTTTGAATGTCTCAGAAATATCTGGCATGATCTTATAGCTTTTATCACTACCACCACCTGTGGCAACTCATGTTGCATCTTCTGGACCACAAGCTACAGCATACAACATTGTTAGGATTATATTCTTCATTCTTTTCCTACCTGTGACCTCAGTCAAGAGATCTATCATCAATATCCCCTTTAGTTCTTAGTCACCTTCCACTTATTTATTTACGACAATTGAAAATCCTATCTTTTGATCTTTTTTTTAAGCGAGAATACAAACTCCATTGGATTACATTGACTTTTTAATTTCTTTATTTTCCTTAAGTCTTGGGTCCCACCTGACAGCTTCTTATCGGGCAGACAAACTTTTCTTGGCCCCACCTGACACGTGGATGAATCTCGCAAGTTTGCAAAAGTATTTGGCAGGGGTCATGATTTTGCGAGGACCATCGGATGCATTCCTTTATTCCACCATAGGTAAGTCCGTTGACTCGGGTCCCACCTGGTCCTCCATTGTCGCATGATCGCAAGAGTGTTATTTTATTCACACCATCATGCGACCGCTTTATCATTGGCGCATGAAATAATATTTAATACTATCCTCATCAGGCTCAGACTTATAACTTTTCATTATCACATATGTGCTGTTAGCATACATGGGTCCCAGTAGAGCACATTCACCTGCCCAAACTCCATTGTCGCGTGATCGCATGGCATTATTTTATTCTATGCGATCATGCGACTACTCTATGATTAGTGCACGTGGAGTGATCCCGCTAACCTGCAAAGAATCTCCTATACCATATCGGCAAAGCGGCGACCGTTGATTAAGCATCTTATAACCGTAGACAAACTTTTCTTGGCCCCACCTGACATGTGGAAAGATCTCACAAGTTCGCAAAGCATCTTCCTTCCCATAGCGACTAAGCGACTACCGTTGATTTAGTATCTACAACTCTTTTGGTCCCATGGTTACGTGTCAATATCCCGCTAAGCCGCTAAATATCTTTGGTGACTTATGTTGTCGCATGATCGCATAGCAATATTTTAATCCATGCGATCATGCGACCGCTTTATCATTGGCACATCTGTGCTATCAGAGTATGTGGGTCCCACTGCCACATGGAAATTCTCGCTATGTCATAACTCAGGTCCCGTTGAGAAACAGGGCCCACTAATCTGCCCTTTTTTTTACTTTTCGCATGATCGCATAACTCATATTTGGTTTATGCGATCATGCGACAACCACAATTTTCTTCCTTCAAACCATATTAACTTCTAACTTTCGAACATCTAAACATTTTGAAAGCTATTATATGATTGTTTCAATTCATTTCAACCAAAGAAAACCATGGGCATTAGCTAGTTGTATTTCAATAATGCCACAAGCCGTAGCTTCATCACATGACTGTTATACTCCAAGGAAAGATTGCATTTTGCAATTGCTTCATCAATAACGGATTGTAATATCACCATTCTCCTTAGACTTGCATGTTGATATCATGAAGACTAACCATCATTGAAGTGTAATTAAAGAAAAAGCATGTCTTCAAGCTCGAACCAGAGCCATAACCCGAGACCTTCCTCAAAGGCACAGTCACTAAATCAATGCATTTCTGATCACTACTCATCAGCATAGTATATTACTCATATCCCTATTTAGAACTCACATTGTCGATCCTCCAAAGAATTATACTTTGTGGCTTCTCCATTAGATCTTTGCATTATGCACTTAAAGATCGACTATACTAAAACATTTTTGAGAATAAAGACTGCAAGATGAAATATACCACTGTAATCATGAATTGAGATTTCTTTCCTTCCAAAACTGGTTATCATTTGAGATGAGGC
Source organism: Chamaecyparis obtusa (assembly GCA_027943335.1). Classification (NCBI taxonomy): domain Eukaryota; kingdom Viridiplantae; phylum Streptophyta; class Pinopsida; order Cupressales; family Cupressaceae; genus Chamaecyparis; species Chamaecyparis obtusa. The sequence continues at coordinate 1,483,401 of BSBK01001728.1, forward strand.
CTTCAATATCACAAGCCTTGGGTAAAATGATATCAGATATGATATAATGATGCTCTGATTACCTTTTCTGTAATCATCTGGAAACACAACTTAATATCTTCTTGATCTGCATAGCTTTAATGTAATCAAATGCCTTCCACTTGCAAGCTCTATTTTATAACCAATGTACACATTAAGACAAAAGAAACCTTATCGACTGAATTGTATACACTACCCCATAGAGTGAAACTCTAAAATTTCAAAAGCCAGACCTATAATTGCATCAATCATGAGAAAAACTCCCATTAGGTCCCTTGTATATGCCTGGAGATCATAGCTTCAAGATCATCAATGAAAACATGATATCCTTGCCAGGTTGGGAACTATCACCTACTCATCATGACAAGACTTTGAAACCACCCACCCGGCTAAAACATGAAAGCAATTTGAAGGGAAACCTGGCAAAGATTTCCTATCCTAGAGGGGACCTTGACCTAGACATAACCAGACAAACCTGACTTGACTCTGACATTGACCATATGACTCCAAATGCCAAAAAAAGGGTGACTAAAATTCAGACAACAATATCTAGATAAGGCCTCTCTTAACCAATGGAGCACCAGTCTTAAGAGTATGCCAAACCATAGAACCATTTCCCTCTAGAGGAAATTGAGCAATATTGAAAGGGTCAGCTCTCCTAAAATACTTATGTGTGATAATATGGGCTCAGAGCTGATTTTGATAGGAACAACACCACCAATAAAGATTAGAAACAAGAGTTTGGCCACTCAAGATAGTAGAGTGGAGACCAAGACCTCCCTCCTTCTTGGGCTTACAAACTGTATCCCAGCTAATTAAACTCCATTTAGAGTTTTGCAAATTACCACTCTAAAGAAATTAGCATGAGAGAGCATCTAACTCCTTAAGAAAATACATAGGAGCCTCCTGAACCATGCTTTTATAAATAGTATGAGCTTGAAATATAGATTGTAGACGAGTTACTTGAGAAACTATAGAAAGCCATTGATGAGTCCAATTATTAACCTTTTGTCACAACTTATGAAGCAATTTTTTCCAAAAGAGCCTCGGTTGCTTACCCACAATAATAGGAATGCCCAAGTAAATAAGTGCATGACCCAATCTAAAATCTCAGGATATTAGTGGTCCTCCGTTGAATAGGCTCTGGAGTATAAAAAAATATAGAGGATTTATGATCAATAATTTTCTGACTTGACACAACCAAATAAATGTCCAAGGCTTGTCAAAAGGCATTAGGTTCCTAGATCCGAGCAATTCTAGTAAAGTAGTGGCATTAACAAATTGAAGATGAGAAAGAGTAATCAACCCATCATCCCATCGCCAACCATCAAATTCTGAGACACTCGAGATTTAATAAACCTACCAAAGTTTCATTAAAAAATTGAAGATGAGAAAGAGTAGGCAGCCCATCATCCCATCGCCAACCATGAATCAAATTCTAAGACACTCGAGATTTAATAAACCTACCAAGGCCTTTCTCCATAATAATAAACATATAGGGTGAGAGAGGGTCTCCTTGGTGAAGACCCCTAGAGGCACCAAATAACTCAAAGAATAGAGAAGGATGCAAATGTAATACATCTTATAGTCCAACTCACCCACTTCAGACTAAAGCCAAAGGTTAGAAGAATAATCCGTAGAAAAGCCCATTTAACTCTATCATAAGCTTTAGCCATATCCAGTTTGATGAACATAGATCTCTCCCAAGAAACATCCATATGGTGGATGGCCTTAGTAGCAATAATCACCCCATCTAGAATTTTTTTTCTAGCAACAAAACCTCCTTGCTCATCTGAAATAATAGTGGGCAGCCACATTTTATGCCTCTCATCAATCAACTTGGTAATCACTTTGTAGACCACATTACACAAAGCAACAAGCTGAAGGAATTCCAACTGATTAGCCCCATCCTTTTCCAGAAGAAGAACCAGGTAAGTAGAGTTCAAGGCCCAAAGCATCTATCTGTTAGTATTTGATTCTCGAATCACCTCAAGAAAATCCTGATTAATATCCCTGAATTCTCAAAAAAAATCTATTGGAAAGCCATTGGGACTAGGAGCTTTGTCCTTACACATAGCAAAAACAACCTCCTCCAACTCGGCCATAGAAATCGGTCTCATGAGGTAATCATTCATTGCATTGGTAACTAGAGAGGGAATACAAGACAAAATAATATTCTTCTCATTGTTAGCAGGGGGAGAATCATCGAAGAAGAGAGTCAACTGGAGACCATTTGAGTTAACAAAGAGGAAATATAACTCCTACTCCAACAAGCCTGCATAGATTTTTGGAAAAAGGTGGTATTCTTGTCCCCTTCCCAAACCCAATCAATCCTAGTCTTTTGCTTCCAACAAATTTTTTCTCTAAATTCCCATTCTTCTACATCTCTACAGGCTTGGGACTTTGTTTTGCCCAAAGCTTTAGAAAATCCAAGATCCTGAATCTACATAGTAATGATTGCTAGACACTCTTGTGTTAAAACCTCAAAAGACTTAGATTGTCGCTAATACTGGTTTGCTTTGTAATGGATCCCTAAAACATGCCAACATAATTTATTTCCATACCAAATTATGTTGGCATGTTTTAGGGCATGTAAACAAAGTATAAAGATTAGTCTCAAACCTAGTACTACAACTGCTAATGGAAATGTGGTGCATGTGACACATAGCTTGCAGAAGACAATGTATTCTCCAAGGACTTCCTGACTAGAACATTTCAAAGGATTATCTTGGGGAAGAGTTTTCAGACGTTCTACTTTATCTGGTCAGACTTGCAAACATCTGTGATGTTGATCTCGGTGAAGTAGCTCTCAGCAAAATGAGGAAAAATGAATTCAAATATCTAGTGGAGAGGTGAAAAGGCTCATCAAGGAAATACTCCCACTATACAAATGGAGTGAATGGCAATGGAGTGAGCATCGGGGATAGATCTACAAGTCATAAGACCACTCTAACTCAAAATGTGAGTAGGGTGCGAAGCTCCCATGAAGATTTTATAACATCAAAATGATTTCATTTTCACATTTTTTTGGATATAGCCCTTAACTGTCATAATTCTAATGGTCTACTAAATATATGTCAAAATTCTGACATTATGGGGGACAATTGCAAAAAAAAACACCAATTTAAAAAATTGTGCCCCTCCATCAGAAATGACAGTCAGAAAAGAGGCCCAAATGTATTAGTGACCCATATGTGTCTTAAGGGTACCTAAGGGGTCCTAGTAGGTCCTAATGTGCCTTAATAGGTCCTAATGTGTCTTAATAGGTCCTAACATGTCTTATTAGGTACTAATGGGTCCTAAATGGTCATAGGACACATTAGAACCCCTATGTGTCTTAAGGGGGCCTAAGGGGTCCTAGTAGGTCCTAATGTTCCTTAATAGGTCCTAATGTGTCTTAATAGGTCCTAACATGTATTATTAGGTACTAATGGGTCCTAAATGGTTGTACAACACATTAGGACCCCTTATGATACATTAGTACCACTTAGCACCCCTATGTGTCTTAAGGGGACCTAAGGGGTCTTAGTAGGTCCTAATGTTCCTTAATAGGTCCTAATGTGTCTTAATAAGTCATAAAATGTCTTATTAGGTACTAATGGGTCCTCAATGGTCATACAACACATTAGGACCCCTTATGATACATTAGTACCACTTAGAACCCCTATGTGTCTTAAGGGGACCTAAGGGGTCCTAGTAGGTCCTAATGTGCCTTAATAGGTTCTAGTGTGTCCTAATAGTTTATAGTGTAACTTAATAGGTCCTAACATGTCTTATTAGGTACTAATGGGTACTAATGTGTCTTATTAAATATGTGATTTATTAAATATGTCATTAGTTTCTGTATTCATTTGTTATATGCACCATTGATTGATAGATTACTTACTTATGGCATTTATTATCCATCAAGGTTATATGTCACATTAGTTGATACATTGCTTATATATGCAATTTTAGTAGAGATACATTTGTTATATGCCATTGATTTCAATACAACTTAGATAGACGTCATTCATTAAATGTCATTAATTTAGATACATTGGTTATATACATTGAATTAACTTTGAAATGAAGTCCTATATTTTCAATATACATTGACCTTATATATATGTCATGTGTTATTTTAAATACATTGCTTGTATATATGCAAATTCAACTGTGAAACATTTCTTAAATATAAATGTCATTGATTGCATGATTATTAAATCAATATTTAAATTACTTATATATGTCATTTGTTTAAATATAAATATGCCATCTTAATTTACATGATAAATTAAGATTTTAAAATGACTTCATGTAAATGTCTATATCTAAACATATGTATCAAATATCAATGTCCACAACATATAAATGTATCAACAATGTATCTAGAAACATGTACACAACATATAAATGTGGATCCACAACATAGAAATGTATGAAATAGATCAATGTCCACAACATAGAAATGTATCAACAATGTATCTATAAATGTATCAACAACATAGACATGTAGATCCACAATATAGAAATGTACCAACAATGTATCTAGAAATGTATCAACAACGTCGAAATGTAGATCTAGAACATAGAAATGTATCAAATAGATCACTGTCCCCAACATAATGTTGGAAGTAACCAGAACCAAGAGGCACATAGAAATGTATCCACAATATGAAACTCTAACTCAAGGCACCCTCACCACCTAGTCCCTCATCCAATCCTCTACCTGCTCGAGGGGTCTATACAAACATACACAAATTCCATGTTAGAATTTAATTTATCTAACAAGAACAAATATTTAATTTTGAAATATCCATTTAAACTTGAAAAAAATTAAAACATGTACATGTTTTTCAAAATAAATTAATTTACCTATGCATCTTGATGAATCGAATCACCAAGTGTCTGTAAATCCCCGTATGCGGTAGCCATCATAATCTTCTATACACAATATATTTAAAATATATATAAATTACATATTTATAAAATATATATAGTTGTAAGCTCTACACACACACATACACACATTTATAATTATTTTTAATAAAAATCAAATTTTGGTTTCTTACCTGACTTGTCTATTGTAATGCACATCTAATGTCTGATAACTTGGAAGACTATAAGGACACTGCATCAAGATCAATGGCCTCATCCATAAGCAGAGATGAGAATCCAATCTAAAATTGTGAGGCCATAGGTGTCCACTGTAGAGGAGGTGTATGCTTTGGAGGTGTAGGATCAACCACACTCTACTGTGGAGTTGTACGACATATCAAAATGTCCTCCTATCTGGAAGTACCCGCCTGTGCATCTCCATGTCCCTGGCCGCTAGTAGTGGAGGATAACCTAACCACTCGACGAATGAATGAAGGTATCTCACTCAGAGTGACCCCATGCAATATAGAATACCTTGGATAAGCATTAAGGAGATCACTCACTAACATGGAGCTCATCGTGTGTAGATGATCCTCAGGGTCTCATGCTATATCATCAGGTGTGGGGAGCTGGTAGCGAATGTAAGGATCATAAAAAGGATCTAACCGATCAACGACTGGGCTTGTATGAGATCGTAGCATGTACCTTCCCACACAATTAGATGAAAATTGATCAACCCAAGTCACAATGGAGGCAATGCTACAATACATATCTAGGCGCACCTCCTTAGTCACAAAATCTCTAGTTCTAGTGTGGGCCTCCAAACCTTTTGGAAGAACCAAAAGGTTTTGACCCATCAATGCCCTCTTACTAGGGTACTATGGCACATCTAGTCATCTTAACTTATTTGTAAATCAACCCTGCCCCTGACCTACATGTCGTAGAAATTTTGTGTAATCAACATCATACCCTAAATAGAATTTTGCATACAATTCTTTGCAGAAACACAGTGGCACCTCATCCTTTTGTGGCCGCATATGATGGGCACCAACCATCTAGGATATATGAAGGGGGCCACAAGTTCATCCTTACACTTCGTCACTATATAAGATCTCACAACATTCTTCTCTAGGTAATCAAGAAACACAACCTTAATATTGGCCACAAAAACATCCATGTCAACAGTCATCCATCTAACTGTCCCTGACATTGTACTAGCTAAGCTCTAATAAAATGTGTCAATGGAGGTGTCATCATAGGGGTTGTCTAATTCAACCTTATGAATCATACTCATAAGCTTAGTGTGAATGGATGCCAACCTCTCCCTATTAGGGAGGACACCATTATTTTGCAGTGGACCCACTCTAGCTAAGCTAGAGCAGCATGCAATCTAGAAATAGTTTGTTGTCTATGGTTCTCCCTACTCTCGGGAGTACCATGAGATGATGCCTATGATGCATGGTCACTATCACGATGGAAGCTAGGCTTTGAACCACCAGATGCCATGATGTATAGATATGAGAAATGATGCACAAATCTAGATAAAGACTGCAATTGTTATGCAGTCAAGGATGGTGGATCCAATGAAGGACAATCCAAACCTTGCAGCCAATAGAATTACACAGCGGATTACTTAACACTGCAACACAAGGTAATTGTTTAACACTGATTTTTATTAACATGCCCGACTATAAGGCCTTCCGGGTTAGGGCCAATTACAATCAGAAAACAATCTTGCAAGATCCACAACCAGATCCAATACAATCTCAGCTAGTTCATCTCTGAAGACAATCAGAAGTTGATGGAAACCCTAAGGTAGATCTAAACTTGAGCTCACAGGCGTCCAAGCAATCTCCTTATTCCCAAGTATGCAACCCCTAGCTCTACTATGAATGACTATCAGATTACAATCCAATCTGCAAGGACATCAAGAACTTTTCCACAACTTCACTCTCAAGCTTCGCATCTAACTTCCAGATCTGCTAAGTTGTTTTTCCTCCAAAATTTTTCCCTAAACATCTACCCAAGCACTCCTTAAATAGTAATCATCAGCCACAAGTCCGCAAGATGAAGCCCTTAACTCCCCAAAACAAATAATTAAATGCCATACAAGTCGACTTACAAATGTATACAAACATTTAATTGAGCATGTCAGCCCATAAAAATGGCTACCAACAATAAATTCATCAAGTCGGCTCAATACATCACATAAAACTCTAGTCGGTAAGCCAGAACTATTGAGTGACAGTAAAATCACTGAGCACTCCAGGCATCGCCGAGCACTAGTGTTGACCGAGCTCCGTAGACGTGACCGAGTAACACTTTCACTAAGCGCCAGAGACTATCGAGTTTGTTCAGTGACTGAGCTTCCTTCAATGACTGAGACCATCGGTCAAGGCTGCAACTAAGTAACACTGGCCAAGATAAAAACACTCCATGTAATTTCACCAAGGACACAAGAGGCCCTATCTTAACCTTGGATGCCCTTGCATCAAATTGTACACATGCACATTAAATAGAATTAACAAAATACTTTATATATACATATATGTGTTGTATGTACAAACTATACATTTGAATCAGATCTAAAATTAAACATTAACCATATAAACATTACAAACCTCATGTAAATTAAAAAATGATTTCATTGAACCCTAAGACATTCAAATAATTAAACATATTACGGATCCCTTTAAAATACATTCAAATCATCAAATGTACACTCATACTTTGCAACACCTACATTGAACAAAAATAATTAAAAATCTTGTAAATTTAAAAAAAAATCATTTCCCTAAGGCATTCAAATCATTACATAGTATGTATCCCCTTAAGATGTATTACATCATTACATATTACATCGATATAGTGAATTTTTAGTCTTTTGATGGTTCCATGAATAGTTTTGTTTAATGTTGATGTTTAAAGGTTCTTTGAATGGCCAAAAAATTTCTAGATAACATATCATTTTAGGAAAGGAGCACGATTTCAAATTTAAATTGGTTTATTTAGAAAAGAAACTACCATGTCATATGCATGAAATAAAAACACATGGGATATTGTAAACATATTTGCATGTTTCATCTTGCATGATAGGTTTCATGAAATTGTAAAATTTGACAAATGAAAAATGATAGACATATCAAGGTTCATGTTGCATGAGAAAATGACAAACTTGATTCTTGCATCTAGTAATATTATTACAATACACTAAGGCTATATATAAGTATTTTCAATTGAGTTTAAATTATTTATGTTTTTATATTTAAATTATTTGCTAGTTCTCTAATGTAGTATTGATGTCATCTATAGTGTACATGGTGAACACTGATGGCATGTTTAAGGGAGTAGATCTAACAAAGAACATGTACTAACATTTAAGCTTGTACTAATATCACGATCTAACAAAAGATGTTGTATTATATGAAAATATGTAAAACATTTCTTGAAGTAATCAAATATGTATTTTGTTGTAATGTTGATGTTGTGAGATATATTTCATGTATACTCATGAGATGATGTAAATGCTCTATCTGGTCAATATTACATGAAGTGAGTGTATTTTGAGATAATGATATATTATAATTTATGGTTTGCATTTGAGTCTCTTTGTGAATATGAAGTCAATATTAGAAATTTTCTTTTATGCTTATATGATGTGACAAGATGGACATGATGCCTAGGTTGATGGATTCAATAATGTGAGATGAGCATTGATGCTTAGGTCACGTGATTGGCTAGGGAGTGTATTGTCATAAAAAGTTATCAGCTATAATTAGATGCTCATTTTAGCTTCATTTTAGGTTTAATAGTTTAATGATTTAAGTTTTGTTTTGGGTTTTATAGTTTGAAGATTTAAGTTTTGTTATAAGTTTGATAGTATGAAGGTTTAAAGTTGAAGGTTTGAGTTTTAAGTTTTAAGGTTTAAGGTTTACATTTTAAGGTTTAAGGTTTTAGTTTTTAGAATAAAATATTATTTAACTAGCCTTTTATACAGCATAAAAAACTAAACATTTGCTACTAATATAACATTAAAAAATCATTAAACTGTTCATAACACCTCCATAGAAGAGGCTGAGGCTGCTTGCCATTCTCAGACTGATAATGCCTTGGATGATGCTACTAGTGTTGTCCTTATTGAGGATTTGGTACAGACTGTGTCTGTTGTCCCTTGTGGTGTTGTTCCTGACCAGACTATTGATGGTGTCTCTGGTTCTGATGATGCTCTTGTTGTCTCTGGTTCTGATACTGTCCTGATTGTTGGGGTTGTGCAGGCTGTTGTCCAGGCTTCTCCTGGGAGCGTTCGGGGGAATGGTAGTGGTGCTATTCCTACCACTACTGTGGATTCTTTGGCTTGGCAAAAGGCTGCTAGAAAGGTGGAGGATGGATGGACAACAGTTAAGGGAAAGAAATTTAAATCTTCCATGCCTTCTTTTGATATGAATTTACGTTCTCATAAGGATGGGCAAAAATGGAAATCTTGATTGCCCTCTGTTTTGTTTTTTTGTTTCACTTGGTAGGAACTATGGTTTGTTCCTTTGGTTTGTTTGGTGGGGCACCAAAGTTGTATTGGTCTTTTATTGCCATATCTTTTTAATACTCTTGTACAAGGTTTCGGGTCCTTTCAAAACCTGATTTTACATAATCAAAACATTAAAAAATCATTTTTAAACCATACATGAAAAATTAAACATTTGGTACTAATATAACATTAAAAAATCATTTTTAACTATATCATTACAAATAACACTTAAAAAATCAAATAAATGCTAAAACATGGGGGCCCTACCTCACACTCGGCTGAATGTCCTCAAGCCCCCTTCTTTGCTCCGCTAGCCCCTCATTGTGCAAATGAGGGGCTTAAATTACATTCTAGGGTTTTTATTAAGCGAGTGAGACTCGACCGAGTGGGATTTGATCGAGTCCCACTCAACTGAGTACCTCTAGCCACATATGCACCATTAGGTGCCACATGAAACATACATGGATTCGACTAAGTGCTACTCGGCCAAGTACTAATCGACCAAGTTCTCACTAGTAGAATTTGGGAAATAAATGACCAGGTGACTAAAATTGATCATGTTCTACCATTTTTTTAGTCACGTGACTAAAACTGATCATGTTCTACAAATATAAATGACTAAATAAATGACCAATTTGGTCATCGAGTAAAATCACAACTAAAATGACTAAATAATTAGTTACCCTAATAAAAATGACTAAATAAATGATTAATACTCCTTTACACATTAACATTTGATAATATCGTATACTTATATTCTTAGAAGTTGCATTTCACCAATAATGTGTATTCGCCAATAGACTTATTGTGCGAACATTATTCTAGCCACTATTTGCCAATATCTCTAAATGGTAACTATATTTAAAATTTATCTAGGCGTTTTGCAATTAGAATTTATATAGATCATGTGCATATAATTCAGACATTATCAAGGTTTTTTAAAGTGTTATTTGTGGTAGTAGATTGGTTACTATATTGTGGTAGCTATCAAGAGGGGAAGCATTTAAAACTCTGCAGGGTACTTCAATTAACAACTAAAATTGTACTTAAATGGAAACAAATATTATACAAACCCCCAAAAGTTTTATTTTCTTTATGTATTAAATTTTCTCATTTTTATTTAGACCTATCCTCATGTCAACACATTATTATCTTTGTCATAATGGAAATGCTAACAGAAACAAATGTGCAAGGAAATAGTGAGAAATAAAAAATGAGAGGCTCAGTCCAAGTATGAAATCAAATCCATTAAAAAGGGGGTGGAACTAGAAAAAGGACAAAGTTAACTATTCAAAAAGCCTTGGCCTAGACTAAGGTCAAACCCAAAAGGGCTCCTTAACTAATATAAACTTCTCAATAACTCATAGGAACTCTCTCATTTCTCCTCCATGATATTTACAATCATCTTTGATTCCCAATTACTCCTAATTGACTCATAATTACATTGCTAAATTATTTGCATTATCAATAATATAAACTAAAAAGACTTTTTAAAAACCTCACTTTTAACCCATATTTTACATTCAAATTAATTCAAATAAAAAACACAAGATCCAAAACCCGTAGTTACAAATCTCTTTGGACTTGATCAATGAAGATTAATACAATTATTTTACATCAAATAACCTTTATTAAGTGAATGATAAAATACCAAATCACTTAATAAATATATTTTACATTTTAATTAACATTCAAAAATAATAATAAAAATAAATAAGACCCGCTAGGTATTTATGAGATAAAAAATAAAATATAAGATGAGGCAAAAAGCCTTTCATTTTTTTGCAGTAAGCATCCAATGCCATTCATTCTTCTCATTTCATTTTTTTTTTGCGCTACTGCATGTTGTCGTGCTAACCAAGGTTTCCAACTATTATGTGGTTTTCTAAGGGTTTCTTCTGTGCAGACAGTGAGGGTTTTCTGGTTTTCCATGACGAGCCACCAAGAAGCTTCCCATCGATAGCCAACAACCACAGACAAGCTTGAAAGCAGCCACCAAAGGGTGGGTCTCATGGGCACCGCCTCAAACCTAACCACCTTACAAAAATATATATATGGCAGTCCTACTGGGATCACTTATCTTAATTCTAGTTTTTGCGTTTTCTGTTTAGATTGGTAATTTCGAGCTTTCCCTCATCACTTTGGTTTTCTAGATCAACCTGTCTCTTGATTACCCGTGCCCCTGGTACAAGTGACTCAATCCATCCATTTGGTGCACATGAGCAACTGATAGCAGTTGTCTGGCATTTCTATGATTGCAACAGTTACAATGGCCTTTAAAGACTCTCGAGAAGAAGGGAATATTGTGAGTTGAAATTGCACCTTCACCCTGTTTAAATGTTCAAACCCTTCTCGCATTTGAATATCAAACAAAAAGTTAGTTTAGTCGTGATTACTCTACTTATGCTTAATGTTTGCTTCACTTATTTACATTTTCTATTTGGTACTATGCATCTTTACTAACAAGAATAAATCTTGCGGTGTGATTTACCTTCAATAGCTACATATCAAGATTCTTCATGATTAAAAGCCTTTGATTGACTTTAGGAGCCCAAATTGAGACATATTGGTGACAAATTTTCCTCAGAAAAACTATCTCATTCTTTATCTGGAAGGGGAATTCTACACAATCTTAATGCCCTTTACTCTTTAGCCCTACTAGGAGCCCAAACTAAGACATATTGGTAATAGATTTTCCTCATAAAAGCTATCTCATTCTTTATCTGGAAGGGGAATTCTGCAGAATCTTAACGCCCTTTACTCTTTATCCCTACTTTTATTTCTTGTTTGGTAGGGGATTGATTGAATATGAATATAAACAATATAAGCTGCACATTGTAGGGCCTCTTCCAACACATGATTGGAGCCAATCTATTAACTTCATTGTTGTGGTTAGCAATAAAATATTTGTGAACAAACAAGACCCCAATGGACATCAAAGTTTTTATATGCTTTCACCTTCAAGTGAGACAGGAAGAACATTAAACTTGATTGACATTATGAGACCATCGGGCCTCCAGGATTCTGCTATGGAAGCTGTTACTGTGGAGTCTTGATTGTTTTACAAATTGGATTCAGTTTAATTGGGCCAGTACTAGTAAGCAAACAATAAGCCCTGCTAATATCAACAAGTCTTATAATGTTACCAGTCAATAACTTGAATGTGTAAAGGACACCTCAATAAGCACTCATAAGCTAAAGTATGTTGCAAAAACTAATAGGCTGACAATTTGTTGGTCTTTAGGTTATGTAAAGTCCAAAATAATGAGTTCATTTATCTTTCAAGTTTATCATTGATTATCATTGAGATTATTTACTGGTTTGATAAGAAGAATTATTCTTTTTTGGAATTTTAATAACAATAACTTTAAAATGAAGTGCTAGATAGACCACAAGGCTCTCATTTTAGATATTCACTTAAGGCACCAAGCCCTTGGTGGAATAGTGCTCAGAAAAACAACAACACTTTTCTCAGGGGGAATCGTCCCAGTTGAACAGTTGTTGACATCACCAGATTTTGCTTTGAATAATCTTAGTGAAACCCTCATAAAATTTGTTGAAGATTGAACTCTTTTTTACTACCAAAGTGTCATCACTCTAATGCTGAAATATAATCTCATCTATGGACCTTTCCAATAAATGATGTGTTTCCACCATTATCAAAGCCACAACTTTTTTTACCATCGACGCACAACTATCTTAGCTGAAATATATAGATATCTTAGTCTTCTCAAATTTTCAATGCCTATTTTTTTCTGCAGCTGCTAACATGTATTAATGTGAATTCTCTCCAAGCTTGATAACTCTTTTATTTCTAAACAACCTTCCTTTTACAGATCACAAGGCCTCAATTTAGCATTACCTTGTGTAAAATGAACCTCAATTAGGTTTTTAGTGTCTCAAAGCTCTAGAGAGTTAAGGCTTGGACAGCTCTATCTGCTAATTCAGATCTTTAATAAATTTTCTCCCGTCTGCAACTGACTTGGTCTCAATCTGCAACTGACTTATTTTTTAGTAGCGACTATGGTGAGTCACTTTTACTTTAAGAATAATTGCCTTTGAAAATCAGAGGCATTCATCTCTAAAGTTGGATTTCTTTCTCTGTCTTTCCCTCCAACTAATTCATTGATATTCATAGAGTGAGATATAGGATGTAACACAAGGTTTAATAGGCATGCTTGAAAGAGCAGACCAACAACTCCTATTTTTTTAAGCCTAGGAAGTTTAAAAGTTTCAGCTATCACACTGCTTTTAAAGGGTTCTCCAATAAGTCATGATTAGCTTCCTGCCACTTTTTTGTAACATTAATTGCAGATACACCACTACAATCCTCCAATAAGTCATGATAAGCTAGAGTTGTTCTTAAAGTTATTGAAACATGAGCCAAAGGGCAATCAAATCACAAAGAATACTTATCTGTTCCTATACCTGTACACTTGCCCGCTTCCATACCATTAACTTAGAGTTTGGCACATCATTTTGCCTCTATTAAGTGGTAATGTTTAATGTATCTGTTTGTTCCTTTTCAATAATTTTAATTTTCTTGTCTAGTAATTTTCTCCAAGTTGAGATAATCAACTTGTTGTAATAACTCCTCTATTAACTAGACATTTTTAAGGTTTTTGTTTCCCCATTTTTAATATGTTCATTTTAATTAGGATTTTTGCATAGATGGACTGCATCATCCTTACGTTCTTTTGGGCAATAGTGGGGTTAGGATTACTTGGGTGTCCTAGATTTTTGTTACATCTAGGAGTATGTCCCAATGTCTATAATTTGTCATTTTCAATGGAACCATTTTTCATATCCATATATTGTTAGAATAACTAAGAGGGGGGTGAATCAGTTATCCACAGTCCCAATTACAAAATGTATCACTTAAAACAAATTCAACTAAATCTGCAGCTCGGTAAACATAAAATACTAACTGTCTATGTAATTACTGATTACTAGTTAATTGCTCATACTAATTACCAACCAAATCAAATATGAAACATGTAAAGTATGATATCAAAACAATCACCACATAAACACATAACACAAAATATTTAACGTGGAAACCCTGCAAAGGGAAAAACCACCTGGGACCAGTAACCCAAAAACTTTTCACTCTTCTAAAGTGAGCTCGGTGAAGAGACAACCCTGTTAAAGGTTACAAAACACACTATAAGGTGTGACCTTGTTAGAGGATTTAACACTAACAGTTATCATCCAACTAGCATTCACTATGGGGTTGACAGGATAACAATGTACATTCTATAAATGACATATAAGACTTTCAAGTCCACTCAGTTAAGAGATTTTATCTATTTACAATGGTTAAACTAAAACAGTAGGTGATCTAATTACAATACAACTTAATTCGCAGATATTCAGATATATTCTTAGCCCATTCAAATCCTCTGATCAATATTTCTATTCAGTTCATCAACATTCAATAACTTACTATCCCTTGGTAAAACTCTTTGATGCTCGATACTGATCTGCAGTTTGGTTCTTCTTCAACCAGTATGATCAGGCATGCATGAAGCTTGTTCATGTGATATCTTTGCAGTCTCCTTCTTTCGGCATAAGTTTCACTGTGAAACCCTAGTCTCTTAAATAGACAAGTAACTAATTTTCTTTTCATCCATCAGATTTTGCCGCTTAATCTCCTTTGTTGATTTTGCTGCTTAAACCTTCCTCGACTGATGTGTTAGTAACACATTTCAATTCTATCCTTTAGATCTTGTCTGAATTTTGTTAGCCGTAGATCTCATAACAAACTTTATCTTTTCACCTTGTAATCATACACTTTACAGCTCATCAATTTTGGTGGCTAAACTAAACATTTATTTCTTTTGTCCATACTTGGTTAACAAAGAAATGTGTCAGTGAACACAAGCTCGGTTGATACTGTCGCTTGGTATACACTACACTGGTTCGGTGTATACTGGAATGCTTCATTAACCGACCACACTATTTTGTAACAATTTGCTTCTAACTTCATAACAGATTAATGCAACATAATCAGGTCAACAATATGAAGTCATAGACTCATCAATAAGTTACCAAGAGTATTCCTTATCTTCATATGTCATATCCATCTTCCTCCATGTAGATATCTCAGTTCTTCATCTTTTCTCCTCCTTTACAGATGTTTAGATATTTGCAACTACCATGATAAGTACTGTCAAGACTAGTTGAATGAAGTCATAGACTCATCAATAAGTTACCAAGAGTATTCCTTATCCTCATTTGTCATATCCATCTTCCTCCATGTAGATATCTCGGTTCTTCATCTTTTCTCCTCCTTTACAGATGTTTAGATATTTGCAACTACCATGATAAGTATTGTCAAGACTAGTTGACATCAATGACAACATAATGATTGATTCAATTATCCTACATAACAATTTAGTGCTCGGTGATCTCTAATCACTTGTAGTTCTTCAATCAAGTTCTCAATCAGTTGTATTTCATCAATCTCTCCCTTTGGCATTGATGGCTCCTCCGGTGGTATATGAAATATACCATACACATACCAAACATGTATCCTACAACTCTGTAAGCAACTGTCATAGCTCGGTAAGCTCTCCCTTAGCTTAATATGTTTAATCACTATGTTACATGACAGCATTGCAAATGCAAACTCTCTTCTATAGATATGATCTTTCTAGTTCTCAGATTCCTTTTGTTCTCAGCAACAAATCTTTAAAACTCTCCTTGACTTTCTCAGATTGTCTCTTCCTTAGATAGATGTTCCAGTGATCTCCTTGGTTATCATATTGTTTATCTCTCCATTTGACAATAATTCCAAAGAAACACATAAACATACAACTCTGTATTAGCCATGTGACTCTTTGTTATCTGGTGCATACAATGTATCTCTGTATCTCAGTATACCGATATGAAAATCTCTTGTTCTGACTCCTCAAATCTTCACAACCTTAGATAGAATCCAAAGTGTGAGCTATGCTGCATCAACATGAATGATCTTTTGATAAGATTAGGTTGATGCAACCTCCAGATCACATTAGTGACTGGTAGACAAGGGATGGACCCCAAGTCTAGTCCTCAAGTATTCAAAAGTTTCCTTCAGTAGAGGCTTGGTAAATAAGTCAGCAAGTTTCTCTTTTGATGTAACATATTCCACTTTAACTTGCTTCTCCTATACTTTTTCTCTTAAGTAGTGATACTTAATAGAGATGTGCTTTGTCTTTGAGTGCATTACATGATTCTTAGAGATGTTTATTGCACTTGTGTTATCACAGTATATAATCACCGGCTCAGTGATTATCTCATTCATCCCTTCCAATACTTGCTTGATGTAGGCAATGTTTGAATAGATTGTAGCAGCAACAACATACTCTGCTTCGGCAGTAGACTAAGAAATACAAGGTTGTTTCTTACTTGTCTAAGTAACAAGTCTTTCACCAAAGAAAAATGCTCCTCCGGTGGTACTTTTCCTGTCATCTATATTTCCAGCCCAATTTGCATCGGTGTAGACTCTTAGTTCAAACTTCCCCTCCTTAGGATACCACAATCCATAGTCCTTTGTTTTCTTTAGGTATCTTAAGATTCTTTTAGTTGCAATCATGTGTGACTCCTTTGGATTTGCAGAAAATCTAGCAACAATTCCCACAGCATGTGCAATATATAGTCTACTATGCACTACATACATCAACTTACCAATCATAGATTGGTACAATGTCTGGTTCACCTTTGTAGTTTCATCATCTTTAGTCAATTTTCAGCCTATGACCATTGGTGTTCCAACTAGTTTAGCATCTATCATGCCAAATGTTCTCAGTACTTCCTTTATATACTTTGATTGTGTGATGAATATTCCATCATTCTGCTGAATAACCTGCAAGCCTAGAAAGAACTTAATCTCTCCAAACATAGACATTTCAAATTCTTTGCACATCTCATCAGAAAATGATTTACAGATATGATCTTGTCCTCCAAAAATAATATCATCCACAAATATCTCAGCAATCAAAATAGTATCATCAGTATCTCCTTTCATATACAAATTATTGTTCTCACTAGTTCTAACAAAACCAATACTTAACAAATAAGTATGCAACCTTTCATACAAGGCTCTAGGTGCTTGCTTGAAACCATATAAAGCTTTATGTAGTCTACATACCATATCTTTCTTGTCTGGATCAACAAACCCTTCTAGTTGTTCCTTGTAGACCTCTTCTTCTAGTATCCCATTAAAAAATGCAGACTTAACATCCATTTGATAAAATTTAAACTTCTTATGTGTTGCATATGCATATGCAAGTAACATTCTGACTCCTTCTAGTCTAGCAATAGGTGCAAAAGTCTCACCATAATCTATACCTTCCTCCTGTGCATATCCCTTGCATACAAGTCTAGCTTTATTTCTTGTAACCTCTCCAGTTTCATTCAACTTGTTTTTGAAAATCCATTTAGTATCGATAACATTCTTATCCTTAGGCCTAGGTACTAAATTCCATGTCTTTTTTTTCTCTATCTGTTCTATCTCTTTATTCATTGCATTTACCCATTCTTCATTCTCCAATGCAACCTTAACATTTTTCAATTCAAACTCACAAACTAAGCATGTACCTTGTCTTAATTTACTTCTTGTCATCATGCCATCTTGCTTGTCACCAATGATTTGATTCTCAGGATGATGTCTTCTGACAAATCTAGCCAGTACTTGATCTCTTCTTTGTTGTTCAATATCTTGTTCAGGTTCATGTGCTTGCTCGGTAGCTCCTTCTTGATCGTCGGTTTCTCTTTGCTATTCCTCGATGTTGTTTTCCTGATGACTGGTTGACACAGTCTATGACTTCGGTAGGTACTCTGGTTGTTCAATGTAAGTGAAACTACTGTAGTCTTTTGGCTCCTTAGTGCTTTCTTCACTGTTCTTAGTATCAAATTCATCAACCCTGACATTAGTACTTTCAATCATTTTATTAGTAACTTTATTCAGACACTTATAGGCTTTTCTTTTAGTGGAATATCCAAGAAATATCCTTTCATCCCCTTTAGAGTCAAACTTTCCATTTCTTTCATCTTTTAGAATAAAACATTTTCTACCAAAAATTTTGAAGTAACTTACAGTCAGTTTCTGACCAAACCATAGCTCATAGGTTGTTTTGTTTGTGTCCTTCAATTGTACTTGGTTTAGAACATAAATAGTTGTGCTAACTACTTCTCTCTAGTATGTTTGAGTAACATTCTTTTGCAACATCAGTGTCCTTGCACAATCAACAATTGATCTATTCCTCCTTTTAGCAATCCCATTCTGTTGAGGTGTTCTCAGTGCAGAAACCTATCTTTTTATACCATGCTCATTACAATAGTTAGTAAATTCATCAGAAATAAATTCACCACCTCTATCAGATCTCAAGCATTTCAGTTCCTTCCCAGTTTCTTTATATACCTTTGTTTTATACCATTTAAACATCTTAAGTGCCTTTGATTTCTCCTTTAAAAACATCACAGTCATTAATCTAGTGTAATCATCAACAAACAGAATGAAATATCTATCTCCATAATAGTTTTGTGTTCTCATGGGACCACATAGGTCAGTGTGAACTAGCTCCAAAATTCTCTTTGTTGAATAGTCTTTACTCTTAAAACTAGATTTTGTCATTTTACCCTTTTGACATTCATGACACATAACATGACCAGGCTTTGCTAGGCTAGGTAGACCTCTAACCTTTTTCTTTCTACTAATTTTAATCATGTTATCAAAGTTTACATGACTTAACTTTTTATGTCATAGCCATGCATCCTCATTTTGCATTATTAAACAGGAAGATTTATCATTATCAAGATAAAACAAGTTACCTTTCATTTGTGCTCTTGTTCCAACAAGTTTTCCTCCATCATCAAATATCTTAACCTTTTTTCTCTCAAAAGCTACTTGGTGACCTGAGTTGTTAAGTTGTGCCACACTTAGTAGATTATAATTTAGTCCTTCTACCCAATAAGCATTATCACATTTGATTTTATCATTTATCATTAAAGTTCCCTTTCCTATAACCATACAAGGAGTCTCATTACCCATTTTTATAGACCCTCCATTATATTGCTCAAGATGATCAAATTTTTCTTCATCACCAGTCATGTGATGGGTACAACCACTATCAATGATCCATTTATCATTTTTATTAACCTTAGAAATGAGTGATGTCTCTACATACCTTTCTTCTTCCTTAGAATCATCCTTCATCGCAACAAAAACTACTTCCACATCATCATCTGTGTCGGTCTCAGTATCATTCTCTTCAACAATGTAACATACCTTTTTGCCTTTATCATTTTTATCTCAGTTATCTCTATTGTAGTGTTGATAACTTTTGTTATTTCTTCTCCCATAGCTTCCTTCACTAGATCGATCCTTGTTTCTGTCATCTTCTTTCCTATTTGGGCATCTAGCAGAAATATGACCAACTTCTTTGTAGTTAAAACATGCTAAAGGTAATTTACCCCTATATCTAACTTTACCTTTAGGTAATCTCTTGGCCATAAGAGCTTCAAGATCATCAAGCTTATCATCAGTACTACTATCATTATCATCATTATTACTTCTACTACTAGACTTATCGATCTTTAGAGAAGTCATGAAAGCAGACTCAACAGATGGTACAACACTATTATCAAAGTTATCCAGTTCAAAAGTTGTTAGCTTACCGATCAGACTATCAAGAGTGAGAGTACTGCCAGGTGCAGACCTCATTTCGTGTACTGCAGATATTCTAATTGCACAAATAGGCAATAAGGTTCTTAGGATTTTACTTACCACTGTTTCTTTAGTAATGACACCACCAGATCCTCTGATAGCATTAACTACCTCCTTTATTTGGTTTGTATACTGCACTATGTTTTCTCCTTCTTTCATTTTCATATCATTGAATCTTCCTCTTAAACTTTCAGCTCTGGCTCTTCTAACATTTGCATCACCACTATAAACTTGAGTAAGTTTATCCCACATTTCCTTTGAAGTGAGACAATCCTTGACATCTTCAAACTCGACATCTGATAGAGTAGAAACAATCTCCATCATAGTAACATTATGTTCATGTCTATCTCTTAATTGATTAAGAGTCAAAGGTCCTGTAGGCGGTGCTAAGTAGCCATTATCCAATAGGGTGAGGGTAGAATTCCCAATCCCAAATATATGAAGTCTCATTCGGCTTTGCCATATTGTAAAGTTGTCCTTTTCAGCTTTGGCACTTCCCTCTTATACATTTTGTGATCTTTTTGTTGAAGTCCTTAAAACTCTGTTCTAAGCAACCAATATGCTCTAATACCAATTGTTAGAATAACTGAGAGGGGGGTGAATCAGTTATCCACAATCCCAATTACAAAATATATCACTTAAAACAAATTCAGCTAAATCTGTAGCTCGGTAAACATAAAATACTAATTGTCTATGTAATTACCGATTACCAGTTAATTGCTCATAGTGATTACCGACCAAATCAAATATGCAACATGTAAAGTATGATATCAAAACAATCACCACATAAACACATAACACAAAAAATTTAATGTGGAAACCCTGCAAAGGGAAAAACCACCTGGGACCGATAACCCAAAAAAATTTCACTCTTCTGAAGTGAGCTCGGTGAAGAGCCAACCCTATTAAAGGTTACAAAACATACTGTAAGGTGTGACCTTGTTAGAGGATTTAACACTAACAATTATCGTCCAACCAACATTCACTATGGAATTGAAAGGATAACAATGTACATTCTATGAGTGACATATAAGACTTTCAAGTCCACTTGGTTAAGAGATTTTATCTATTTAAAATGGTTAAACTGAAATAGTAGGTGATCTAATTACAATACAACTTGATTTGTAGATATTCAGATCTATTCTAAGCCCATTCAAATCCTCTGATCAATATTTATATTCAGTTCATCAACATTCAATAACTTACTATCCCTTGGTAAAACTCTCTGATGCTTGGTACTGATCTGCAGTTCGGTTCTTCTTCAACTAGTATGATCAAGCATGCATGAAGCTTGTTCACACAATATCTCTGCAGTCTCCTTTTGACATAAGTTTCACTGTGAAACCCTAGTCTCTTAAATAGACAAGTAAACCATTTTCTTTTCATCCATCAGATTTTGCTGATTAATCTTCTTCGTTGATTTTACCGCTTAAACCTTCCTCGACTGATGTGTTAGTAACACGTTTCAATTCTATCCTTTAGATCTTCTCCAAATTTTGTTAGCCGTAGATCTCACAACAAACTTTATCTTTTCACCTCGTAATCATACACTTTACAACTCATCAATTTTGTTGGCTAAACTAAACATTTAGTTCTTCTGTCCATACTCGGTTAACAAAGAAATGCGTCGGTGAACACAAGCTTGGTTGATACTATCGCTCGGTATACACTACACTAGCTCGATGTATACTGGAATGCTTTATTAACCGACCACACTACTTTGTAACAATTTTCTTCTAACTTCATAACAGATTAATGCAACATAATCAGGTCAACAATATGAAGTCATAGACTCATCAATAAGTTACCAAGAGTATTTCTTATCCTCATCTATCATATTCCATCTTCCTCCATGTAGATATCTTGGTTCTTCATCTTTTCTCCTCCTTTACAAATGTTTAGATATTTGCAACTACCATGATAAGTACCGTCAAGACTAGTTGACATCAATGACAACATAATGACTGATTCAATTATCATGCATAACAATTCAGTGCTCAGTGATCTCTAATCACTTGTAGTTCTTCAATTAGGTTCTCAATCAGTTGTAGTTCATCAATATTCCCTGAATTAACATGACATAATCCCATGGGAACAAAATGGAGTAAATTTTCCATAATTTGTAGTAAGTTTTAGGTTCCGAGTTTTGCCATTCTCAATTTATTGACACTCCTTTGATTCCTAGTTTTGAAAAGCTTTTCTACCTGGTTGATGTATACCATTCAATTGCAGTTCTATCAAATCATTTTATTTGTTCTCATTTTGGGAAAAATTTTAAAGAACCATTTGTTTTTGAAATTCTATTGTTCCATAAATCTAAGTGAATTTCATCTATAAGATGAATCAATTTTTCTATTTTTTAATTTCCTCAATGTTTTATATTTGTATACAAAAATTTGGCAATTTCTTAACAAAATCAAATTATTTTTTAATTAATTAGCAAACAGTAGCTTCTAAATTTTGCTTTTGCAGCCTTGCTTCATGCTGGAGGAAATTCATCTGGTTTTGTCCTGGAGGAAATTTACTAGATTAATTTGCCCCTAAATTAATATCTCTTATGGATTATAGTTTGCCATTTATATTTTTTTTCTTTGAATTCTATTTTTGTAGGTCCTCTTGGGCTTGTTGAAGTATCAAGTTCTTGGGCATTGGTGTAACTAATTTTGTCCTTTCTTTTATTTTTTGGGTGATTTTGAGTGGTTAGAAGGGAAGTTTGAGTAATTGTTGCAGAGTCTGATTGTATGTATTGATTATTCTCTTTTAGTTATTAGGATTCATGAACTCAAAGCTCTTCTAAGGAGTTCTCTCTCACCAAAATCCCAAGCTGTACTAGTGATCAAGGATCACACTATGTTTCAACAGGAATCACCCTAGACCTATAGATGGTAGAAGACTATTAGTCTTCTTTATATCTAGCTACCTAAGTTCAGAGTGAATAGAGATTGTGATAGTATCCCAGAGAAGTGAATTAGGATGGTGGTATTAGTGATGGAGATGTTTCATGATTTATGCAAAATTGCAAATTAAAAAGACTAAATATTTCTGGAAGTTCCTAGTAATGTGTTTCCTTTATATCTTTCAAAAATTTATGTTAAGAATATCAAATATTATTCTATTTGAAACAAATCTTTGATGTTTATGCTAGTTATCATTTTGTTTGGCATAGGAATGTGGCAACAAAGAAGACATGGAATGTGATCTGCAGTGTTGATGCAAGAATATCATACCTAGAAGCAAAAATCTTTTTTTGGAATAAATCAGGAAACCAAAAGAAATATTTTTTCAAGTAATCAAGAGAACTATGGGTTAGGGTCAAAAAAATATCAAGAAAGACTGGCATAGAAAACAAAACAAATAAACAAAAAATCCTAAAACCCTAAATTTTAAACCAAAATAAATGCAATTTTTCAAAAAATCTTCATTTTTTCCCAATAGAAATTAGTAAATTACCAAAAATTGCCTCAAAAAGTCCAAAATTGGGTTGAATGATTAAATCAAGAATTCATGTTTTTTTTAAAGATAAAATCAGTGAATTTTGTAATTATGATATCATATACAGTTTTCTCCAGTTGTTTTTCAATCTAATAGACTATAAAAATCTTTTGTACACTAATGTAGAAAACATGTTCAATTACCCCTTCATACCTAATGTTCATTAATGTCCCCTGCGAATCAGGGTTGGCAGTAGAAACAAAGCTAGCTAGCATTATAATCCAGCATCCTAGATTATATATAAAGCAATATACTACTCAACCATTCTATATGGAAGTGGCATACAAATATATGCATAAATCTGACAAGATAAATAAGCTCCTGAATAATTGGGGGGCAGGTTGCCCTTCTACAAGCCTTTACAACATTTATCATGGTGTGTATTTTACTTCTGATGAGATGTGAAGCAATTCAATGTAATCCCTTGGATCTCAGTTTCAATGAAATCCAACTTCTCAGGGTATGGAGTGCAGGTTTTAACATGAAAATATTAATATTGCAGAAGATGATTTATATCGTTTCATAATTGTCATCTTGAAAAATCTAATCTTTTGCTTCTTAGAATATTTTTGTTTTCAATCATTGCTCTTCTAAGCTATTTTAAGTTTACCCCATAAAAACTTTGTAAGTATCCACTTGCCATTGAAAAGAATTTATGTTTATGGTTTCTACTTTTTGATTCTACATGTCTACAATTTTGTGTGCTTTGCTATTTGTATGCCTTGTTCTTTCTGAATTAGTGTTCATCACTGTGTGAAAATATGCTTACTTCATAATGAAGGTCACATGTTTATAATTAAAATTAAAGAGGGTAAAAGTTGTACATCTTGTTGAACAATATATAAGGTAAATGGAAAAATGAGTCCCTTTTGGAATCTTTGCGGAAGGGAGGTCTTATATGGCAATCTTGCATGATTGAAACTTGGGACACAAAAAATGCCTTTATTTTTTATCCTATGTGAATGACATCTTGCTTCACATTTTTAACAAGTGGATATAATGTCTGTTGATGCACTGCACATAATGAACTTATTTTCACATAAATTATATTTTATAAGTAGTTTCCTTTTGCTTGAACTTGTTGCTTTCTATTATAGAAAGTGTACTGAAGGGAAGAACGTGCATTACATTGTGTTTACCAAAGCTGATTTCATTCTTTAGACTAAAGGATGGGTAAAATTATAATAGTGTGTTGCACTACAGGACAAACTAAGGGGGTCCGATCAGAAGAGGTCCGGCTGAAACCATGTGGCACCCTCTAGGCACCACATGGCATCTATGTGGCGGGGGGGGGGGGGGGGGGGGGGTCCGGCAGGACCCCAAAAAGTCTATATAAGAAAAAAAAAGTGGCCCGCGTGGGTCATTTTCATTCAGCGGCTTCAGGCTTGTGAGGAGAGCTACAGGGGAGTTTCGGCCAGAAGAGGTAGGTACTTTTTTTATTTTTTTATTTCAATGTTTTTTAATGTTTTTTTTAGTTGTTTTTTTAATTTAGTATTAAATAATTGTATTTTAATTAAAAATCTTTATTTAATAGTTGTTTTTTGTTTATTTAATAGAAGATAGTTCTAATTCAAACATAAATATTTTAATTTAATAGTTATTCTTGTTTATTTAGTTAGTTTTTTCAATTGTAGAAATAAAATAATATAATATGACTAATAATACCTAAATTGATTAATACGACCTAATAAGACCCGATGCCTACTTTAATAAGACCTAATAGTCCACCCTTAAGAACTAATAGGACATATACTTAACATGTATGTTTAAATTTGTAGTTTATGTATGCACATTTAAATTTGTAACATGTATGTTTCTTAAATTTCTAGTTCATCTATGCACGTAAGATGTATTTTCTTAAATTTCTAACATGTGACTAATATGACCAATTAAGATAAACCTAACATGATTAATACAACCCCTTAAGACTTAATAGGATTAATACCACATAAACAACATAAACAAAAATTCTAGAAATCAATTAAGACTTATTAAACTCTAATAGTAGAAACTAACATAAACAAAAATTCCATCTAAACCAATTAAGACCTAATACCTAACCAATGAAGACCTAACAAGTGACTAATATTTAACCAATTAAGACCTATTAATTAACTAGAGTTAAAACTTAACATGTGACTAATATGACTAATAACACCTAAATTGATTAATAAGACCTAATACCTATTTTAATAAGAACTAATAGTCCACCCTTAAGAACTAATATGACCTATACTTAACATGTATGTTTAAATTTGTAGTTCATGTATGCACGTTTAAATTTGTAAAATGTATGTTTCTTAAATTTCTAGTTCATATATGCACGTAACATGTATGTTTCTTAAATTTCTAACATGTGACTAATATGACCAATTAAGACAGACCTAGCACGATTAATACGACCCCTTAAGACTTAATAGGATTAATACCACATAAACAATATAAACAAAAATTCTAGAAACCAATTAAGACCTATTAAACTGTAACACTAGAAACTAACATAAGCAAAAATTCTAGTGTAAACCAATTAAGACCTAACTAGTGACTAATATTTAACCAATTAAGACTTATTAATTGATCAATTAAGACTTAACATGTGATTAATAGGACTAATAATACCTAAATTGATTAAAATTACCTAATAAGACCTAATACCTACTAATAAGACCTAATAGTCCACCCTTAAGAACTAATAGGACCTATACTTGACCAATTAGGTCGAATATGACCTATTAAGACCTTATAGTCCTACCAATTAAGACCTAACATGTGACTAATACTTGACCAATTAAGACCTATTAATTGACCATTTAAGTCTCATTAATACAAGCAACATGTGACGATTAATACGACCCCTTAAGACTTAATAGGATTAATACCACATAAACAATATAAACAAAAATTCTAGAAACCAATTAAGACCTATTAAACTGTAACACTAGAAACTAACATAACCAAAAATTCTAGTGTAAACCAATTAAGACCTAATACCTAACCAATTAAGACCTAACTAGTGACTAATATTTAACCAATTAAGACCTATTAATTGACCAATTAAGACTTAACATGTGATTAATTGTTAATCTCTATTGAGCATTTAAGGTTTTCATTAGTATCAAAGGATATTAAATAGGTCGGTCAATCACTTATATTGAGTTGGTCGATAACCAGAAGGAAGACAAAGTAGTCGGTAAAGCCTTTACACCGAGCATCACACAGTTTACCGAGCACCAGCGACACTAACACAGACACCAACAGACAGTAAACACCGAGCATCATAGTATACATTGAGCAAATTATACAGTGTTTACCGATGATCACAGAAAATGACATAGTAATCTAAAATGGCACATTCTTCTATGCAAACGGTTACAACAGATTGTAAAATGGTTTACCAAGATCGAGGAACATTTATTGCAAAAGATACTCATTAATTGTAATGTTTATCTTATTGTAATAGTTGATCTAGGTTAATTTTGCATCGTAGATCTTAGGGTTATGATTATTTTTGTAACCTAATTTTTGCTAAGGCGGCAAAAATAGAACCCTATATATTTTGTATGTTCGCATCATTTTAAAGAGAAGTAAGTGAACTGATATTTATGAAACACGGAGCACTTGAAGCCATTGCCTAACTTCAAGTCAATCTATTTACAGAGAAGAACAGAGTATAGAGGATATCAGATTGAGTAGAATCAGAGAAGGCTACCGAGCAGAACAAAGTAGTGAATCATCACAGTCAAGGTGATATTTTTATGAGCATTTATTGATCTGTTTCAGACAATTGAGTTGTCAACTAGCAGATAATTGCCTATTACTTTCTAACAATTGTAGTAGAGTTTTTTGATAAAATCTCTTAATAGAGTAGACTTAACAGTCTTATGTAAATCTCTTAACCGAGTACACACTTCACTAGTGTTGTCTAAATCCTATAACTAGGTAGATCTAGCTGATCTAATATGTTACTCCTAACAGGGTAAGATCACCAGAAGTGATCAAAACTTGTAGCCTTAATAGGCAAACCTTTTCTATCTGCAGTAGTGAAGAATTTGTGGGTGTCATCCCCACCGCAGTTTTTACCTTCTTACAAGGGTTTCTGTGTTACCAAAATACTTGTGTTATGTGATTGTCATATTGATTTCATGTTGTTTACTTTCTCAAGTTAACTAGATGATTGATTTATGCAATTAGATTCAAGTTATTTTGATCGGTTATCACAGTATACAGTTATAGATCTGAAAGGTTTTACAAGTGAAGTTTTGAAGGCATTGATTCACCCCTCCCCTCTCAATACCTATCTCTCCTAATTCCAACAATTGATATCAGAGCTCAATTCTCTTGTTGAATAGTCTAACCACTGAAGGGTAAAGATCTAAGTCATGGAGAGATACAAGCTTGACAAGACTATTGAGAATCAGAAGATATAAATATAGATGTTTGTGGAACAGTATAAACAAGCCAAGGAAGAACTGAAGAAATTACTGGTTGAAAGAAAGAATCTTGCAATTTTGCAGAATGAAATCAGTTATCATGAAGAGCCTATTGATGAAATATTTGATCATATTGGATCAAGCTCTAGAAGCATCTCTGACAGATCTGAAAGCATAATCTCTGATTTATCTGAAAAGAATCAGCATCTATCTGAGCAAGTGAAAGCACTTCAAATCGGTCATGAATCTCAAATGGTGAGAATGGTGGAAATCATGAACAATGCTAGACAAGCTGAACAAGATCGGAATCTGGCTATTGAAGACCGAAGAATGATGACTGAACAACTTCAAGCAAAAGAAAGTGAAATTCAGAGAATCACTAATCATCACTTCCAAGTATCAAATCAGATGATGAAAATTAATCAAGAAATGAATCAAGTAAATGGAGAATTATCAAGAAGACTTGAAGATGTTGAAACACTCAGAGAAGATAATGAAAAAATGAGAAATGAAATAAAGATACAAAAGAAACACAATGAAATGTTGAAGATAGCTGAGGACAGTTCTAAAAAGATTGATGATTTCCTGACTAATCAGAGGAGATTCGGAAGCAGAGCCAGTATAGGCTACATTGGTGAAGTAGAATCATCAAAACAAGTGGAAAAAGTCAACAACAATCAAAGTCAGAAACCTAAAGTGTTGACATGTTATCACTGTGGAAAACTAGGACATACATCTAATGTGTGCAGAAGCAAAGCACAAGGTAAACCTCTTGTCATTCCTAAATTCAATGGATATTGTTATTACTGTGGTAAGTTTGGACATCCATCTTATCAATGTAGAGCTAAGAAGAATGACATTGCTAATAATACTACTGAGGAGAAAATATGCTATACCTATAATAAGCATGGACACACTGCAAGGGACTGCAAGGCAAAAATGAAACAAGTCTGGACACCTAAAGAGAAACTACAACGAAAGCCATATCAACCGAAGAGACAAGGTAACTCATATGTTTGGGATTATAATACATGGACTAATTGTGCTATATGTGGTCGGTATGGACATATTGCAGCAAACTATTACAGAAAGAATCGGATTGGACAATCAAGAAACTGGACAAATGCAGGAATGACATGTATGCACTGTCACAAGGTTGGTCATTTAAGCAAGAACTCCAAAGACCGAGCACCAGATGAAAACCATATATTTGAGAGTGGATATAACATTGCAGAAATTATGAAGTTAAGGAACACAATGTGGAAGAAGGCATCCAGTGAGAATGTTGAGTCAAGTAACACTGTCGGTGAAACCTCATCCACTGGATTGGGTGACATCGGTACCTCCACTTAAGATGACAAAGGTATGTATGGAACTGACATTTTTAAATGATCACATTTTACATACAGTTCCTTATATATGATGTACAAATACCAAATCTGCATGAATAAAGATGCACTATGGTTTATGTGTTGTGAGTTTGCAAAAGTCACATAGTCAGTAAAAGAAGAAATGACAGTTGATTACCCATTGGTAATCACTATACAAGGTTAACTGACAATAGTGTAAACTGATAAAGAAATTCTATGTTAACCGAGAAAAAGAAACAATAGACATTACCGAGCTGACAGTTGTTTCGTATCAAAAGTTAGCTCATGCATTTAATGCACCAAAGTTTGAGCAGGAATATCAAAAAGTCTATAAATACGCGGAAACAAAGTTCATTGTTACATTGCAATTTCGAAGAATAGAGATTTTACAGAGAAGAGTTTGAGCTAAAGATTTTCCAAAAAAGATTCAAAGCTACTCTAGATCGAACCGATGACAATTCTTTGACGATATCGAGTAAATTTATTTACTACCGAACACTGGTTATCTATTTCTTGTTGAAACCCTAAGAAACAATTTATGGCATCAACATCGACTGCAAGGAAATCGCAAAATATTGAGGAGGAATTAGAATTAATTGTTAGGGCTAATTTCACCGAGGCCAAATTCAAACCACATCCCAAGGTTGCAGCACAAACGGATGATATGGGTGCATTTTCAAGTATTCCAAATAGGGTTTTGTTAATAGAAGACATTAGGGCATATATTCACTGCAAAATTAGTGAAGTAGGTGATTTTGAGACCATTGCTGCTTATCAACAAGTTTGTGGACCAAATGGGAAGATAAAATTTGATTATAAGAAGATCGAGGAGTCAAGGTTATCACATTTTGCATACTTCTCACAAACATTCAGCACTAATTGGATAAGAATTGTGCTAAGTAGATTTCATGATGGAAAATTTTGGTTAGATAAACTTGTTGAGGTCACAAAGAAGATTATCGATAGGGTTATTGGGTACCCTACAACCGACAAAGAAAAAGCCTTTCGAAGTTCATCTTGTCCTGACATTGAAAAGAACATTGGAGCTCAATGGGACGGTAGGGCACTGAAAATCTCAACCATCAAAGATCCAGCAGTAAAGTTCGCAGCTCATGTCATCGGGTAAAATATATTTCAATCTAGCAGACTAAACAGTGTACCCTGCAGCGTCGTGGACATGGCATATAAAATTGTGAAGAAAGATCACCAAGTAGATCTTGTTGAACTGCTACTACACCAACTCCAAGAGAATATGAAGACAATAAGATCAAAGAAGTCTAACACATGTAAGTATAGATCACTGCTTGTCTGTACATTTTTCTATCTACAAAAATATGTACCTGGTATCAGTAAAGTAAACTGGCAATCCAATAAACTGATAACTACACAAATTGGTAAAATGATGGAAAGTCTAGGAAATAATCTGAATAAGGAATTTAATGCATATTTCAAAGAATTTCAGACAAAAATGCATCAAAGGAGTAGAATTCCAAGGGAATTAGTGAGTAAATTTGAAGATGACATATGTTTTGTAGTCAACACAAACCATTTAATGATAAAGGCAGTAGAACCAAGAACAAAATGGTTAGCACTAATGGGATACAAAATGAACTATGATTTCACTTTGAAATCTATTAATGCATTGTTGACATTACTGATAGACATCACTGCTAGTGGGTTTGGCATATATGAGGAAGCTAAGTCATGAATCACTATAGACATAGAGATCGGAAAAATGTCTAGAAGGGCGAAGAAAATGAGAAAAGATCTCACAGCAAAATATGGAAATGCATCTACCTCATCTGCGGAGTCAGTGGTTAAAGAAACAACCAAACGTTAGTTATAGCTGGTTGACAAGCCCTATGATAGCGAGGAAATCGAGTTAGACAAAGAAAAGGATCACACACCAGTTCCTCCCACCAATGTTGAATAGGAAATGCAGTTACCAGAACCTGAAGGAATGAAGACACGTTCGTCAACTGTAGCACAACCTATTGAGAAAGAAGAAATAGTAAAAGTAGCAAAAAGAAGGGCAGTTACACTGACAAAGAAATACATAAAGTGAAAGAACAAGCAAGTAGCTGAGCCACCGAAGAAAAAGAGGAAATACATAAGAAGTAAAGAAGATATAGAGGAGACTGATACTGAAAAAAAGAGGAAATACATAAGAAGTAAAGAAGATATAGAGGAGACTGATACTAAAAATGATCCTAATCAATTCAAGCTAGTTTGTAACAGGGACAGTACAATAGAAGAAATAATTGAAGATATAATTGAAAATGGAAATCTTGCAGATCCAGGCATAGACAAATTCAACAAAATGTCAATTGAGGACAAGACAAAGCTAGAACATGCTATCATCCAGATGATGATTAAATTCAAGAAAGTACCAATGGAATTTGCATGTCAATTACCGAAGGAACTAGATGACAAAATAAATGAAAGATGGGCTATTGCACTCGATACTGAGAAACGGAAAAGAGAACAATCATTAGTTTGTGTAGTCTCACACTTCGGCTATGATGTAGCAAGTGAATATTTGACAAAGTACCAAGCACGATTTCTATTCAAGAATAGAGGTATGCAGATAATGGATGAGAATGTGACTAATATGAATATCACATGTGATTCTCTATGGACATCAATTTTGAAAGCAGAAGAGAGAGCTGAACAAGAAGCATTCCTGAAACTGTCTAAGAAGAGACACAGTTCAAAAGGTAAAGGTATATACATTGATGATGACAAGGGAAAGAAAATAAAGGACACTGGTATATCAGTTACCGAGGTAATTAATATCACCGAACAAAAGGAAGAGATGAGAATTTTATAGGATGCATCGAATCAAGTAAAGATCCACTTATAGAAGAAAACCGATGAAGATGTACTCATTGAGGACATCACTAATGGTGATCTTGATGATAAGGATGATGAAGATGTGACTATTGAACCAAACAAAGATGAAACACTAGACACTAATAGTGTGTTCACATCTCTACCAGGTGAACTTCTTGTACTTGCAGAGGTAGTTGAAATACTTTCACAAGTACAACCTGATGCTTCTCATCCTGAGCAAAATAAAGATACAACGGGGATACAAGCACCTGAGCAACCTATAGATAAAAATGAGCCTACCAAAATAGAGGCACAATCTACAGAAACAAAGGAACTAGAAGAAAAAAAGTCAACCAAGGTGAACCCACCTGACACTACAACCAAGACTCCCACACCATCTACTGAGGAGCAGAAGAAGGAAGATACGGTGTCAACTGGGAAGGATACTCCGAAGAGTGGAGAAAAAGCTATTGTTATTAGTGAGAAGAAGTCACCTCTTGCACAAAAGAAGAAGAAGAAAGCAAAAGGGCCAGTCACCATTGATGAAGTCATAATTATACCAAAATGTGACCCGAGAACCCTAAGCCCCGAGGAAATAAGTAGATATGGGGAGCTATGTTCAAGGAAAGCGGCACAAGAAAAGTTAAGGCAAGAACACAAATGCACATAAGTGTTACATGATGTGAGGGATATTCTACAATAGATAGTACCGAAGACAAATATTGATGATAATACTCCCAACATAGATTAGCTTGCTACACTTGCCGACAAAATCAATGCCCCTGACACAGATGCAGACAAAAGAATAGAAGAAAGGGTAGAATCAAAGATTCATAACAAATTGGTAGAAAGGATTAGCACAGAAGTGGCACTGAAAAAGGTAAAATTATCTGAGGTCATTACCAAGGTAAAATCTATCACCTAGATAATCTGTCAATTTTTTATCAAGCTTTGTACTTCAGACACCTTCACTGTAGAAGTCGGTGAAAAGCTAAAAGGTTTAGAAGTAGAAATAAATTTGAGTACACAAGCAACTATAATCGAGCCAAATGCCTTCTTAAAGCATATTCACCAATTTTAGGAACTCCGGTATTTGATAGCAGATCTAAGAAAACAAGAAGAGCAAATCATTGGTCAGGTCACAGAGTTACAAATAGAACTCACTCCTTACCTGAAAATTTTTGAAACTCATATTGTCAAAGCTGAACAACTTGTAGCAACACCAAAGATTTTGGTGTTAGATAATATCTTTGACATGCATGTGCAAGTCGGTCTTGAGCATATTGCTCTTACCAACTTGAAAGAGGAGTGGGACAACCTCTTGGAGTCTGTAAAGAAAACCCATCCACACATTTTTGGTAAGATGTAAGTATACATTCTATTTTTTCGTATTTGGCATTATTATCAAAAAGGGGGAAAACATGTATATGCCAAATAAGTATACTTTGATATGTGTATTTATTACTGGGAGCATGCACCGAGGGGGAGTACTATGTACTTATAAACTTTTTGTTATGGATATGTATATGGTGAAGACATAAGGAATATATAGAAACATTTTGTCTATATACATTCAAAGTTTTGATACTAATGCCAAAGGGGGAGATTGTTGATCTCTATTTAGCATTTAAGGTTGTCATTAGTATCAAAGGATATTAAACAGGTCGATCGGTCAATTATATTGAGTTGGTCGGTAACCAGAAGGAAGACAGAGTAGTCGGTAAAGCCTTTACACTGAGCATCACATAGTTTACTGAGCACTAGCGACACCGACACCAACAGACAGTAAACACTGAGCAGATTATACAGTGTTTACCGATGATCATAGAAAATGGCATAGTAATCTAAAATGGCACATTCTTCTATGCAAATAGTTACAACAGATCATAAAATGATTTACCAAGATCGAGGAACATTTATTGTAAAAGATACTAATTAATTGTAATGTTTATCTTATTGTAATCGTTGATCTAGGTTAAATTTGCATCGTAGATCTTAGGGTTGTGATTATTTTTGTAACCTAATTTTTGCTAAGGCAGAAAAAATAGAACACTATATATTTTGTATGTTCACATCATTTTAAAGAGAAGTAAGTGAACTGATATATATGAATAATGGAGCACTTGAAGCCATTGCCTAACTTCAAGTCAATCAGCTTACAGAGCAGAACAGAGTACAGAGGATATCAGATTGAGCAGAATCAGAGAAGGCTACCGAGCAAAATAGAGTAGTGAATCATCATAGTCAAGGTGATATTTTTATGAGCATTTATTGATCTATTTTAGAGAATTGAGTTTTCAACTAGCAGATAATTGCATATTACTTTTTGACAATTGTAGTAGAGTTTTTTGATAAAATCTCTTAATAGAGTAGACTTAACAGTCTTATGTAAATCGCTTAACCGAGTACACACTTCATTAGTGTTGTCTAAATCCTCTAACTAGGTAGATCTAGCTAATCTAATATGTTACTCCTAACAGGGTAAGATCACCAGAAGTGATCAAAACTTGTAGCCTTTATAGGCAAACCTTTTCTATTTGCAGTAGTGAAGAATTTGTGGGTGTCATCCGGCCCACTACATTTTTTACCTTCTTACAAGGGTTTCTGTGTTACCAAAATACTTGTGTTATGTGATTGTCATATTGATTTCATGTTGTTTACTTTCTCAAGTTAACTAGATGATTGATTTATGGAATTAGATTCAAGTTATCATAGTATACAGTTATAGATCTGAAAGGTTTTACAAGTGAAGTTTTGAAGGCACTGATTCACCCTTCCCCTCTCAGTACCTATCTCTCCTAATTCCAACAATTAATAGGACTAATAATACCTAAATTGATTAAAATTACTTAATAAGACCTAATAGTCCACCCTAAAGAACTAATAGGACCTATACTTGACCAATTAGGTCGAATATGACCTATTAAGACCTTACAGTCCTACCAATTAAGACCTAACATGTGACTAATACTTGACCAATTAAGACCTATTAATTGACCAATTAAGTCTCATTAATACAAGTAACATGTGACGATTAATACGACCCCTTAAGACTTAATAGGATTAATATGTTTATTAAATTTGTATGTACATGTATATATAGATTTCATTTTTAAACTAGATGATCTTAAATTTGTAATGTATGTATGTTTAAATTTGTAGTTTACATGTATGCATGTTTAAATTTGTAACATCTATGCACGTAACATGTATGTTTCTTAAATTTGTATGTACATGTATGTTTCTTAAATTTGTAACACATGTATGTTTCTTAAATTCAAGTATGTACATGTGCAGAGATCTATATATATTTTCTTGTTTATCTATTACACATGGTATCAGGTAGAGGTTCAGCTGATTCAAGAGAGCCTAGTGTTCAGGGGGGATCTCGTAGTGGTAGTGGTACTAGTACTAGCTCCTCTCATAGATCAGTCGATATAGCACAGGCTAGAGAGAAGCTATTTGCAGACACTGTTGAGAGATTGACACAAGCATTACTTGTTCTGGATCAGACATTAGCTTCACCCACCAACATTCCCAATAGGGAAAGGGTGAACACTATTAGAGATGAGTTAGTGTGTATGATTGACACAATTCAATCATACAACCCGTATGAGACTATGAGTATTGATAGATTCTATGCTTCTTTGTCTCGTAGTGTTACTGGCACTGTGAAGTATAGTGAGATTGATACAGCTGTTTCCACTCATATGGTGAAGGAGTTGTTTCTAGTATAGCGACTATTGCCACACAGGTTAACGAGATATCCTCTGATCATGTGGGGAGATATATGTTATGATCTTGTTCCAGCATTCCTTCACCTGCATAGGATGCATCTTCTAGTGCAACTGATTTATATGATATAGTCGACATACCATCTCCCCTGGAGGCTGTAGCTATATCAGATATAGACTATTTGTGATCTACGAGTGCATTGTTATCCAGTGATCTTCTTTCTACTTATCAGACCATACAGATGCTTGGTGGGATTTCACTCAGGGAGGTTCCATCATTTATGAGGTCCTATATCATTTCTTAGCAGACTGCACCACCGACAGGTCTGCAGTAGATGACTACACCACCACCGATAGCTCCTCCGCAGCAGACTGTACCACCAACAGCTCCTCCGCAGCAAATTGCACCACCAACAGCTCCTCCACAGCAGATTGCACTACCGACAGCTCCTCCATAGTAGACTGCACCATCGACAGCTCCTTCGTAGATGACACCACATACAGCTCATCATCAGACCACACAGGCCACTTCATCACGTCCAGCTCGTCAACTTTTTACTACATTGCTTACAAACGACTGGATTGATCCTACGGCTATATCATTAGACTCGTCTAGTTTGAGCACTTTCGGGAGAGCATTAGAGACCACTTTGGTATATTTATAATTAAATTAAATTTTTATTTATTTAAAAAAATTACACATATATTTGAAATTTGATTAATATATGTTATATATATGTGTACTCTAGGAGGTTATGTATGATGCTGCACCATATGGAGATTTAGAGACCACACGATCCTATTCATCATGATACACAGGTACATTGAGATGTTTGTTCACAAAATTAATTTTTCTATGATAATACGTATTTAAAATTTATTATACATGTATGTATGCGTGACATATTTTGTTTATTGTACACATGCATTAGGAGGAGGTGCACCGACATTAGGTCACGGATCAGGACATGGCCCTAGTTGAGCGACCATGTTATTTTAGATATTTCATGTGACATTTCATATATACATGCTATAACATTTCATAGATATTTCATTTTATACATGTAGTCAATTTATACATGTAGACATTTTAGACATTTTATACATGTAGACATTTTAGACATTTTATACATGTAGATATTTTAGTCATTTCATATATGTACATGGTATATGGTTGTGTATTATTTCTTATTTTATACATTACACGGTATATGGTTGTGTGTTATTTCATATTTTATACATCACATTACATATTTCAAACATTACATGTTAGATATTTTGTACATGTTACATGTTATATGTTCGTGTGTTATTTCATCTTTTAGACTTAGTTTTATACATGTGTTATGTATACATTATGTTAAGGTGATGTAATTAATCAAAGCATACATTTAATTAAGTAATCTAACTAACATAATTAAGTATAATTAAGTAGCTAACATAATTAAGTAAATTTGTAACTAAAATAATTAGGTAACTAACATAATTAAGTAATATAACTATCATAATTAACTAAAGCTTAATTACCAAAATCATTAATCAAAGCATACATTTAATTAACTAACTAATTAATCAAAGCATACAATTAATTAACTAACATACATACATAAAAACATACAATATATATATATATATATATATATATATATATATATATATATATATATATATATATATATGAGTTCAAACATGAAAATTCAAACTATAGAGTTCAAATATATGAAAGTACAAGAGCTACAAAAACAAGTTTATTCTAAAGTTTATAGAGTTCTAAAGCTCGTCATACATATAATTTGGATCCTCTCTATCTTTTATTATCTCCAAAAAAATTTCATGTTCTTCAATAGACAACCTCCATTTCTGATTGACATTTTTTCTTTTTAGCAATATCTCGAATTGCAACTTTGTTGCTATAACCAAGTGACTATAATGTAGAACTTTTTGGCCAGACTGGTATTCAATAAATTGAACACCATTTCTGTCGACCTTTATTTGCTGATAATAGGTTCCTTCAATAACAACTGAACCAATTGGATATTTTTGTCCATCACCATCTACAGTTTGTTCTGTCAACTTGTATTTTGCTTTCATGCATCTTAGTAGATAATAATCTACATTTTCTATATTGTCAGGATCCGCAACTATAGCAAAAATATCACCTAGATACAAATAGATTTTATTAAAATTAAACATCACTTATACGATAAATTAAAATTAAATAAAATAACATGTATGTGCACATACCCGTAACAACTAAATTAGAAACACACTCATAATCAGCTGAATATATAGGATCATGAATGTTTATGTCAATGTCATCATCTTCATAAGGAGGCATTCTGATTAACTCCTTCATATCCCATCATGAAACATATCCATTTGCAATATTCTCACATTGACTCAATGGATTGTCCTCAATGTAGTGAGCACAAAAACATGATTTTTCTCTTTCTTGAATCAAAAGAGGCTTGTGTTGTCCTGTAGTGATCAATTGATGTAAACTTCTAATACCAACAATTGTTTGACAATTGTAAGGATTAGATCGGTCTATATCTATTACAAATATGAAATGAAAGTTGCACATGTTTAGATCAACAATTATAAAAAGATAAACATGAACACGAAATCAAAATTTAATTTAAAATTTTACAACAAAATATAAATTACCTTTCACTTCCCAAAAATAATGTTTGTTGTATATGGTGTCCCGAGGAGCAAAATGACTTTGACACCATTCAACAATTTTATTTGAATTCTCTATCATGTTACCTGTACATTTCTGAATTATCAGTTTAAAGAAAATGGAGATCTAAGCTAAAATTATATTATTTGAAATTTATATATACATATATATTTAACTATTGAACACCATTTGTACCTGCAAGTTCATGTTGGCAAAGTGCACGCTTCACACATGCTCCTGCTCCATCGTGCTCTCCTTTTCTATGTCCACTTTTAAAGAAGTTTCACAAAAACTTAACATTGCGTCCAACATGTTGCACGGCTAGCCAATTAAAGGCTTTTGCAGATTTAAATTGTCTTGAAAAATTAAGTTGTACATACATACATACATGACATCTTTTAATAATTTAACAAATAATTAAATGACAATGAAAATAAATTGAAGTATCTATACATGTATACCTACAAAACCATCAGACCAAATCGAATGTTGTGAGACATTTATCCCACGATTCGCAATATCTTCAAAAAATATTGCAAAACAATGAGCCACATAGCTTCTATCATGAACCTTATCATCACTGATATAGAAATGAACCTCCTTGATGATAATGTGTTCATTTGGATCGGGACTTTCTACCCCATCCAAATTATATTGTGCATGTCTATAGGTCACTTGCACAAATATTGCAACCTGATCAGAATGATAATATTGAGCTTGAAGCTCTTTTTGAGGGGAAAATGTATAGTTCTCAAAGAAATCTACAATTGAAAGAATACAACCAGGTGGAAAATAATCTTTGGAATCACGAAACTGTTTAGCTTTCCATCGTGCACCATGACAATGCTGGATATGTGGATAAATTAGAGTACGAAATCTAGTCATAAACTCAAGGTAGGGCAATTCACTCTCCTTCAATACATTTTTTTTGGATTCATCTCCACTCTTTGTTCGATATGTCTCATATTCAAATCTTTTCCACAAAACTGGTGTTGAAACATTAATATTCTCAATTTGCAATAGAAATTTATGCAAATCTCCACAATCACTACATGCATTCTTTATACACTGTACTTTGAACTCATTTGAATCTTCTAATTTATCACATAAAATAGACTTCACAAATTGTGTTGTACTTCCAGGGATGACCATATTTGAATCAAGAACTGCCATAACTTTTTTATATGATTGCAAATATAGATGAAACTCAACATGATTTTGACAACAATAAGTTTCACGAACCTTATTTATGTGTACAAAGCAAGGGCACAACCTCTCAAACATTCTTTGACATATTTTCACATTTGAAAATTATTTCTTGAATGCTTCAAATAATTCACTTTGTGTTGTATCTATAAAATGTTTTGGATGTGCAATTTTCATACCAGTCTCTTCATCTTTCATCTTCTATTAGAAGAAACACGAGAGTGAGTGGTCCAATATTCAATGACCTATTTTTTTGCATGTTTAGAAATTTTGTCTTTTCGAAGAAGCCTACAAATATTTACCCAATTTTTTTCAATGTTTTCATCTAACATATTTCTCTTCCTGATATATCTTTGAATAGTTCTTGTAGATACATTCAGTAAATCAGAAATTGCATGCACTTTTCTTCTCTATGTCAACCTCCTACTAGATAAAGTAATCATAATTTCTCTACGTGTGACACTTAAATCAGCTCCTTGACTTGAGTTATTAATGGTGTTCAATGCATCTTGCAAATTTTGAACTATTGTTCGATTTACATTTTCTCTTGAGTTTTTCTTGTTGTCAACACCCAACAACTCCAAAACAAGAGTCATTTGTTTTTTCTTGAATAACCTAACAAATAATTGAGCTCTTGCAACCATACTTTTATTTTCAAAATATTCATCCCAAAGTTTTTTGCAATGAGTTTTAATTGTACTTTCAGATAACATTTCTTCAGATGGAATTTCACTAAAAAATGAATCCTCATTCATCTCCATCAAATTGCCCATGCCAAAAGATCTATTTTCAGCTCTAGAACTACTAATTTGTTCCCCCGCTTGAGTTGCATCTTCCTGAACATCAATAGGTTCTTCCTGAACTTCAACAGGTTGATCTTGATTATGTTTTGTTTGATATTTTTTGTCATCCTTTGTTCGATCATATTTTCTTAATCTATTCTTTTTATTCCCCATTGCAAAAACTATTCAGATTGAAAAATATAAAAGAATCACTTAACTGGAAAAATGCACACATTTCTATAAAAGCTTACGCTCATAAGCAAACAAAATATATACATATTTATCATTCACAAAATCATAACAATCTAATCTTGCAAAATTTCTCAAGGACAATGAAAAAAATATAATTACTCCAAAATCATTAACCTATCTTGGAAACACAATGAAGACAATATTTTCCACAGAATAATTGCAAAATAAAAATTCAAACCCTACCTTAAATCACCACTCGACAGAAACCGTGCAAAGAACAATCCAACAACCCTGAAATTTCCCAAAGCTTTCACAATCCTCGAATTCAATCTCAAAGCCAAAATCTATAAACCTGTATATTGAATACTAGCCAAAATCCTCTTAATAAAGTAAACCGAATAAAATTTTCAATACATGCAACACTATAAACAGGTAAACTGCTCTGTGAAAAATAGAAAAAGAATCAGTTAACTTGAAAACACTAAATCAAAACTTGACATGCAATACCAAAAAATAAAATTAAAATAATTAATAAATTAAAAAAACTATTAAAAATCACTTATTTCAAGATAAAAACCACTTAACTCTTACAAATAAAATTAAAATAATTTATAAATTTTATAAAACTATTAAAAATCTTTAAAAAAATGATTTTATTTAAAAAATCAGGCGAATTGTGAAAATTTGGATTTTAGGGGCTGGCCATGCATGGGACCGTGTTTGGTCACCTAATGGGTCCGACCGTACCCAGTTCGGCCGGACCCATGTGGAATCCTATTTGGCAGCCAAGTCAACAAAAAAGGGTTGCTCTCTCAAGTTCTCCCTTCTAGACCTGAATTCTCTGTCAAAATTTACCTTTCTGTAAAATCTAAAAATACCATTTTGTAGAGCTCATAGTCAATATTATGGTCATGTAATTTTTATCATGTTTTGATTTCATATAATATATTATAAGTTGAAAATACTTCAAGTAGGTATTTTAACATTTAAGAACACGCTTGTTCAAAAAATATTAAAAATAACAAATCATGTGAGAAAAATTAAAACTTTATATTTAACACTAGAGGAGAGAGTCCTCTTCAAGAATATGTAATTTTTTTTTTAATGGTGTAGATTTGATAGGGAAAATTGCACGCGAACTAAAAACTGTTGATTTTAGGTAACACCAACTTTGGATAGTTATAACAGACAAAATATATAACGAAATCCAATTTTTTTTTGTTTATGCATTAGCTATACATGTCATCTAAAACATATTATGGAATCAGAGGAAAAAAATATTATTTGCATATAGTTTTTTAACGCGAACTAGACCCTAGATTTTCAACATATTTTAGCAATAAAAAAATGGACTTCAAAAATTAAAAAACTATGTTAATTTTTGTTCAAATTTTTTAAAAAAAATTATAAGCATAAACTTCATCAAATTTTACACATTTCATTAGTTTACATCATCTTCAAATTTTAAACACAAATACCACTTTTATGTCATTAAAGTTGAAAAATTTAAATGTTGTCATCCTTTTCCTTTATAAAAGTGTGACACAGGTTTGTACTTTTACCCACATAAATTATAATCATAGAGCGTCCGTTCTAGAAAGGCCATACTTTTATTTAAAGTATTTAAATTTTGCTAAATATTTTAGCTATATCTCACTGTCAGACTTATACTTAAAAAGATGCTTTATTGGTTTTACAGCTTTTTGCTTATGATATAGTGAAGAAATTCCTGACCCCCAAACCAGGGGAGCCCTCACATGTTCCTTTTGCTATCTCCCCTATTGCTAGTGCAACTGCAGGAGTGTGCTCTATAGTATGCACATATCCTCTTGAGCTGTTGAAGACTCGAATGACTATATAAGTATTTTCTGACTAGCAACATAATTTTCCCATAACCTTTATTGTTGGCATATACTATGAAAATATGGCTTGAAGATTTCAACAACTAGCTATTAATGATTATTATTGTGAGTTTGTTTTGCACTTTGGAAATGAAAATATGATTTTCTTCCTTCTATAGTAATTTTCTTTATTTTGGATTGCAGAGAGGTGTATATGACAATCCTCTAGATGCATTTGTGAAAATCATTCGGGAGGAAAGTCCCGCTGAACTATATAGGGGTCTTACACCGAGTGTGATAGGAGTTGTGCCATATGCTGAAGCAAACTATTTTGCCTATGAAACACTATGAAAATTATATAGGAAGATTACTAAGAAGCAGCAAATAGGAAACCTAGCAACTCTTTTCATTGGTTTTGTAGTAGGGGCTATTGCTAGTAGTGCTACATTCCCTCTGGAAGTTGCCAGAAAATAAAAGCAAGCAGGAGCCCTTAGTGGAAGACAGGTTTATGATAATTTGTTCCATGCGTTATCTAGTATACTAGAAAAAGAAGGTGTAGGTGGTCTATACAAGGGTTTAGGCTCGACCTGCATGAAGCTGGTTCCTGCTATAGGTATTTCTTTCATGTGTTACGAGGCTTGCAAAAGGTTACTTATTGAAGATGATAGCTAAAATGTGATTGTTCAGTTGTAGTTGCATGGAATAAAATTGGCATTAGTACATTTGCAACTGCATAATACTGGTTTCTTATATAAATACAAGTGTGCACAAGTAATTCAGACTTACCCAATGAAGCTACATCGCTAGTTAAATTGATCAGGAGTTAATATTCTTTATCAGTGATTTAGTCTTTGGCTCAAAAGGTTATGTGCTTGCAATAAGCTCACACACAAGCTGGAGGAATTCTTGGAAGTTGCTGGGAAGTTTTAATTCTTTTCAATTTGGTTCTTAGGTAGGTAGTACTTGCCGAGATTTGTCAAAACTATTATATTTTATATTGTAGATGAGTTTTGTTGTCTCACATACAAGCAAGAATCGTTATGTGGCTGGGCATGCAAAAATTTGGGGAATTAAACTTCTTGACAAGTTTATTGACCTCTGG
Organism: Chamaecyparis obtusa; assembly: GCA_027943335.1. Taxonomy (NCBI): domain Eukaryota; kingdom Viridiplantae; phylum Streptophyta; class Pinopsida; order Cupressales; family Cupressaceae; genus Chamaecyparis; species Chamaecyparis obtusa. Next base: position 1,527,176 of record BSBK01001728.1, read on the forward strand.
CTTACAGAACAACTCCTGGATTTGATACATCATTTTAAGGAACTTGCTTAGTTTTATTGTTCACCATAGAAATATTTCTCCTCTTTGTAAACAAGGAGTCAGTCAGTTGTGAACATATGCCTTGATTAGAAGCCTAAGCTAGTTTGCCACCAATCTACCTTTGAAGGATTTGTAGTTCTTGTATGAGGTGAATAGTAATCACCCCAAGAAACTCATCATATCGAGCCCTTTTTGAAATTACTACTCGGCTAATATGGCCTCCAACATCCATTACGTGTTTGGGCACATATTTCAAAGATTTAGTTCATCTAATTTGATTTGTTCAGAGAACTATCTTTTATCCTTCTTGACTTGGAGATACAATGTAGTTTGCAAGTAGACTAGATAGTATACTTGGAGAAGTTAATTGAATTGCAACATTGTAGCTAAGTGGTTAATTGTACATTGTAGGTAATGGATTGGACTACTCAACTTTGAGATGGAAACTTTGAAATTCATAATTACCAAAGAAGGAATTTTCCTTCATAAACTATTTATGTTTGCAACTTTGCATTGAGAAATAGTTTTAATTGTAGAGATATTAGAAAGAAAATTTAATTTTTTGGTAAATCAGGTAAGTTCTTAATATAGTTACTATACATCAATTACTACTGGAATAATGAGATTTGTTGGATACCTACACTTTATACAACTTGAGAGATTAAGCAGTAAGGATGTAACTAGAGAGTGTCATTGCAAGTTGTTTTTAACTATCATCCATTTCTAATTTGATATGAATTTAAATTCCACTTTTACCATGATTTTAAGGAGCTGGGTTGAATTCTTCCTATGGTTCTTGTTGGCCTCAATATTTTTAGGGATTCCTCTATTTTTATGGTAGCACAAAGTATCCTTGGATGATGTGGGTAGGGCTGTACAAATTGCAAAGGTCTTAAGTTATAACAGTCATTTTTTGTCTATTTGTTATTTGGACACTTTGCCCCATTGTTTCACTTCATACTTCAACAAAAAGTACTAGCATATACACTTGTTCATGTTCATTGCTTATAAACGTAGAGTTGCAGATTTTGCTTGGGCTTTGTCTTAGGGATTAGGAGCTTTTTTTTGGTATAACTACAAACCACTTGGATATAAGCAGAGTGTTTTGCATTTAAGGTCTGGTCTCTTGTTTAAGTATAATATTATATATCTGATCCATAGAAAGTCAAAAACAAGAAATTGGTCTTTTTAACTTCTTTTTCAGTCTACTTTGTTTGGGATTTTTAGTGTGCTTGATCATTACCTATGTAATCTAATGTGCTATTCTTTTTTCTTTTTGCAGAAATGTATTGATAAACTCAAAGAAGGGGATAAAGTTAATGTGTTAGATCCATATGATGGTGTTGTTGTGGGTATTGGGCAGATTCACTCCTTGACTATTGTATGTGGAGTCAACTTGAAAGGAACTGGAGATGCAAATGTAAACATTTTAAAGGTCACAACTAACGTACCCCTTGCTTATGAAGACAAAACAGATGGGGCTATTCGTCTGAAAGAGAAAGAGGGAACCTTCACATGGTGACCACTAAAGTATTTGGCAAAAATGACATAGTTGATCAACAAGTTTATCATGTGTTATTTGTTAGAAATTTTGGGTCACTGCTTTATATTATATTTTGAATATGTTTAGAGATTTTAATCATCAAGGTGTATTTGAAAGAGTTGGAAACTCTTAGACAACTTTGACATTTTTTATTATATTTATGTATATACTCTTTAGACAACTTTGACATTATAATTTGATATATATTTGCATTAATTTTTCTTATTAGAGATTACCTTTATTTATCATCATGACGTTGAATCAATCTTTTAATTCTAGTCTGTCATAGCTTGTTCATGTGTAATACTCTTATTTGCTTTTATGATTTAGTTCACTTGTCTAATATTACATTTTTTTTGCATTTTAAAATTTATTAAATTATTCATTCCGTAACTACATTTACTACCAAATAGCAAAAACAACCAAATAAACTACCGATTAAATGACCTATTAAATGACCAAATAAATGACTAAATAAATTATCAAATGACTAAATAAATGACCAAATGACCAAATAAACGACCAAATAAATGACTAAATATATGACCAAATAAATGACTAAAATAGTTTAGTCATAAAAAAATTGGTCACGAGATAAATGACCGGCAATAAACTACCACTGGTCACGTGACCAAATTTGGTCATTTATCTATAATTTTTGGTAGTTTATTTGGTCACATATTGTTGTTTTTGTACTAGTGTCTTCTCGGTTGAATCCTCTGAGTTAGCCTCAACTACAAAAAGCAATTGTGCTTTACCCATCCAAGAACTTTTGCTCATCCATCTTCAATATCATGGTCACCTGCACAATAATTTTGTGAAAAAGGAGTCTCCACGGAGACTTAGTAAGGTGCCTAGTTGTGCCTCCAAACACATCATCATTATGAACTTTCCATATAAACCATAGAATCTCAACAGATAAATATACCAAAAAATGTTATAGCTTTTGACGAGGCTCAAGAATGATCCAGATAAAATGTTAAGCATGCTGAAGTTTTTATGCAACTATAAGCTAAAAATACCCCATAAATTTCTTTAGCAGCAAGACAATCAAAGAAAACATGATATATAGATTCACAACATTTGCAAAAAGAATAAATATTGGGCTCCTCATTGGGCATCTTGACTGGAAACTTGTGTAGGAAAAATATCCACATGAAACATAACCTTTTGTGCTCCACAGGTCTGTTCTAGAGGTTATTCAAGGATTTAGTCCATTCTTGGTAGATGAGGTTAAAATTCCAAGAAGTGTTTAAGTTGTCAAAGATGGAGCAATCATCAGAAAGGAGTTTGAATAAAAACTCAGCTTTGGTACTGGGAAAGGGGGTGCCATTTGTCCACCTGAGAAGGGACATTCTATCCTCTTTGATCACATAGTCCCTGGGTAGAGATAGTTTGTTGTAGGCTTCTCTCAATAGTGAATAGGTCCTCCAGTGGGTTTGGGGTATATCATACCTATGCCAAACTTCCTGCTACCTCATGAGTTTCCCTTCATGAATAATGTCTACAAAACATTTGATGTCTTTGGCTTCCTAGCTCCAGGTAGAGCATCCTTGAATCAAAGCCAAAGGTTTGTCTCCATGTCTAGGGCTCCACCACACTGATCTCTCACCACACACTACTTTTTCACTATCAATGATGTTGTTATTAGTCACATGCTTCCTTACACAATCCTAACCCTTCCATATGGCCTTAAATACATTAGATCTGCAACCTTGGCTGGAAAGGTACCTGATAGAATTTCACTAATAAGTAGATTCCTCCAAGTAGATCCTTTGCAAGGGACAACCCTTGCAATGTTGTTCCTCACTAGAATTTTCCAAGGCTCATTTCCTTGGGTGGCCCAGGCTATCCATTTGACTGCGAGGGTGATGCCTTGTATCCTTATGTCTTTAAGCTCCAATCTTACAACAACCTTGTTCATCGTGCACCACTTATAGTTGACTGCATGTCTTTTCTTATTTCCTTTCCCATCAGACCATAGGAAGGCCCTAATTTTCTTTTGCACATAGTTAAATTGGGCTTGGTTAAACATCCAAGCACAAGCATAATACATATTATATAGGAGAGATGGTATCTTCCAGTAGATTTGGAACCTTCTTGCCAAAGATAGATAGTGTGTATTCCATTTGCTAAGTTTATTGTCTAATTTTCCCTTTATCCACTCCCACATTTTCTTTAGGTTAGGGCTTACAGAGAAGGGGATTCCCAAATACCTCACTTGATGGCTAGGCCCTCCCCAAGCTAGTGAGAATTTTCTACACCAGACATGAGGGAGGTCATCCCACCCTAGCATAATAGATTTAGGCAGGGACACTTTACTACTAGAAGCTGCACAAAACAACTCTAGCTTATTCATGAGGTTAGAGACATTATCCTCTTCAAGTTCAATGATTATTGCAGTGTCATCTACAAATTGGACATTAGATAATATTAAGTATCATTTTGTAATTTTAGCTAGCTATAATGCTCTTTGACTTTGCTAGTTCATTGTTAATCCTAGATTTCATATGTGATCATCGAAGTGACATCAACATTTCACACAACCAAATGGAAAATTTAAGGGCATCAAAATCCATATGCACTTCATTAATGTGTACAACAAAATTAAATAACCTATTTTATTTTTTACATATCCTTATTGTATTCCTCATTATGTTGTTAAAAATATCTTTTTTATTACTTATTTAAGATTGAATTTTGGATATTATTATTGAATTTTATTTTTGTTGGAAATTGGAATCTAGATATATATTTGGGAAGTTGGGTTGTCCTTCCAAAAATAGTTACGAATTTGTTGCTTGTGAAAAGAATAAAAAATAATTCTTGAATAAGTTAACTTATGTGAGGTTGAGTTTTTTGAACCACCTCAACTAGACATATGTTATAAAATTATATATTAGAAATGTAGCATAAGTTTGATTCTTGTAAAAATAATTGACTTATATATTTATGTGAGATTGAGTGCCTATTTCAAAAGGTACCGCTTATTAATTCTATAATAGAATGCTATTGAATATTATTAAAAAATACAAATATTTAAAAATTAATAATTTTTTAAATATAAAAAATATTCTATATATTTTTAAAAATTAAATACATAAGAAAAATTCTTGAAAATATATTTTCTGGTTTACTAAATCAAACAAAATTATTGAAAATAGACAACAATATATCACGTTTTTAGACAGCAAATATATCACGTTTTTAGAATAACAATATATCACGTTTTTAGACAGCAAATGGTAAGTGATTCACTGGGATGCCATGGATGTGAGTTCTGCTTTTTTCAGTTGATTTCTGCATCTTTTAGTTGATTTCTATTTTTTTCGTTGATTTCTGCTATTATAGTCCTGGATGCCATGGCCGTTGAGTTCTGCTTCTCTTAGTTGTTTTATGCTTTGTTTTAAAGAGCCGTTCAGTGCCGTTGAGTTCTTCTTTTTTCAGTTGATTTCCGTTTTCAAAATAGCGGTTGAATTCTGCTTTTGCAGTCCTGGATGCCATGACGGTTGAGTTTTGCTTGTTTTAATTGATTTTTGTGTTTTTGTTTTTTCTAAAGAGCCGTTGAGTGCTGTTGATTTCATTATTATATATACAGGCACCATTAGATCATTTTCATTTGTATTTTCTAGTTTCCCTTTTTTGTGATTTGTGATTTTCTCTTTCTGATTTCTTTTGGCATGGCCATGCCTTTTTTCTTCATTTTTCCTTTGCCTTCTTTTCTTGTTGTGTGTTTCAAGACTACTGTATGTTGTATTTTATTTGCAGCTGAGAAGGGTGTGGCAAACAGGGGAAGGGCATGAGGGCACAGCTTTTTGCAATATGATGCAGGCCAAAATTCAACCAAAATTATTTGGGTAAGCGCCTTGAATTTATGCCCTTAAATGTTCATTTGAAAGGGTATGTGCTAGAGTTTAAGTCTGTTTTTAGTTGAGTTGTGGATACCACATAGTTGGTGATTAGCTTTTGGATTTTTCTGAAAAAAATCTAATATAAAATGAAACTAGTATGATATGGAACCGACAAATTTGAAATATTTGGCTACCACAGAAATTTTTGTAATTTCATAGCCTATAGTTTTATCTGTGAGATGATTTTGTCGATAATTATTTTTGTGGCTTTTTCCAAAGAAAATTTCTAATGGGCTTTTAATTTGCTTTTTTAATATGTTGTTTGAGTATTATTATATTGTTACAAAGTAATTTTTTGTGTTCTTTTTCTCATCACCTATTCAATATCCTTCTGAGAAGAGGTCTCAAGATTAAAGATCCAATTAATACCATGTTTATTTTTTTTGATAGATCTGGGAACTCCATAAAGCTTAGCACCTTATTTTGTTGCAAGGGCTTTCTATAAATCTGGCCGATTCTAAACTTTTAGATGGAGATTTAGGATTATTATATGCACCATGGCACTAATTTCATTTAAAGATATTTCTCTCAAGTCATCTTCTTGTATTTTATGATGCTATTATCTGAATATATTACGAATCATCAGTTTACATGGAATGATTATTTTCAGTCTAATGATTACTTTCTGATGAGCTTCAGGTCCAGGCCTCACTTATTATATGATAATGTTATGTTTAGTTTCTATTAGTCCAGGGGACATCATAGAACTTAGATACTTTTGTGTGGTAAGGGCCTTATATAGATCTGTCTGATTCTACATCTACATTGTAGGCTTGAGTATTGTTATACATTATGTGGTATTGTTCTTATCTATTGCAATATTGCAATTTTTCTTTAAGTCCTTTTTTTCCTTTTAATGATTGCAATACGAAGGCCTTATGTTCCTTGATTACCTTTTGTAAATGTTCCTATTTCTAGTGGTTTAAGATACCTTAATTTTAATTTAATAGCATTTGATGAAGTCTCGTGTTTTCATTTAATGATTTCTTCAGTGTTAGGCTTAATTACTATATGATACAATTATGCTTAATGTTTGATACCCCAGATGACTCCATCCTGGAGCCTTTTTGTGTCATAAGTTCCTTTTACAGATTTGGTTGATTCTAAATCTAATGGTAGTTTTGAGCATTGTTATGTCATATGTACCATCTGAAACTATTTCTGGAAGTATCACCGTTTCTTGGTTATCTTATAAATTTTGATGTTTACAGCTGCTTCAAAATACCTTAGTTTCCATTGTGATATTGCTTTACTGAAGTTCTTTGCTTCTGTGTAATGATTAATTTATGGCGTTCTTAGGGCCAGCCCTAATTACTGTTTGGCCTTAGCCTTTGTGCGTGATATTGGCCTTTAACAGCTTTGTCTATTAGATTTGAGCATAGCTTATGTTAGTAGTTGTTATTAACGAATCCTAGCTGATAGATATTAGGAAGTTCTGGGAATTTTGCTAGGGTAGGATACCATGACCTTAAATCATATCTCTTATACAATAAACAGTACTATTGTGGTTGCAGAAATTATTTGCCTCTATATTGATCACATTCCCCCATTGTCTGATAAGATATATTGTGTTTTAAACTGAGTAGGTGCATCAAAAATGTAGATTGTTTCAATGAAATCCATCCTTTTTCAAGACCCACGGCTTGTAATTTGGAAATAGGGTTATTTTAAATTGAATATATCTGATAAGATGTTAAAAATAGTAGGCCTTTCATCAAACATGATATTTTTGGGTAGTGAAGATTGAATGTGGCTTATGATATTTCACATCTTATTCTATTGCTATGTGATGGTTCCTAAAGATGCACAAATTTGAAATTTTTCTAGTTTTGAATCTAGACAGAGCCTTAAATAGTTCTTGTAATAAGCAGCACAAATGGGATTATATTGTGCTTTTCATTAAATAGATGGATCAATTATGTTGAGCATTTCAATGAAATCATTCTAGTTCAAGACTTATTACTTTTAATTTAGAAACTAGGCCAACTTATTCTGTTGCAACGAAATGAGACCAGATGTTATAAATAAGAAGCCAACCCTTGAACATGATATTTTAAATACTAGTGCAGAAGAAACAAAGCTTGTAATATGGACTATGTTATTTCTATTTTTAGTACTATGTGATGGTTAAAAATCTCCTAGGTTTTATATCTAAAGCTTTATGTTTAGGGTTTACACTAAAAAAAATGACTATGTTATTTATAAATTGCAGAGAAGATATTGATAGAATGGACAAAAGTATTTCCATCATTAGAATGGCAGCAATCTAGAACTTTTAGGTGAAAAATGGTGGAGCATATGTGAGCAATCATCATAGTATATTGCACAATACTTTCAAGTCGCATAAAAAAGTGTTTACAAGATTTCTACGAGTTGTAGCGGTTAAAAAGAATCCCTTCTCTGTAAACCTAATCTCTGTTCTGTTGCAGTGGCATCACTTTCTTTCGACTCTTTCTTTGATATCTTCCATGCTAGGCTTTACACCAATTATTTTGCAAATTAAAATAACTTATCGGCTTTGTGGTCTAGCATCTTATCAGCTGCATCCAAAATAAGATTCTTCTTTGCTATTTGGATTGTAATGTAAACAATATTTATGTAGTTTCTTTTTCAGATTTTAAGTTTTTACCTGTTGCAGATTTTGCTACTTTGAAATGAGAAAAATTACTGTATAATTTTATTCTGAATTTATAAGCTGTGTAACAAGATTTAATTTTCATGAATAAATCTCTCCATAATCAAAACTCATTTTCCATTCTTCATTATAGTGATCATCTATCTAGACCATCTGTTATAGTTTATTCTTGGATGAAATGAAATGAAAGGTTTTTATGACGTCCACGAGACCACCGGTCTAAGCAACCAAAAACAAGTTAGGCATCCTGCTGCGATTTCTCCAAACTGTTCCTTTTGTTGTGGATCCGGATTAGGAAGCTAGCTGTCTTGTGTAATCTTGCTTCTTCGAAAAGTTCCTTCATGCTGCTTACCTGCAGGCACTCTCTATACTTGTTGCGAATAACCTCATACGCCCCCACATTCCTTAATAAAATGCCATTCTGTTTCCACCACTCCCTTGCTGCAGAAAGCACAAATTCTCTCTTCCCACCTCTTTTTAGGGACCATCCATCTACCAGTTTCACATCGTAGATGGTGGGAGCTAGTCCTTAACTGAGCAATTAGAATCTTGGCCTTTATTTTAATTCTGGACCCTAAATATTCTTTATCCCCATGATCCCATGTGTGATTAAATTCCTTAACATAGTAGGCCTTTTTTCTTCCAATCAAGTTCGTCCACATGGCAGTTCTGAATTTTTCTAACACCCATTTCTTTATTTCCAAATTGGTGTTTGGGCACTCCTGGAGGGTAATGTTCCATTTGTTCAACTATTTGTTATTTTGTTTCTTCCACATTCTTTTCCTACGTGCTAACTCCTCTTCAACCACCAATTTGGGCCAGCGATGCTTATCCATACTTCCCACTTTTTTTAGATAACCTAACAGTCAGATAATCGCTAAGGCCTCGATTGGGAACATACCGGCTTCCGCCAAAAGGATCTTGTAAGGGATCGTTGCCTTGACCTTGAGGTTAATAGTAATGAGATGCTTTTGGATTCTTTCTATTTGTCTCCACTTATGATTTGATACGCTGCTCCCCCAAACCTCACATCCGTAAAGAATAATCGGGACCACTAAAAGACCAAAGAGGGTCTTTCTAGTTTTCCAGTCCCAAAGTTCCGCTTTCCTGCATCTATTTTGAAGAAGGTAGGAGGCCTTCCATCCCCCCTGGATCCATTTTGATCTGCATGTCTCCCAACTTAGTCTAGACTGGAAGTCAATTCCGAGATATTTGTACTCCTCCACCATTTCTAATGGGCTGCTCTTGAATATGAAAGTGTGTTGCTGTTTTTTCTTTTTCAAGGAGAAGATCATGACTTTAGTTTTAGCAATATTGACTTCCATCCCAACCTCTGAACAAAATGATTCAAGATTTTTCAAATGCTCTCTCAAATCTTGTGCACTCTTTGCAATTAGTATAAGGTCATCAGCATAGACGAGTAACTTTATCACATAACATGACAATTGCACACCTCCCCCATTGGCTTTGTTTAGCCACTCTTCCAATTTACTGATGTATAGGCCAAAGAGAGTAGGCGACAAAGGGCACCCCTGCTTGACCCCAATGTCACTCCCAAAACATTCTGACATGCCCTCTTTAGTTTTGATTTTTGCTTGAACCCGTTCGTACAATTTATGAACAACAGCCCTTGTTAGTATATTTCAAATTTTACTAAGCACAGAATTAGCTTAAGGTAAAGGAGAGATAGTACCCGGAATATAACACTTGATGTATGTCTAAGAAGTCTTTAGATCTGATCCTCTAGATGTGACCCAAGTTGGAATTCTATGGTGACATAGACCAGCACTATGTGCTTTATGATCTGCTATTGACTGCTCCAAATCTGCTCTGTAAGTGTCTTGAATCTGCACCTTACTAGATTAGGTTGCAATGCTAATTTATATCTCAGACTCTGTTGATAATGTACAGAATTCAGCCCTTGATGCACTGCTATTAGGGAAGGGATTTTATTGTACTTTGCACAAGAAAAATTGCAGCTTCCTGATGAATTCGCTGCCTTCCACATTTTGGTTAATGCCCTAGATATTTTTGTAAGGAAACTCAAGTGCGGAAACAGCTTCCTACGCTAATCTCTATAGGAGAGTATTGTGCAAATTCTTTTAAATCCTTACAATTTCAGATTCGTTAACTACTTTAACAAAGATATTGCAACCACATACCATACATACAGAAAAATAGAGAATGACACAATGATATACCCTGGGGAAACCTTTCGGTAAAAACCCCAGCACTCCAAAACTTGCACAATGTATTGATCAAAACTATTACAGCTTACAATACACTTGCAATGCAAGTTCTTTCAGAAGATTTCTAAACCCTTGAAGACAAATCACGGCAGCATAAAACGTTCCAACAATACACTCACATCATCTCACTTCGCAACCCTAAAAAAGCTTATATCATGCGCTTCACTTTTTAGGGCTACTCCCAAAGATAACCGTATTAGGGTTTTACCATTCTCCGAGAAAATAGGAACCCCAAAAAATTTTTCGGGCCGATGCCCCGAACCCCACAATTGGGGAAGAGTGTACAGTACTCAAATTTATCAGTTGCCACATGTCTTCATCTGTCATTGAATCTTCCTGACATAGCTCTTACGTGTCATAGGAATCCGTCATAACCGTGTTAGCCATGATCTCCTTACACACAATTCAAGATGCTGACACATCAACATTATTTGCAAGAAATACATTTTACAAAACAAATAATAAGAATAGGAATTATCCAAGGTTGAGACACCTTATTCCTAACAATTTTCATAGATGGCCTACTATGATTGATGAGTCTTGGAGGAGAGACACGTTATGTCTTCTGTGTTCTTCTCCAAGAACCAATCTCCTATATGTAGGAGCCACAAGGTTTTGCCAAGAGGGCCGGCCTGATCTAAAATATAAACCAGGCCGACTTTGGGCCCAAGATAAATAAATCTATAAACAATACATATTAAATATATCTTATATTTAATATCATTATTTATATAATATCGATCTATCAAGGCAAGTATATTTGCCGACTAGGCCACAAACTTAACACCCCCTCTTGGACTTGAGGCAAAGATCAACTCAATGATCTCCCTTTATCAACCTTCAAAGACATAGTCAACATGGATACCATATCCAATAAGATCATAGATCTCATATCTAAGATAGCAGATCTCTATCTACAAGATATAATGAGAACACAACTGTTCTTCATAAACCATACATCTCATATTCATATGAGAAACATCATATCATTCAAATGTGGATCTCCCAGATCCTCTGGTCTCCTAGACCCAGAAATGTCAGTTCATGATATGAGTGAAATCAAATATCCAATCAATTTGTGAATTTCCTAAATCCACTAGTGTCCTTGACTATTTTGAATATCAAGTCCATGATATTCAAGGTATCATCAAGTCCATGATGTATACCATCCATTTTTGTGGATAACTAAATCCATGAGTCACCAAGACTCAAGAGGTGTCAAATCCATGACATCATACCAACATCAAGTACATGATGTTTTACTATCCAGATGTGGATTTCTCAGATCCACGAGTCCCATGACTCAAGAATTTAGAATATCAACTCTATGATATTCAAGGTATCATCAAGTCCATGATTTTACCAAATTCTCAATTGTGGATCCCTGATCCATGAGTCTCCAAGACTCAAAGCATTGGTCTCTCGAATATCAAGTCCATGATATTCACCAAGTGCTCGGAGCAATGGTCTTTTGACATCAAATCCATGATGTCTCACCAATTGCTTAGAGTAATGGACTTTTGACATCAAATCCATGATGTCTCACCAATTGCTTAGAGTAATGGACTTTTGACATCAAATCCATGATATCTCACTGATTACTAGGAGTAATGGACTTTTGACATCAAATCCATGATGTCTCACCGATTACTAGGTGTAATGGTCTTTTGACATCCAATGATGTCTCACCCATTACTTAGCAATGGATTCCTAATCCATGCGAATGTGGACCCCTGATCCACGAGTCTCCTGGACTCGAAGAACATCAAATGATATTCTTCAACTCATAAGAATAAATTAATCAAAAACATAAGTATATCCAAATGAATAACCATATAAACAAAACCTCATCTCATGAATCCACATAAGTTAGATTAACAAATAAGATAGAACCACATGTATTAGGAAGTATGATTCATTCATACATAATATTAAATTATGCTCCAACATAATTTATTCAGCACCTAAAGATAACCAACATCTAACCAGATGTAGTGTGAACACAACAAGAGGCAATATAGTTTTCTATATGAATGTTCCTAGATAACAACATTAACTCTAACATATGCCAATGTAAGAATGTTCCAACCAATAATGTATGTATCTGAGCATAAGGAACACAGTAACTCGCATCCATCTAACAATCAACTATGATTTCCCGTAACAGAGACAATGAGTCAGAGAATAAATCAATGTCAACATATTCCAATGCTAACATAAACCAAGAGATGTATAAAATTTCCTAATATGTTCACATATAAACAGCATAAACAAGGAAATGTGAAAAACATAGAATATGCCAGTCAGAATATAATGTATGTTCCCAAAAGTTATGAATGCTGTCATCAAATAACAGAAATATGACAGAGCCACAGCATAAAGTATAAACAAGGATGCAGATGAAAGCAACCAGCAGAAGGAGTTTATAACTTAGATGATACGTGAGCCCATTTAAACTCCCTCTCAAATTGCAACTCCCTCTCAAAGTGCAAAGTGCTCTGATCCTGGTACATTTAACTCCACAAAGGATGCTTGAAGGTTGTTTCTTTCAGGACAATTTACAGCAATATGACCAAACTTCTCACATTTAAAACATTTAGTTTTAGAGAAGTCCTTCTTGAAAGGTTTCCTTTTCTTTCCCCCTTTGGCCTTTGAACTTCCTTCATTTCCGTTCTCTTGATATTCCCTCTTCCTTTTGAAATTTCCTGCCTCCCCCTTAGAGTTTTGGGAGAAAAGTACTTGAATGTCTTCCTTGAAGATTGAGCCTCTTGATATTAATCTTGCTTCTTCTTGAAGACAATCGGTCTTTAGTCTATCAAGTTTGGGTATTTTGGAACGAGCACTAATTCCCTGAATGAATGCTTCCCAAGTGAGAGGCAATCCGTTGAGAGCTGTTACAACAAGCTCTTTATTATCATAATTGAACCCAATTGATGATAGTTGATTCCTTAAATCATTGATCCTCATGAAGTATGAAGTGATGGACTCCCCTTGATTCATTTTTATTCGAGAGAGGGAGTTTTTGAGGGCTAGGACCCTATTTGTATTGATTCTCATGAAGTATGAAGTGACGGACTCCCCTTGATTCATTTTTATTCGAGAGAGGGAGTTTTTGAGGGCTAGGACCCTATTTGTATTGTTTATTTGAAACATTCCAAATAATGAGGTGAACATCTCATATGCATTTTCTAGATTTGCAATAGTTGGCACAAGATGATCTTTAACACTATCTACAATTATCCTCATTGCTTTATTGTTGTTTTTGCTCCATTCCTTCTTTTCATCATCATCCATGTTTTCTTTAGGAGGGCCTTCAATGATTGAATTAATTTATAATTCTCTTAGAATGATTAATAACCTCATTTTCCAAGATGTGAAGTTAACATGTCCCTCTAGCCTATCTTCAGGTCTAATTCCGGAAGACATGATTACCAGCTTAGTTGAAAGTATTTAGCTTGATTTCCTAAGTCTGACATAGATCCTTTCTCTACCGTAGCTCTGATACCATGTTAGTATATTTCAGATTTTACTAAGCACAGAATTAACTTAAGGCAAAGGAGAGATAGTATCCGAAATATAACACTTGATGTCTGTCTAAGAAGTCTTTAGATCTGATCCTCCAGATGTGACCCAAGTTGGAATTCTATGGTGACATAGACCAGCACTATGTGCTTTATGATCTGCTGTTGACTGCTCCAAATCTGCTCCGTAAGTGTCTTGAATCTGCACCTTACTAGATTAGGTTGCAATGCTAATTTATATCTCAGACTCTGTTGATAATGTACAGAATTCAGCCCTTGATGCACTGCTGTTAGGGCAGGGAGTTTATTGTACTTTGCACAAGAAAAATCGCAGCTTCCTGATGATTTCACTGCCTTCCACACTTTCACTAATGCCCTAGATATTTTCGTAGATGGCCTGCTGTGATTGATGAGTCTTGGAGGAGAGACACGTTATGTCTTCTGTGTTCTTCTCCAAGAACCAATCTCCTATATGTAGGAGCCACAAGGTTTTGCCAAGAGGGCTGACCTGATCTAAAATATAAACCAGGCCGACTTTGGGCCCAAGATAAATAAATCTATAAACAATACATATTAAATATATCTTATATTTAATATCATTATTTATATAATATCGATCTATCAAGGCAAGTATATTTGCCGACAAGGCCACAAACTTAACAGCCCTGTCCTCTTCTGGGACCTCCAATTCTTCCATTCTGTGCCATAGTTTATCCCTAGGAACGGTGTCAAAGGCCTTCTTAAAATCCACAAAACAGCAAAAAGCCTCTTCCCCTTGCTTATATTAATTGTGCATATGAATTATACTAGACCACCAAGTTCTCACACCGTTAGAAACGTGTAGTGTATTTAGTATTCAGAGACTAATTTTTATTTTGTCCAGAAATCATGTTCTATCAAAATGCTAGTTGATCCTCTCCTAGGTAGTTCAAAAGTTTGACATCTGAAGTAAACAACACTTTTTGGGCGACATCAAACATGTATAACTTTCTACTTCATTTATGAGATCCATGGACTTTCTACTTCATTTATGAGATCCATGGACAATTTTTTTGTCACCAAGAGTCGTCAGTATGGTCCATCTACCAGTTCATTTTGTAATTTGTGTAAGTTGGTACCTTTTTGTAATTTTTATTTTATTTTATTTTTATTTGTCTTAAAGACAGTAAATTTAGTTTGGATGTTTAATTTTAATGTCTAAATTTCTTTCTGCCTGAGCTTCATTGATGCTCTCATGCTTTGCTTGCTTAACTGGCTACTACTAGTCCTTCCAGTCATAGATGGATTAAACTTGATCATGGGGTGATGACATATAGCCTATGCTGATCAAAGTTGGTAGTTTTATCTTTGTTCATACGTAAACATCAGACATTACTCTCCTTAGGAAACTTACTTACCTGTATGAGGAGGACAGGGCAACCATAGAGGACTACCAATATTACTAGGAATAAGGATATAGAAAAATGCTTTTATTTAATCCCAATTTCAGAGCTCACATGGAGTTTTCGACCTACTTGCTAAATAAAATAGATAATATCGTAATCAAAGGAGATTCTAACCTTATTATTCATCTGATCACAATTGCTCAACAATTTAGAAAGACAGACATTAACTGGAAAATGGATGCTATAGTGGATCACTTAAAGAGTATTCTAAATTACTTTACTAGCTATAGAATTCAGCACAGGAGGAGCAATTATGATGCACTTGCAAAAGCTGTTGTTTGGCTCTTAAATACAGTCTATTACAATTCCCACACAAGATTCATGCTCTTGCCGAGGTGGAATGCCATAAGGGGACAAAAGCAAATGAATGATAAACAAGGGCTGCACTGCAGCTAGAGTCTCCACCAGATGCAAGAAGCATGCTAATGAGTAATGGAATTTGAGTTGATTTATGTGACCGATTGTTTGTAGAATCAGTGCTGGGTGTTTGGATTGCATCTTTTCAGCGTCTTTGTAGAGTCTGTTCGATTTTTTAGACTATACAAAGGAAAAGAGGTTCACATGTAAATATTTAGATAGCATCAGCATGCTGACCAGAAATAAGGCAGGTTTCATGGACTCCCTGCTATTGAAGGAGGACAATGACATACTTGTATCTGTATTCACATTTGACAATAGGTATTCTCAATCCTAATGCTCAAAGAAACTTTAAATATGAAAAAGTTCATTAACAAGGAAATAATAGGGGGCTGTATTGTAGAATGAGGAGAGGGAGGAGGGACATTTGTATTTTAGCTTCTCTTACTATTATTGCTCCTGATTTTCAGCATTCAGGCTTGGGACATTATCTTCACTTCGTATTGTTCTGGAATATATACAGAATGAGAAATAATCAAAAAGCATGAGATAGAACATATAATCATACAAACCATGACCAATGTGTTAGTAGAAAAATGACTCATTTTTGTAGAATATACACCAAAGTTTACATGTGATCCTTTCCAAAAGATTCCAGTGATTGCATGCATCAAGGAAGTATTATTTCTAATAATTTTTTAAAGAAACATATCAATTCATAACCTTTCCAGCAAAGAACAAAGTTCTATACAACAGTTGTCCCAGCAAGATGGATAGGTGTACTGTCCACTATGTACAATGCACCTTGAATTATTGCATCAGAGGAACTGAAAGTTTCACTGCCCAATCTTCTTTTGTTTATTTTATAGATGCAATGCTGCTCTTGCCACCACAAGATTGTTCGATTTTGTAGCTTCGAACAGTTTGGGTTTGGCTAGTTCACCTCCAACATGGAAAGATGCTCCTGTTTGTGCAAGAAAATATCCATCTTTTGGCTAAATACATATTACCATCAAGAAGATTAAAATTTGTAATGAAATCCATTAAAATTCTCATTCACATTCGTAAAGATAATACTCGAGAAGGCTCTGTAGAAGATGGAAAATTCAAAACTAAAACCCCAAATAGAAAATTCGCTAATACCTCAGAGCATCTGCTCCAAAAAGAAAAGTGGCTGTTGAAATTGCTTCCCCCACTGGTAGCCCTAGCTTTTTGATAACACCACAAATACCAGTGCTTGTAATATGTGGGATTTCCTGTGTGTGTCTTTCTGATCAATGTCTGTTTGCATACAAGATCAATGTCTTATTAAAATCTGCTTAGTAAGAGACAAACAATCCTTTTTTCCCCATGTAGAAAACTTGTGTTGTGTATGGAATAGTAGAACATTCTTGAAAAAGAACATTATTATTGGCTAGTCACAATTATGGTAGTTGTAGCTTTCTCTCCAAACTAAAATTACCCAACAAAAAGTACCAACCTGATTCTCCGATGTCCAAAATATAGACAAAGTTTGGCTTTTATCAAATAATATTCCATCAAATCAGCTAAATGGATTGTATAGATTCACAATTTCATTTGAAGACTGATAGTACATGCACTTGTATGTTTTTCCTAAGAGTTCAAAACTAGCAATCAGTGTACCATATATTCCTACAAAAATATCTGTTAGACTTGTAGAGGTCAAGCTAGTATTGGAGCTGTTATCACAGATTTGCAAGAGGAAACTTTTGTTGGCCATACTCATCAGATCAGCACTCGAATAAAATTATGAATCTTAAAAGCGGCATCTTCGAAATTACAATTGAATGACTCAAATGTGCTAACCAAAACAATTGACAGTGCTCAATTACCTAATTTTAATGTCTTGCAATACAAAATTTTGCTCATGAAACATGTCCTGCATATGGATAACATTGCTAATTGTTGGTGTAAATAAGACATTTTATCTTGGTTAATTCACACTTAGGTACTAATGATACTTAAGCTTACTTAGTGACCACATAGAAGGTTTTAGGAGCATTTCTACTTTAGATGGTGTTATCATGCTATCACATTCCACTTTATATGTTGACTCCACCTTTAGTGCACTTATCACTTTATCAATCTTTAGCTTTGTTGCACATACTTTATTACATATTGGAGGATGATCCACCTTGGGTGGGTGTTAAATTGTCTCTTCATTATCATGTAATGAGACAACGACATTTGTCATTGTCTCATTCAGTCCTTTGTACTCACTTGCACTATATAAACAAGGGGTCTTGTATATAATAATCAATCTAATATTCAAGTTGTTTCCAGTTGAGTCAATCCATTGTATTGCATTCTTGGTGAGAATATAGTTTATTCTTATCATATCATTTCTCTTGTTATTGTGCTTTCCATTGCCTGTAGATCTTGGGTGGCTACCTTCTTATACTAGTCAAGCACTATCTAATCTATACTTGATGAACAAGGTAAATCTCCAATAAAGAAAACACGCTGGCTAGGTGATTGTAGTAGTTACAACTATAAAGGCACTCGTATTCTAGTTGTTCCATCCAAATATTTGTGGCCCTAGGGAAACAAAGTTTCCAAATATCAAAATCTTTTCCAAATTTTAGGGACATCAGTAGAACTGCAGGGGGGATGATAAATTATATACAAAGATTCAATTGTACAATTGAATTTATAAGCACCATTAAACATTTTAAATTTCAACAGAAAATTTAAATAGCAAAAGCATTTACCAATATGAGACTAATATTTAAAATTTTGAACGTTTAACACTAAAAACCATTGAAAACTGAAATCCAGAATTAAGTGAACCACTAAAATATGATTATGAATGTAGGAATTTATAATTGTTATTTTATCAATGATCATAGAAATTCATAATAGCATTTTACAAAAACTACTTTTTCACTTCTTAAATAAAGGTTGAAATAAGGGTGGTTAGGTTCGTAGTAGAAAAACTCTTTCTTGGGAATAACTAGATAAACCAAAAGAGTGCATGCTTCAAAATGTAGGATGTTTGAAGAGTGTATGCTTCAAAATGTTGAGAAGAGAGAAAGAATAGGAAGAAAAATGAGATAATGCATTCACTGACATATCAAATATAGAAAATTAAATATTGAAAACAATGCCCTAAGGAGCAATACAAAAGGAAATGTTATCATCGTTGAATATAAATTAAAAAGGAAAAATGTCAAACTCAAAGAAATGAATTTTTTGGGCTGGATTATGTTTTAGAAATCTGAAATGCAAAACCACAATCAATCCAATTTGATAAAATGTGATGTTGCTCTCTGAAATGTTGTCATCGTTGAATATAAATCAAAATGAAAAATTGCCCCACTCAAAAGATTTTTTTGTGGCTGGAATATGTGTTAGAAATCTGAAAATGCAAAGCCATATTCAATGCAATCTGATCGATGTGATGATGCACCCTCAACTGTGATCAAACTGGCAAATCTCATCCTTAGTTTTGAAAATTTTAGAATATGCACTACAGGAATGATCTTAAAGACAAATTATATTAGTCAAAAATTACAAAAATTATACACCTTGCAAATGTGTTTGTAAATCCATGCATTTACTTTAAACAGTGATATAGAAGCATTAACACAGTTTCTAGCATTGTCTGATGATTAAACCATTGTAACACTATGACTTAAGTGGTGCATATAACATATAGAAATCCATAATAGCATTTATGTCTAGCAAATAGGTAAGAAGTTTGATAATAGAGAAAGGAATACAAAGAAAACCAAGAGAATGCAGTCATTGGGATTGCACGGGTGAAACAGAACTGTTAGGATCATAGTTGAAAAATTCGTACTCAACTTATTGCCAAGGGCCAAAAGAAAAAAGGCAAAAATTGGTCATTACTCGGCAACTTCTCAACAAAAAAATTGACAACTTCAAAAGTTGCTTAAATTTTATTAGAAATGCATTTTTTTTTGGCAAAATTCAATGAGGAGATACATCTAATGAGCCAGTCAATGAGTAAACAAACGAAACAAGCCGAGTCTAGATATATTTAAATGCAAAAAGGTTACAAAATGACATCCTCATGTGGAATGCAGTTGTAGCCTGATAGTCTTAACTTTGGAGAAAAATTAAAATAATAAATGTCTTTGTAAAACTATAAGTAAATACAAGCACAACATCAAAATAGTCTACATCTTCCTCTTCCCCTTCCTAGTAGGATTCCGAACCTCATGCACTATGTCTATGTTTGTCTGACTTTTGCATTTTATTCTTTCTTTGCATGAAGAGTCCTTGTTGTTTTGCACCTTAGTTGAAGGGTTCCCTGACTGGTGAATCATTGTAAGTCAGCCATTTCCCTGTTTTTCTTCCCTCTTCTCCCTCAAGGGGCAAAACTCGAAGAGTTAGCTTCTCAAACTGTGGAGGTTGCTTTGCATAGCGCATTAGAAAGTCATTGTTGGAAGTTGGGTAGAAGATGTGCGGTGCTGATGTGTGGTAGGCTGATGTGTGATCCTGACTGCCCTTATTTAGGCATGAGCCTTTTAGGGATCAACACCTACTAGTTAGGTTGCAGTCCCATGGAAGGGGGCTTCCTAAAAAAATAGAGTTGGAGTTGCTTGCTATTTTTAGGAATATTTTAAAGTTGGTGGTCCCATGAATTTTGTAGCCTAGTTCAACTTAAAAAATTTAAGCTCTAAAATAAGTAGAAGTTGGCGGTCTCATAAATAAATATCTGTCTTTCACACTTTGTTCATAAAAAAATAAGTAAAATTTTATTTTCGTCCAAAATTATATTTTAAGAAAAATCTAAAATTAAATGTTTCACAAGTTACAAAAAAGAATTCCTGAGATGTAATAGCACTTTTTCAAAATGAGGTTCAAATGCTATTAAACCAAGACACATGTCATATTGGCGAAAACTCTTAGAAAGTCATTTTTGGAAGTTGGGCAGAAGATGCGTGGAGCTGATATGTGGCAGGCTAATGTATGATCACTTTGTTGGACCTTTAAGGCCATATAAATGTTGGGCGTGACCCATCTTTCACCCTGCAACCCATTTGATTAGCATGCAGAGCCATGGTGAATATGGTTCATAGTAGGAATTTGAAACTCCTGGCTGATGCAACAGATTCATTGCCCTTTACATAACCCAATAACTAAATAACCTCCCTATCCTGGCCTGTGTTATTTGCATCTTACCCAACATTTATAGAAGGCAGGGTTGTGGAAGAAGATGAACTCCAATTTTGAGGCTTATTACTAGGAATAATGGAATGGCAGAGAAAAGGATTGCATAGGTGAAACAAAAAAGTTGGGATAATAACATTACAGGAATATAAAAAGATGGGCATAATATTCAAAAGTTGCAAGCATTGGCTTCAAAACGGATTGTATAGGTGAAACAAAAAAGTTGGGATAATTATTAATAATATTAAAGGATTGGCTTCTTATTGGTGGGAGTAATGGAATAGTGGATCCAATGAGAGGAGCTGGGTAATTGGGCAACGAAGAAAAATGCCCTCTTTTGCCAAACTGCCTGAAGTGAAGCACATCAACTGCCCTGTTAAACATGTATGCAAATGTGGAAGCAGAGACACGACACATGAAATGTTGAATGCCATCTCCCTACATTGCACTAGGTGTCTTCAGGAATGAAACAAGAAAAACTTTGTTGATTAGCTGAGCCACATTAAAATTTTCAAAATACTTGGACACAAATCTAAAAAATGAAAAACAACTTTGAACTCCCATGGCCCATCAGATATGTGCTTTCAAAACAACTTTGAACTCCAAAAAGACTCTAAATCTCAAGCAACTTCTTAAATGACATCTTAGCCATAACCTATGTTGGCTAATTGGGGGTTACCTGTATGAACTCGTGTTAAGTTTCATAGATATTGATCTAACTTACTTTACTTGGGGGCATGAAATTTCCACCACAGTCACCCTGAACTAAAACTTAAGTGAATTGATAGGATTCGCTGATTTTACCTCTTTGTTTTACGTATATTAAATTCTCTTGTGTGGCTTGCTTGATTTCTTAAATATGGAGGGTTTCGACTACCAACCTAGTTATTACTTCGTGTTAGTCTCTATACAAAGGCATGAAGGTGAAAATTTTCATAATCCTCTAATTCTGTTGGAAGAATGCGCTTAGTTATTTGTAATACCTCCAGAATCCTTAAATTATATAATGCCTTCTCCATTACTTGAGGGAGATCGAGAGAATGACGCTCTTCATTAAAGCTTGTGTTTACAGAGCCACAGAGCCACATTGAGGCTTTCTACTTCTTTGTTTCACTTTTATTATTTAAGCACTTTTATCTAGGTTTCTATGACTTTGACTGTATGCATCTATCATCATTCTAGCAAGGTTTCATAGGGTGGTTTGAACGATGATAAAGCCGTAAAAACTACATCAAATGCATGCCATTCTATATTCACCCTTATGCTGTTGAAACTTTGAAACATAAAAATTTTTCTATTGATTTTTACTTGAAATATAATAACAAGAAGCTGAATTCCCAATACTATTTGCAATTTGATCTTACATTTAGAATCAAGCTATTAAAACATTTTCCTAATATTTCCCTAATTTATTCTCGTGAATAGAATAACGGGTTCTTGACTTTTAACCATTATCTATCGAAGATAAGTGAAATGTTTAATTAATTCATCCTTTCTTTGGGTTAGTGATGCTTAATTACTTTCATGACCCATTTTTTTATTTTATTTTTTCTACTTGATGACATGCTGACTTGGATATAGGATAGTCACAAGACTTGGCTCCGCTGGAGACTTTGAAAGACTTAGTAGCCACAAAGTTGTTTCCTGAAATCCAAAATTTTATGGATTTTTAATTTCCATCTCCATTGATGAACCTAGGTGCTCAAAGATTTTGACCCTTGGTAAGTTTTAAGTCGTGGATTTTTTTATTCTGAGCTAACTTAGCTATTACCAGCCTCTAACAAGTATTGGGTTTGCGTGTTAAACCAACCAACTATACTCTTCCTTACATAAATGTGTTGATGTTACACATTCATTTTTACTAAAAGAGGGGTAAAAAATTATTGAAACACAAAGAGATACAAAACAAAAAAGCTTAACAAAAATCTCTAGAGAAACCTATCCCGATCAACAAGTTTATCAAAAACTTGAGATAAATTAGGGGGCAATTGCCTTTTATCAACAATGTTCTAGTCCTGCATGCGAACTGAAGCCTATTTAGTGAGGCAATCAACAACACGATTCCACTCTCAAGGTATGTGTAAAAATGATAGAGTCAAGAGACCTACATAGTTGTAGAATCAGATTAATAACTAAAGCCAAGTGCCAACTAACATCCCCAAGCTCTCGCTTAGTTAGTAGATTCACAACCACTTGAGAACTAGTCATTGTTGACTTTGAGAACTCCAGGCAGAGGATGAGTCCAATGCCCCTCATGATTGACACACTGCAAAGGTTGTTTGGTATAAGGGCTTTCGAACAACCATTGGAACTCTTGGAACCCCTCCCTAAAGAGGAAAATTGAGGTGATTTCATATAACATCTCCCAGATCCATACCTCCATTCCACTCACACTTAGCCAAAATTGTCTCACGAAGAGAGTGGATAATTTCCACCATAGATGCATGACCCCAATCCTAACATCTTGAAAGATCCTCATGTTCCTCTCCAACTAGACATGCCAAAGAATAAAGGAAGGACCAACAACCCAAATAACCTGAAGAAAAGAGGCTTTAGAAGGGGAATGCCCCATACGATCCCAAAACTCAGACAAAGAAGAAACATGCCACCAGGGGTGGGGCCAAGCATTCCACTAGAAGTGCCATATTTGTTTAACAAAAGAGAATTGAAAGAAAAGATGGGGAAAATACCCCTCACCATTGTTGCATAACACACAAATTGGGGGACCCTAAAATCCACTCTTGCAAATATTATCCCAGGTAAGACAATGGTTGTGAACCACCAACCATATAAAAAAATTACACTTAGAGTAGGAAAATTTATTCCAAACCTATTTCCACCAAGATGCCTCAACATCTCCAAACAATTGTCTAGTAAGTTCTAGGTACCTTGCAGACATAGAGTATTTTTTAGATGAGGCAGCACCCCAAGCCAAAACATCAGGACCCATCAAGTTGTTGCACTCCCTAGAAGCCAAAATTTGAGTAAGCTCACGTCGATCTCTCTCTAAACCCCCTGTAGGCTAATCAAAAGAATTATGCCATCTATATCGAACAATAGGGCCCAAATTATGAATTGTCTTATAGTGTGCCACCTTATCCTAACTAGCAATAAGAAATGAATCACACAGAGCCTATAGATGCAGGTACATGGACAAAAGAGGAGGATTTCCATCCCAAGAATCAGTCTAAAACTAAGTCTTAGAGCCTTTATTACATATCTAGAAAAGGCCTCTCTTAACCAATGGAGCACAAGTCTTAAGAGTATGCCAAACCATAGAATCACTGCCCTCTAGAGGAAATCGAGCAACATTGAAAGGGTTAGCTCTCCTAAAATACTTGTGTAATAATATGGGCTTAGAATTGATTTTGACAGGAACAACACCAGTAATAAAGCTTAGAAACAAGAGTTTGGCCACTCAAGATAGTAAAGTGGAGACCAAGACGTCCCTCCTTCTTGGGCTTACAAACTGTATCCCAGCTAATTAAACTCCATTTAGAAGTTTGCAAATTACCACTCTAAAGAAATTAGCGTGAGAGAGCATCAAACTCCTTAAGAAAATACATAGGAGCCTCTTGAATCATGCTTCTATAAATAGGGAGAGCTTGAATTATAGATTGCAGAAGAGTTACTTGAGCAACTATAGAAAGCCATCAATGAGTCCAATTATTAACCTTCTGTCACAACTTATCAAGTAATTTTTTCCAAAAGAGCTTCGGTTTCTTACCTGCAACAATAGGAATGCCTAGGTAAATCAGTGGGCATGACCCAATCTAAAATCTAGTAGTACAACCGCTAATGGAAATGTGGTGCGCGCGACACACAGCTTGCAAAAGACAATGTATTCTCCAAGGACTTCCAGATTGGAACGTTTCAAAGGAGTATCTTGGGGAAGAGTTGTCGGATGTTAATCTACTTTATCTGGTCAGACTTGCAAACATCTGTGATGTTGATCTTGGTGAAGCAGCTCTCAGGAAAATGAGGAAAAATGAACTCAAATATCCAGTGGAACGGTGAAAAGGCCCGTCAAAGAAATACTCCCACTACAGAAATGGAGTGAATGGAAATGGAGTGAGCATCGGGGATAGATATACAAGTCATGAGACTGCTCTAACTCAAAATGTAAGTAGGGCGCAAAGCTCCCCCAAAGACTTTATAACATCAAAATGATTTCGTTATCACTTTTTTTTATATAGCTCGCAAATGTCATAATTTTGATGGTCTAATAAATAGATGTCATAATTCTAACATTATCGGGGACAATTGCAAAAAAAATCACCAATTTAAAAAATTGTGCCCCTCCATCGAAAATCACTGTCAGAAAAGAGGCCCAAATGTATTAGTGACCTATATGTGTCTTAAGGGGACCTAAAGGGTCCTAGGGGGTCCTAATGTGCCTTAATAGGTCCTAATGTGTCTTAATAGGTCCTAATGTGTCTTATTAGGTACTAATGGGTCCTAAATGGTCATAGGACACATTAGGACCCCTATGTGTCTTAAGGGGACCTAAGGGGTCCTAGTAGGTCCTAATGTTCCTTAATAGATCCTAACATGTCTTATTAGGTACTAATGGGTCCTAAATGGTCGTACAACAAATCATGACCCCTTATGATACATTAGTACCACTTAGGACCCCTATCTGTCTTAAGGGTACATAAGGGGTCTTAGTAGGTCCTAATTATCATTAATAGGTCCTAATATGTCTTAATAGGTCATAACTGTGTGTGTGAATTTTGTACCTATTCTGTAGACACAACACTTCAGTAAAACATTAGAGGTTAGCAAAAATGAAATCATGCAATAATTGAAAGCTAAACTAACCAGGCGATTTACTACCTTCTAATAGGTGCGAGTATGATGTTCTCAGATTGTTATCGAAATCAGTGACCTTGACAACACCTAAATGAAGGATTTTAATGCAAAAGATGGATATGGAATGTATGCAATTGATCTATTTTTTTTAATTTTCTATGCAATGATATGATGAAAACTGATATGAATCTAATTTAGAATGAACTGATATGAAATTGATATGCAATTAATCTAACAAATGATATGAAAATGAATCTAAATGAATGTAAAAATCAAATTGATCTCACAATAGCCTTGATTCACAATAAGCTTTGATTCTCCAAATTCCAATTCTTCAAAATAGTTGTGCAAGTCGTAGATGATTTGGGCAGAGTAAGCTCGCAAAATTATGAGATGATTTGTGAAGAGCTGAGCTTTGATTTTATAGAAATCTAGGGCTTTGGGAATGCATGGAAGGAAGCCATAAATCACTCAAATAAACTCAACTTGATTTTTGAGTTATCTGATTATAAAGAATAATTAACTCACAAAAACATGCAAATCATGCAAAAACAACTTTTTAACTCAAATTAGAAGTTTAGATCAACTTTAAAACTCAAAAATGATGTTGAGTTCTAAAAAGTCAATAACTTGCATTGATTTTCTGATTTGGAGTTTAACTGCTCTTTGATTGTGCACATGGATAATTATGAATTAATAAATAAATAAAGTGATTTATTCTCAACTTAACTGATTTTGAAAAATAAAACAATTGATTTATGAGTTAATCAATCATTTAATCAAACTTTTATTCAAAAATAATATCATCAAATATGACAACTTGCTTAAAAAATTAAATAAGAATTTAATCAATTAATGATAGAAATTTTGATTTATTGTCAAATTCAAATAATATTACTTAGGAATAAATACAATTAAATTCAATTAAATAATTAAGTGACAGAATTAAATCTAATTAATTAAATATTAAGAATATTCAATTAATCAAACTTTAGGATAAATAGGATTTATCGCCAAATAATCATTAAATTAAAGATAATTATGATAAATAAGAATATTATTAGGAATATTCCCCGATGCAGAATTTAGGATAATCAATTAGGATTCGATGATGTTTAGATGTGCCTTAGGCTAGGACTTTGATGTCGATTTCATTTGATATGTTGATATAAGAGGTTAATGAACTTATAGCCTATTTTTGTGGTATTGCATTTTGCCCCTCTTTGAATTACTGTGCGAAGCGTAGTGGTTCAAAGATAGTCTATGTTTGATAAAGATATGAAACTGATGTTTGATAATTGATATGAGACAGAAGCTGATCGAAAGATTTGATATGAAGACAATAGGTCTTGAATGACCAAAGATAATGTTAACTATAACAACGATGAACCAATGAAACAAAAGCATCAAGACACCTGATTCCGAACCTTATGATTGCGAAGAAGTGAGTGACCGATTCCAGACTCGATTGTCTTTAGAAGAATCATGTAGGTATCACATCTGAACCTTTCAGTTACCGAAGAACCAAGGAAATAACACATTTGAACCGATAGTTGCAAAAAATGATACAATTTACAAGATTAAGAGAATACCAGATTGATATGGATCTCAATGAATCTGATATGCCCCGAGCGATGATTGATTTGCCCCGATCGATGAGGTCTTTTTGATGAATCAGTAACTAGACGTGGTTGTTGTCTTGATTACTGAGGAAAGATATGATTCCAACTTTGATTACAGACTTTGAATGATATGTAATACCATGCCCCCTTGGGGATGAAAATTGAAATCTAACAAGAAAATTCAACGTTAAATGGTTTAGAAGCATGTTAATTGATTTGAGAAGTGGTTAAACATGTTTGAGAATGCATTCTGCATCGTTTGGAAGTCCTGGAGACCAAGTTTGACTAAGATAAACCATGAGTTGACCATGGTTGATCAAGTTGAAATTTCAATAGTTTGATCTAAGATAATCAGTTAAGTTGAATACTAGATTTCTGTGATGAGTGAAGGTCGATTATGCAAGTAGTTAATAATATGAATGATCTGAGATTTTGATTTTGATCCCGAAAAAGGATTCTACTTGCTGTTTCGTTGGAGGAACTTTCGTGTGAGATTCAGCTCTCGTTAGATTTCAAGAGACAAGTGGAGAATTGTTTAAGCATTGAAGTTCGTTTAGCCATTATGAGATCATGCAAAATGCAAAGAGACATGCAGTATGAAATGCAACCTAAGACCTAGGACCTAGTCACTGATCATGTGTCAATTTGTTATCATCATTGAACTTTTAGGTAACCGGATAAATCAATACAATACCCACTAGCTATGAAACCATAGACATATGAATATCGATTTGTATGGGCAAGAATCAATACAACACCCATTGGTCAACAACCATGGATATATGAATATTGATTTTGTTTTCAAAATGTCAGATTAGATATAAGCACCAAGGCATAAACGCCAGGATGATCTGAATATCATATCCATTTTGATATAGCAATTTGTATAAGCACCAAAACATAAATGTTGTGATGACCTGAATACACCTTGCGGTACAAACACATCAAACAGTCAAGAGATCATTCTAAATCCAATGTGAATTACCCGTAGTGACCCTTTATCGTTCACATCCTTAGGTAAGATCGCAGTTCACAATAGAAGAAAGAATTCACTCAAAAAGATAATTGTTAGATCAAAAATTCCTTGAATTTTCTAGGTATCAATGGTCGAGGTACGCATGGCCATCCAATTCGAGATAGAGACTCTTACAATCGGACACCATTTCAATCCAGAATTTTCAAAGTTGTTAGATTTTCACATACAAGCAGAAAACAAAGAAAAGATTATGCCCCCAGTCACCACTCTCTAAATCCTATAAAGGACATCATCGAAGAGCTCGAAGGGACACAATATGCAAAAATCTCAATGCGAATCAGTAAGCATACAAGGAGATAAAAGCATGTAAAAAAGCATATATTATTTTCAGTTTGTGTTTGATGTTTGATTGCGTTGTTGTAGATGCAAAATCCTTTCTGGAGACAAGACTGACTGACTGACTCACATGAAGCTTCAAAGGACTTTGACTGGATATGACATGTCTAAGATATACTGGAGACCATAGGATTTGACATTGATTGCCCCCAAGTGTTAAGCATTGATAGAATACAGACGCTCGAGCTGATTGGTGTACAGACTGACTTATTGAAAATTGGAAATGCAGAAACAAACCGGGAGATATGTACAAACTAAAGCAAGACTAAAAGCTAGGAAAGACCAAGATTACGCTGATAGATGGAGCATTTTGAAACAAGTGGTGCCCGTTTGCCGAGTTTTCACCATCTTGGCAGAGATTCTATTTTTGCTACCAAGGCGCTTGTTTCCAAGTTTTCACTAAGGCACTTTTTTTTTTCTCATTTTTTTTGTATTTTTCATTTTTTTAATTTTTTTTAATTTTTGATATTTATTTTTATTTTTTTGTGAATCATCAAGGTGCCTATTGCTAGGTTTTCACTAAGATGTTCATTTTTTTAGGACTTTTTATAATTTTTATAATTTTTTCAGGACATTTTACCATAAACTGAATGCCTTAGGCATAGAATTTCTTCAGATGAAAAACGTTGATCGGTTCTCGGAGCTGTTCTCCTTTAGTCGTTGAGAGTTGATAGGCACCAGAGCCAAAAGTAGCAGTGATTACAAAGGGACCCAGCCAGTTGGGTTCAAACTTCCCCTTGCGTTCTCGATGTGATTGATTTTTAGAATTTTCTCTCAAAACTAGATCACCAACCTGAAATTCTTTGTATCTGACTTTCTTGTTGTAGCCTCTAGACATTCTCTTCTGATATACTTTGAGATGATCATACGCTACTTGTCTGCGCTCATCTAGTAGTTCAAGTTCTTGCAACCTAGACACTTTGTAGTCATCATCAGTTACTAGACCATGCATTTTGATTCTTAGTGATGGGATTTCAACCTCAATAGGTAGTACTGCTTCAAACCCATAAACTAAAGTGAAAGGTGTAGCCCCTGTAGGCATTCTGATACTTGTTCTATAGGCGCAAAGAGCTGAATTGATCATGAGATGCCAGTCTCTTCCTGTTTTATTAACTATTCAATGCAAGATTTTCAATAGATTCTTATTAGAAGCCTCTGCTTGTCCATTCCCTTGAGGATAGTATATAGATGACCAATGTTGAGTAATCTTGAATTTGGCACATAAATCATCTAGGTCCTTATTTTTGAATTGTCCCCCATTATCTGTGATTATGGAATGAAGTATCCCATATCTGCATATGATATAGTTTAATATGAACATAGATATTTGCTTTCTAGTTGCTTGTATCAAAGGGACTGCTTCTACCCATTTTCTAAAATAATCTGTAGCTGTGATTATATGGGTATGTCCATTAGAAGAATGAGGATGTATAGCTCCTATAAGATCAAATGCCCATTGATGGAAAGGCCATTGTGTAGTAAAGAGAATTAGATCTCTCCTTGGAGCATGAATTAAGTTGCCATGCACTTGGCATTTTTGACAATTCCTAGCAAATTTGACAGACTCTTTCTCCATTTCAGGCCAATAGTACCCAACCCTAATAAGTTTTCGAGCTAGTGTTAAACCATTCGAGTGTGACCCACAAATACCATCATGGACTTCCTCTAACGCACGTTGAGACTCTTCCCATTCTAGACATCTAAGTAGCGTATCATCTAGACCTCGTTTGTACAGATCGTGACCAATGATGACATATCGGGAGGCATTACGGATAAGGTATCTCTTCTCATGGCGGTTGAAGGTATCGGGAATGATTTGGTCTTGGAGATAGGAAAATAGTTTTTTGTATCTGGATGAATCATGACCTACAACAGTGCAAATCATGCGGGTTTTAGGGGAGTCATATGCAGGATAAGATAGTGCTTCCAGATGGAACTCATAGCATAGCTCATGTTCAGGCTGCTGTAATAAAGTAGATAGTGTTGTCATTGCATCGGCCGCCTTGTTCTCCATTCTAGGAATTTGCTCAAATGCGATAGATATGAAATACTTCTTTAAATCATCTACCATTCTCTTGTAAGGAATGAGCTTTTCATCTTTAGTCTGGTACACATCATTGACTTGATGGATAACAAGTTGTGAGTCTCCATGAATGTGTAGCTTTGTTACTCTCCATTCAATTGCTATTTTCATACCATTCAAAAGGGCTTCATATTCTGCAATATTGTTTGTGCAAGGGAACTTTAATCTGAATGCTTTTGAGATTGAGTATCCTTGAGGAGTTATGAACAATATGCCTGCTCTAGATCCATTCTGTGTATAGAAGCCATCAAAGAATAACTACCATTCTCTAGAAGAAAGAGTCATGATAGAGGAATCTGGAAATTCCATTTGCATTGGTGTATTATCAATCATAAGTGCATCTGCTAATTGATCAGCAATAACCTGCCCTTTGATAGATTTTTGTTCCACATATTCAATGTCAAATTCACTTAAGAGCATAACCCATTTAGCTAATCTACCTGTGAGGGCAGCTTTGCTTAGGAGGTACTTGAGCGGATCAATCTTAGCTACCAATTATGTGGTATGAGCTAACATATAATGTCTCAGTTTCTATGATGCACAGATCATAGCTAGACAAGCTTTCTCAATCATTGAATAGTTCTTCTCATATGCAACCAATGTTCTACTGATATAGTATATAGCTCTTTCCTTTTTGTTCTCATCGTGATGTGCTAGCAATGTCCCCAGTGATGTATCTGTTGTGGAGACATATAAGATTAATGGCTTCCCATGAATAGGAGGCATCAAGATAGGAGGATTTGATAGATACTTCTTGATATGGTTAAAGTTGTTCTCACATTCTTTATTCCATGCAAAGGTCACACCTTTATGTAATGTTTTTGTAAAAGGCTATGATATGTTCGCTAGCTGTGATATGAATCTTCTGATAGATTGAACTCTTCCTTGCAGTGTCCTCATTTGACTGATATTCTTAGAGGGTTGCATCTCCATTATAGCCTTTACTTTAGCTGGATCAACCTCAATGCCCTTCTTTGAAACTATGTATCCTAAGAGATTTCTAGAAGTGACACCAAAAGCACACTTCTTAGGATTTAGTTGGAGACTAAACTTTTCCATTCTATCTAGGATCATGCTCAAGTCTTTTAGATGTTCAGTTCTAATCATAGATTTTGCTAAAGTATCATCAACATAATCTTCCATAGTTCGATGCATCATGTCATGGAAAATAGATGTCATGGCTCTTTGATATGTAGCACTAGCATTTTTAAGCCCAAATGGCATGACATTCCAATAGAAGGTGCCCCATGCACATGTGAAAGCAGTTTTCTCTTGATCCTCTGGAGCAATTTTTATTTGATTATATCCAGAGAAACCATCCATTAAGGAATATATCTCGAAACCCGCAGTCATGTCCATTATCATATCAATGTTAGGTAGTGGAAAATCATCCTTAGGGCACGCTCTATTCACATCTCTAAAGTCTATGCACACTCTGATTGAACCATCTGGTTTAGAAACAAGTACAATATTAGAGATCCACTCTGCATAGTCAATACCTTGGATGAATCTGGCTTTCAGGAGCTTCTCTAATTTAGCTTTTACCTAGAGTGCAACATGAGGATGCATCTTTCGCAATTTTTGCTTGATAGGTTTTACATTAGGAGCTATAGATAAATGGTGCATGATAAGATTAGGATCCAACCCTGGCATATCTGAGTATTTCCATGCAAAGTTGATCTTTTTCTCTGTTAGGAATGTAGTAAATTTTTGCTTCTCTTCTTCTGATAATGATTGTGCTACATGCACCAATTGTGGTTCCTCTATTGTACCCAAATTGATAGATTGAGTGGGCTCAATTAGAACTGGAGATCTGTCCTATAAATGACTCGGAAGGACATCAAATATCTCATCCTTAGGTGCCTCAGAGAGGTTTTCACCTTCGGATACATCTTTTATTTTTACTTTTGTAGGTTCTGAGACTGCCACAAAGTGGTTTTCGCCCTCAAAACTCTTTTTCTTTTTCTTTTTATTCTTATTTTTCTGACTAAGATATTTGATGTCCGACTCCGTCATGCTAACGCTCGGTTCACTGATGGAAGTACTCATAGGCTCAACTACATTGAGGTAGCAAGCATGGGCATAGTCATTGGAAAAGGTGTAAACACCATGGCTTGGATTTGCGGAGGTTTGATCAATAAGTTCTGGATATTGGATAGTCAAAGTGGGGAAAGATTGGGAGATAGTGTTTACAGATATGGATCTATCATCATTGGTCCTAACCCAACGCTTGAGTTCAAAGGTGATATTACAACTTAAGACATTCAATTCGTGAATAGGCTCAATGTCATCATGAGAGTCCAATTCAGCCATAGGTGGATTAGACTCAATAGGTTCATCATTTTGCTCTAGACTTACGTTGGGATTAGGTGCATATTGGTGAATAACATCAACATGTTTCTCTATAATAAGCTCATCTGGTTCTGGAATGGCTCCCCATTCATAGTCATTTGATTCAACTTTTAATTCAGGATCTCTAGGAAATCTTAGAACATGAGTAAAGTTAGGGTGAATACCCCAAGAAGGGTTACCCTCAGATTCTGATTTAAATTCATACTCATGGGAATCTGTCTCAGAATCACTACCACCTCCCTCTTCTTGATTGTTTTCAAGATTAGCTGGTTCTTGTGTTGCAACTATCTCTTGGTTGATAGTAGGTTCTTGTGTTTCTACTACATTAATTCTTTTGATTGGATCATCTTTATCATCAAGAAGGTCTTTGATCTCTTTAGGCAATTTTTCATAGGGGATGAGTTATGAGTTGTCTGAATCACTATCTGATGGTTTTGTTTCTTCTTTCTTAAGAAGAGGTTCTCCTGGTGCAATCTGCTCTATGACATGAGAACAATTACCTTTGAGGTGGAAGGGTTTCTTTTTAAAGCCTAAGCCAACTGTCTTTATTTTCTCTACCAGTATGTGGGAGAGGTGCCACAAGACCTTTTCCTCTAACTCCTAGAGGTCCTTGACCTGGATATCCCATCTTAGCTATTAACTTATTTCCTAGACCGTATGACTTAGAAGGGATCTGTGGTGTTGTAGAGTCACTAGTTTGAACATTGTGGGATTCAGGTTCACCTTTGTATAGCCATGATAACACAGCTTCATCCTCTTCAAACTCTTGCTTGGATACTTGTTCTACCACAAAATTCTTTTTATATGCTTCAAGAGGTTCCTTAGGTTCGGGCTTGGACTATTTCAAAGATTGTCCATAAGACTTAGGTGAGATAGGGAGAGATGTCAAAGATAAGATTGGCTCCATAGTATATTCTCCCATACTATTTTCTTTGATATTAACCTCTTTTGCAAGAGCTTCCATTTTAGATGTGGATGCCTCTTTAGTTGATTCAATGGAAGATTCTTTGTTATTAGGCACAAGCTTATCTGCACTTTCTTTCAATGTATTGCAAGTTGTATTTAGATCTACGGGGATAGTAACCTCTACTCCATCATAAGGAAACTTCAAACATTGATGGTATGTAGAAGGAATAGCTTGCATTTCATGTATCCATGGTCTCCCTAGAAGAATGTTGTAGGCCAAAGGTAGACCAAGCACTTGATAGATGGTATCTTTGATAACTGGACCTGCTCTGATAGGTAAGACAATGGTGCCTTTAGAAGATCTTTCTTGTTCATCATAGGCTTTGATAGTTATTTTCTTTCTAGGATCAATAGCCAATTCTGAAAATTCCAATTGTGTGATCAAGCTGTAAGAACAAATGTTTAGGCCAGCGCCTCCATCTATCAACACACGTTTGACTGTATGATTCTAGATCAAGACCTCTATATGCAAAGGCTGATTATGTGGCTGACTCAAGGAGTTGTCATCTTCCTCTAAAAAGGAGATATATTGCGGAGATGTAAGATGTCCAACCATAGTTTGGAACCTATCTAAATCAAGGTCATCAGGAACATTGGAATCGAGCAAGCTTTGTCTAGGATAGCTCTATGAGCTGGAGATATTCGAAGCAACTCAAACATAGAGATTTTGGCATTAGTGTGCTAGAGTTGTTGGACAATGCTATAAGATGTAGGCCTTGTATTCTTTGGATTGGAAGATTTGAAAACAGACTTCTGTTTGGAAGCAGATGAAAGATTGAAGGGTATCTTAGGGACATTAGATGAATTTGGGAGTTGTCCTTTCAAATGTGCCTGAGCTTGTGATCGAGTAACTGCATTAGCTGAGGAATGATCTCTTTCTATTCGTACAATTGTGATGACATTGCAACTTTCAGAGAGACATGGTTCAACCATATTGATAACAACATTATTTCCAAGGTAGGCATAATTGACTTTTGCCCCCATATTAGGCTGAGAAGTTGAAACTCCCTGACCATGTTGTGGAAATGGTTCTGTGAATGCTGTATGATCGTTATTACTCTTAGGATTGTCAACTATGATGTCTCCACTATTGATCAGATCTTGAATGGTGTGTTTCAACCGTAAGCAATTATTAGTTTTGTGACCTTTACCTCGATGGAAATCACAGAATTCATTTTCTCTCCACCATTTTGGCTTAGGCTCAGAATCAGGTGGTCAGATCGCTGGCAAAGAGATGATGTTATCAGCCAGTAGAGTTTTCATAGCTGATTCTAAAGATTCTCCAAGAGGAGTGAACTTTCATTGTTTATCCCAAGATTTGTATTCTGGCTTCTTTTGAAATGGTTTAGATGACTTTTGTTCTGAAGCTTTAATGGCTTGGGAACCAAGAGTTAGGTTGTAGGCTGGTGCCTTTGATGGGGCACAGATAGTGTCAACAATGCCATCTGTGACGATGCCTTTGTAGAACTTGTTCCAATTTTTGTTCTTATCTTTGGAACTAGATCCAGATTCGTACTTGTCTTTTTGAAGTGTGATTTCTCCTTTTTTCACAAGCACTTTTTCGATTTTGATAGCATTGTCCACCATCTTGTCAAAAGATGTATGATCTTGCATTTGTAGAGGATAATTGATTTTTGGAACAAGGTTATTGATGAATATTTCCAGTTTTTCTATTTCTGGAATAGGTCTGGCATATAGAGAGAACTTCTTCCTCCATCTCTTGAGAAATGTTAGGAATGGTTCTCCTGGATATTGCTTGAGATTATAGATATCAATCATGGTGACTGGATGTTGAATATTGTAGGAGTATTGCTGATAAAACAATTTGATCAACTCCTCAAAAGTTTTGATAGTGGAAGGTAATCGAGAGAACCATTGAATAGCCGCTCCTCCCAGAGATCGAGGGAAGAAACGCATCGGATAGGTTGGTTCGTGCATGAACTCCATTGATTGTGTACAAAATTCTTTGACATGATCTTGAGGATCTGAGTGTCCATCATACTTATCATACTTCGGCATCTCCACTCTTTTTGGAAAAGGTGGCATGTACAAGTCTTTGTCAAATGGAAAAGGACATAGAGCCTCCATGGAGAACTCTTTGGGTTCCTTCTCTTTTTTGAGTTGATTCAGTTTGACTTGTAAAGCATGTATTTGTTTCGTCATAGCTGTGAGTGGAGTTTCTTCCTCATGTGTGATGATAGCTTCGACATTAAAATTAGGAGGAAGCTTAGCTCCTTGATGAGCTAATTGTAAAAAGTATGCCTCTCTATCTTCTTTCAAGAAATGCTTCATCATTCGTTTGAAGTTATCATCATTTTGATATTGAGCAATTTCTTCAAGTGTGGGTTCCTAATCTGCACCATGTTGAGATTGAGTTCTCTGAGAGCCAAAGTTTGTCCCTGTTTGAGACATGGTGGGAGTTTTTGGACTCCCTGGAATAGATTGATGTGGGGTTTGTTGGGTACCTTCGTGAGTTGATGAAGGAGGAATGTAACCAGTTTTTAATTGAAGGTTGCCAGCACTGTCATCTTCATAAAGACTAGAATCGCAGAGTTGCTCAAAAGTTGGACCTATGTGAGTCAAAGGTAAAGTATGAGATATTTCCCTAGATTTCTTGTGGGAGGAAGCTCTAGTTTCCACCATTAACCTTGGATGAAGCAAAAGAATAAGATGAAGACAACTGAAGAATGAATTGAATCAAGATGACCAGATGATGCAACCTTGTCAAGGTTTGATTGGTTTAAAGATTCGATTAGACGTGGGTGAAGGATACTTTGCCCTGGATGTATGGGCAGGTTCCCAAAAGATAGCGGACAAGATATCACAATACTTAGTCGTTTTGATGATTGATTGAAGATTGATAGTTATGACAAGGTTTTGACACAAGATGATAAAGACTCAAATCGATTAAATAGAAGACTGGATCGGATTCAAAGACCACTTTGGGATAATGATTGGATTCTCAGTAGTTGCTGCTCTGTTCTTGACACAGTGATTTGTTCGACAGATTCTGGAAATAGGCTAAAAAAGCTAAATATCTAGCACGACAGTTGCAAAACTCGCACGATAGTTGCTAGCAGGATTTGACTTTTTGAATTTGACTAGCAAAAAGACTTGTACAACACTAGGTTCTTTACCATACGACAGATGGGTAGTAATGAAATGACACTTGATAGAAACTCGTATGACTTTATGACCTCTTGAGATGACTTTTGACTCCAGAAAAGAATTTTACTTCAAATTTTGCAAATTTTGAGTTTTCAGATTTGGATTGTTTGAAAATTTTAATGTCCAGATTTGAGGATTGTAACAGATTTGTCCGTTTTCAATAACCAGATAGATAAACAAGCACGCAAAATAGCAAGCAAGTGATTTCAAGCATGTCTGAAAATAATGAACAAGGGCAAAAGCAACCTTGCCCATGAACAATCAAGTGACTTATTCGTTCTAATCCTCAGAAGCGCTAATTGTGTATGTCCCAAAAATGTTTTGCAATAATGCACATATACCCTAGAAAATAAAAATTTGGCCTCGCTAGGGTTTTTAGTAATGGTTTGACTCTGCAACTTTTATGATCCAAAGGGGTGAACTCCAATCCCGGCGCACCAGGGTTTTGACACAGTCCGAGAATTTAATCAATCAAGAGCTGCTAGGGAGATTTGACAACCCAACAATGAACCACACCTATGAAGATTTCTTCCACAAGGACATTTATATAGTGGTTGTCACTACCACAGCGAAAATGGCTATTACCGCTTGAGGTTCCGTCAACGTGGTTGACCCAATTAAGGGAATGTTCACTACGGTTAACCCTCTCTAAAGGTGACTCACAAGATATACCACATGGAGACTGGTTCCAGATTCAAGGATTTGGGTTTCTGGTACTGTCCAAAAAGGAAGTAGAGCATAATCCCCCAGCCTTTTCACTTTTAACCCAAACAAAACAAACAGATTAATCAGACATGCTAAGACCAAGATTATCTCACAAAGATCTATGACGTCAACCCCTTAGGATCTATCAACCTCTCCGGAGAGAGAATGCCTCAATCAAAAGTTGAAGACACATGGATCTAGTGGAATGTGAGACTCCCTCAGTATCCTCCCCACCTACAAGGGATCCTTCGTTGAGAAGAGTTTCGCTGGAAACCCACTCTCTCAAGATCCACAAATAGTGTTCATGGGGCCTAATTACTATGTGTAACAAAGATGTTGAAAGCAAACTATGTTCATTTTTATAGCCCAAATGAAGTATGTGATAGGAAAGCAATAAAAGTCACTCAAGCTAGACACATGAGATGTTCATTTTAATCCAAAATCGAAGTCTTATCAGCTGAGAAGATTACCTGAATTCCTCACAACGTGCTTAGTAGATTTTTACCTATTTTTAGCAATTCTTGCACTTTTTGTCTTCTATCTTTTGTACCCACAAGATGTACCTGCACCTACACCTGCAACCCACTGTTATGAAAAACTTACCTATTATTGTACATGAAACCCAATGTTATAAAAATCCATCAAAAAAAATAAACACAACTTGTCAACCCCACGTGGTAGAAAATTAGGTTAGTCAAAGATAATATGTCATTTGACAATCGAAAAACCTGTTGTCATAAAAAAATCAGATTCTGACCAGTTTGCACTAAATCAACAATAACTTTTGCAAATCAAAATGAAATTAATCCAGACCAATGGCAAATGAAAGCTAACTCAAATACCTTTCCAGAAATATAAATTTTAGATCTGTATCATGTCATATGTGCATATACCAATAAAAACATTAGTCGGATTTCATAAAATTAGGTTCAGACCAATCTTCACTAAAATGATCATAACTTTTGCAAATCAAAATGAAATTAATCCAAACCAACGGTAAATGAAAGCTAACTCAAATACCTTTCTAGAAATATAAATGTCGGATCTGTATCATATTATATGTGCATGTACCAATAAAAACATCAGTCGGCGCCAGAAATGTGCACAGAAATGGGCGCCAGAAATGTGTGTGTGAATTTTGTACCTGTTCTATAAACACAACACTTTAGTAAAACATTAGAGGTTAGCAAAAATGAAATCGTGCAATAATTCAAAGCTAAACTAACCAGGTGATTTACTGCCTTCTAATAGGTGTGAGTATGATGTTCTCAGATTGTTATCGAGATCAGTGACCTTGACGACACCTAAATGAAGGATTTTAATGCAAAAGATGGATATGGAATGTATGCAATTGATCTATTTTTTAAATTTTCTATGCAATGATATGATGAAAATTGATATGAATCTAATCTAGAATGAACTGATATGAAATTGATATGCAATTAATCTAACAAATGATATGAAAATGAATGTAAAAACCAAATTGATCTCACAATAGCCTTGATTCACAATAAGCTTTGATTCTCCAAATTTCAATTCTTCAAAATAGTTGTGCAAGTCGTAGATGATTTGGGCAGAGTAAGCTCGCAAAATTATGAGATGATTTGTGAAGAGCTAAGCCTTGATTTTATAGAAATCCAGGGCTTTGGGGATGCATGGAAGAAAGCCATAAATCACTCAAATAAACTCAACTTGATTTTTGAGTTATCTGATTATAAAGAATAATTAACTCACAAAAACATGCAAAAATAACTTTTTAACTCAAATTAGAAGTTTAGATCAACTTTAAAACTCAAAAATGATGTTGAGTTTCAAAAAGTCAATAACTTGCATTGATTTTCTGATTTGGAGTTTAACTGCTCTTTGATTGTGCACATGGATAATTATGAATTAATAAATAAATAAAGTGATTTATTCTCAACTTAACTGATTTTGAAAAATAAAATAATTGATTTATGAGTTAATCAATCATTTAATCAAACTTTTATTCAAAAATAAGATCATCAAATATGACAACTTGCTTTAATTAATTAAATAAGAATTTAATCAATTAATGATAGGAATTTTGATTTATTGTCAAATTTAAATAATAATACTTAGGAATAAATACAATTAAATTCAATTAAATAATTAAGTGGCAGAATTAAATCTAATTAATTAAATATTAAGAATATTCAATTAATCAAACTTTAGGATAAATAGGATTTATCACCAAATAATCATTAAATTAAAGATAATTATGATAAATAGAAATATTACTAGGAATATTCCCCGATGCAGAATTTAGGATAATCAATCAATTAGAATTTGATGATGTTTAGATGTGCCTTAGGTTAGGACTTTGATATCGATTTCATTCGATATGTTGATATAGGAGGTTAATGAACCTATAGCCCATTTTTGGGGTATTACAATAACATGTCTTATTAGGTACTAATGGGTCCTAAATGGCCGTACAACACATTAAGACCCCTTATGATACATTAGTACCACTTAGGACCCCTATGTGTCTTAAGGGGGCCTAAGGGGTCCTAGTAGGTCCTAATGTGACTTAATAGGTTCTAGTGTGTCTTAGTAGGTTATAGTGTGTCTTAATAGGTCCTAACATGTCTTATTAGGTATTAATGGGTCCTAATGTGTCTTATTAAATATGTGATTTATTAAATATGTCATTAGTTTATGTATTCATTTATTATATGCACCATTGATTGATAGATTACTTACATATGTCATTTATTATACATCAAGGTTATATGTCACATTAGTTGATGCATTGCTTATATATGCAAATTTAGTAGAGATACATTTGTTATATGCCATTGATTTCAATACAACTTAGATAGACATCATTCATTAAATGTCATTAATTTAGATACATTGGTTATATACATTGAATTAACTTTGAAATGAAGACCTATATTTTCAATATACATTGACCTTATATATATGTCATGTGTTTTTTTAAATACATTGCTTGTATATATGCAAATTTAACTATGAAACATTTCTTAAATATAAATCTCATTGATTGCATGATTATTAAATCAATATTTAAATTACTTAAATATGTCATTGTTTAAATATAAATATGCCATCTTAATTTACATAATAAATTAAGATTTCAAAATGATTTCATGTAAATGTCTATATCTAAACAAATGTATCAAATATCAATGTCCACAACATAGAAATGTATCAACAATTTATCTAGAAACATATCAACAACATATAAATGTAGATCCACAACATAGAAATGTATGAAATAGATCAATGTCCACAACATAAAAATGTATCAATAATGTATCTATAAATGTATCAACAACATACACAAC
This sequence comes from Chamaecyparis obtusa, assembly GCA_027943335.1. NCBI lineage: Eukaryota > Viridiplantae > Streptophyta > Pinopsida > Cupressales > Cupressaceae > Chamaecyparis > Chamaecyparis obtusa. The sequence goes on from BSBK01001728.1 coordinate 1,568,448, forward strand.
ATATAAATGTATAAAATAGATCAATGTCCACAACATAGAAATGTATCAGCAATGTATCTAGAAATGTATCAACAATGTAGAAATGTAGATCTAGAACATAGAAATGTATCAAATAAATCAATATCCCCAACATAATGTTTGAAGTAACCAGAATAGAGAGGTACATATAAATGTATCCACAATATGAAACTCTAACTCAAGGCACCCTCACCACATAGTCCCTCATCCAATCCTCTACTTGCTCGAGGGGTCTATACAAACATACACAAATTCGATGTTTGAATTTAATTTATCTAACAAGAACAAATATTTAATTTTGAAATATCCATTTAAATTTGAAAAAAATTAAAACATGTACATGTTTTTCAAAATAAATTAATTTACCTATGTATCTTGATGAATCGGATCACCAAGTGTCTGTAAATCCCTATATGCGGTGGCCATCATAATCTCCTATACATAATATATTTAATATATATATATATATATATATAAAAATTATATATTTAAAAAATATATATAGTTGGAAGGTCTACACACACACATTTATAATTATTTTGAATAAAAATCAAATTTTGGTTTGTTACATGACCTGTCTATTGCAATGCACATCTAATGTCTGATAACTCGGAAGAGTGTAAGGACACTACATCATGATCAATGGCCTCATTCATAAGCAGAGATGAGAATCCAATCTGAAATTGTGAGGCCATAGGTGTCCACTATAGAGGAGGTGTCTTCTTTGGAGGTGTAGGATAAATTGCACTTTGTTGTGGAGTTGTACGACATATCAAAATGTCCTCCCATCTAGAAGCACCTGCCTATGCATCTCCATGTCCTTGGCCACTAGTAGTGGAGGATATCCTAACCACTCGTCGAATGAATGAAGGTAGCTCACTTGAAGTGACACCATGCAATATAGAGTACCCCTGATAAGCATCAAGGAGATCACTCACTAACATGGAGCTCATCGCACGTAGATGACCACTCACTATATTGCAATGCACATCTAATGTCTTATAACTCGAAAGAGTGTAAGGACATTGCATCAGGATCAATGGCCTCATCCATAAGCAAAGATGAGATGTGAGGACATAGGTGTCCACTGTAGAGGAGGTGTCTGCTTTGGAGGTGTAGTATCAACCGCACTATGTTGTGGAGTTGTACGACATATCAGAGTGTCCTCCCATCTGGAAGTACCTTCATTTGCATCTCCATGTCCCTGGCCGTTAGTAGTGGAGGATATCCTAACCACTCGTTGAATGAATGAAGGTATCTCACTTGGAGTAACCCCATGCAATATAGAGTACCCCTGATAAGCATCAAGGAGATCACTCACTAACATGGAGCTCATCATGCGTAGATGATCCTCAGCCTCTCATGCTATATCATCAGGTGTGGGGAGCTGGTAGCGAATGTAAGGATCATAAAAAGGATCTAACTAATCAACGATTGGGCTTATACAAGATCATAGCATGTACCTTCCCACACAATCAGATGACAATTGATCAACCCAAGTCACAATGTAGGCAATGCTACAATACATATCTAGGCACACCTCCTTAGCCACAAACTCTCTAGTTCTAGTGTGGGCCTCCAAACCTTTTGGAAGAACCAAAAGGTTTTGACCCACCAATACCCTCTTACTAGGGTCCCGTGGCACATCAAGTCATCTTAACTTATCTGCAAATTTGACCTGCCCCTGACCTACATGTCATAGAAAGTTTGTGTAATCAACATCATACCCTAAATAGAATTTTGCATACAATTCTTTGCAGAAATAGAGTGGCACCTCATCCTTTTGTGGCCACATATGATGGGCCACCAACCATCTAGGATATATAAAGGGGGCCACAAGTTCATCCTTACACTTCGTCACTGTATAAGATCTCACAACATTCTTCTCTAGGTAATCAAGAAACACAACCTTAATATTGGCCACAAAAACATCGATGTCAACAATCCTCCACCTAACTGTCCCTGACATTGTACTAGCTAAGCTCTGATAAAATGTGTCAATAGAGGTGTCATCATAGGGGTTGTCTAATTCAACCTTATGAATCATACTCATAAGCTTAGTGTGAATGGATGCCAACCTCTCCCTATTAGGGAGGACACCATTATTTTGCAGTGGACCCGCTCTAGCTGAACTAGAGAAACGTGCAATCTAGAAATAGTTTGTTGTCTATGGTTCTCCCTACTCTGGGGAGTATCATGAGATGATTCCTATGATGCATGGTCACTATCATGATGGACGCTAGGCTTTGAACCACTAGATGCCATGATGTATAGATATGATAAATGATGCACAAATCTAGATAAAGACTATAATTGTACACATGTAAATTAAATAGAATTAACAAAATACTTTATATATACATATATGTGTTGTATGTACAAACTATACATTTGAATCAGATCTAAAATTAAACATTAACCATATAAACATTACAAACCTCACGTAAATTAAAAAAATGATTTCATTGAACCCTAAGACATTCAAATAATTAAACATATTACAGATCCCTTTAAAAGACATTCAAATCATCAAATGTACACTTATATTTTTCAACACATACATTGAACAAAAATAATTAAAAATCTTGTAAATTAAAAACAATTTCATTTCCCTAAGGCATTCAAATCATTACATAGTATGTATCCCCTTAAGATGTATTGCATCATTACATATTACATCGATATAGTGAATTTTTAGTCTTTTCATGGTTTCATGAATAGGTTTGATTAATGTTGATGTTTAAATGTTCTTTGAATGGCCAAAAAATTTCTAGATAACATATCATTTTAGGAAAGGAGCACGATTTCAAATTTAAATTGGTTTATTTAGAAAAGAAACTAGCATGTCATATGCATGAAATGAAAACACATGGGATATTGTAAACATATTTGCATGTTTCATCTTGCATGATAGGTTTCATGAAATTGTAAAATTTGACAAATGAAAAATGATAGACATATCAAGGTTCATGTTGCATGAGAAAATGGCAAACTTGATTCTTGCATCTAGTAATATTATTACAATACACTAAGGCTATATATAAGTATTTTCAATTGAGTTTAAATTATTTATGTTTTTATGTTTAAATTATTTGCTAGTTGTCTAATGTAGTATTGATGTCATCTATAGTGTACATGGTGAACACTGATGGTATGTTTAAGGGAGTAGATCTAACAAAGAACATATACTAACATTTAACCTTGTACTAATATCATGATCTAACAAAAGATGTTGTATTATATGAAAATATGTAAAACATTTCTTGAAGTAATCATCTATAATTAGATGCTCATGTTAGCTTCACTTTAGGTTTAATAGTTTAATGATTTAAGTTTTGTTTTGGGTTTTACAGTTTGAAGATCTAAGTTTTGTTATATGTTTGATACTACGAAGGTTTAAGTTTTAAGGTTTAAAGTTGAAGGTTTGAGCTTTAAGTTTTAAGGTTTAAGGTTTACATTTTAAGGTTTAAAGTTTTAGTTTTTAGAATAAAATATTATTTAACTAGCCATTTTATACAACATAAAAAATTAAACATTTGCTACTAATATAACATTAAAAATCATTTTAAAACCATACATGAAAAATTAAACATTTGGACTAATATAACATATAAAAATCATTTTTAACTATATAATTACCAAAAACACTTGAAAAAATCAAATAAATGCTAAAAAGTGCTCGAGCCCTACCTCACACTCAGCCGCATGTCCTAAAGCCCCCTTCTTTGCTCTGCTAGCCCCTCATTGTTCAAATGAGGGGCTTAAACTACGTTCTAGGGTTTTTATTAAGTGAGTGAGACTCGATCGAGTGGGATTCGATTGAGTCCCACTCGACCGAGTACCTCTAGCCACATATGCGCCATTAGGTTCCACGCGACACATATATGGATTCGACCGAGTGCTACTCAGCCAAGTACTAACCGACCGAGTTCTACTCTGTTGAATCCTTCGAGTTAGCCTTGAAACTGTGACAAGCAATTGTGCTTTTACCCGTCCAAGAACTTTTGCTCATCCATCTTCAATATCATGGTCACCTACACAATAATTTTGTGAAAAAATGAATCTCCACAGAGACTTAGTAAGGTGCCTAGTCGTGCCTCCAAACACATCATCATTACGAACTTTCCATATAAACCATAGAATCTCAAGAGATAAATATACCAAAAAATGTTATAGCTTTTGACGAGGTTCAAGAATGATCCAAATACAATGTTAAGCATGCTGAAGTTTTTATGCAACTATAAGCCAAAAAGACCCCATAAATTTCTTTAGCAGCAAGACAATCAAAGAAAACATGATATACAGATTCACAACATTTGCAAAAAGAATAAATATTGGGCTCCCCATTGGGCATCCTGACTGGAAACTTGTGTAGGAAAAATATCCACATGAAACATAACCTTTTGGGCTCTACATGTCTGTTCTAGAGGTTATTCAAGGATTTAGTCCATTCTTGGTAGGTGAGGTTAAAATTCCAAGTGTTTAAGTGGTCAAAGATGGAGCAATCATCAGAAAGGAGTTTGAATAAAAACTTGGCTTTGGTATTGGGAAAGGGGACGCCATTTGTCCACCTGAGAAGGGACATTCTATCCTCTTTGATCACATAGTCCCTGGGTAGAGATAGTTTGTTGTAGGGTTCTCTCAATAGTGAACAGGTCCTCCATTGGGTTTTGGGTATATCATACCTATGCCAAACTTCCTGCTTGCTCACGAGTTTCCCTTCATGAATAATGTCCGCAAAACATTTGATGTCTTTGGCTTCCTAGCTTCAGGCAGAGCATCCTTGAATCAAAGCCAAAGGTTTGTCTCCATGTCTAAGGCTCCACCACACTGATCTCTCACCGCACACTACTTTTTCACTATCAATGATGTTATTGTTGACTTGGTGGTCAGCACCTCCTTGGAGATTCGTGACATGGCTTAACCGCCTCCCGTGGATTGGGTTAAATCTGGCATTTGTATCGGGCATTGAGAGTTCGAGCTTTTGGTTCAATGGAAAATGATTCCAACAATTGGTATCAGAGCCTTGGGTCACGGGTTTGAGTCTCCCTTCAGTGGGTGCTGAAGGCTCAGTCGGTGCTAAGGGGGAGATTGTTGACTTGGTGGTCAGCACCTCATTGGAGATTCGTGACATGGCTTAACCGCCTCCCGTGGATCGGGTTAAATCTGGCATTTGTATCGGGCATTGAGAGTTTGAGCTTTTGGTGCAATGGCAAATGATTCCAATAGTTATTAGTCACATGCTTCCTTACACAATCCTAACCCTTTGATAAAGCCTTAAATACATTAGATCCCCAACCTTGGCTGGAAAGGTACCTGATAGAATTTTACTAATATGTAGATTCCTCCAAGTAGATCCTTTGCATGGGACAACCCTTGCAATGTTGTTCCTCACTAGAATTTTCCAAGGCTCATTTCCTTGGGTGGCTCGGGCTATCCATTTGACTGCGAGGGTGATGCCTTGTATCCTTATGTCTTTAAGCTCCAATCTTCCAACAACCTTGGTCATAATGCACCACTTATAGTTGACTGCATGCCTTTTCTTATTTCCTTTCCCATCAGACCATATGAAGGCCCTAATTTTCTTTTGCACATAGTTAAATTGGGCTTGGTTAAACATCCAAGCAGAAGCATAATACATACTATATAGGAAGATAATATCTTCCGGTAGATTTGGAACCTTCTTGCCAGAGATAGATAGTGTGTATTCCATTTGCTAAGTTTATTGTCTAATTTTCCCTTTATCCACTCCCACATTTTATTTAGGTTAGGGCTTACAGAGAAGAGGATTCCCATATACCTCACGTGATGGCTAGGCCCTCCCCAAGCTAGTGAGAATTTTCTACACCAAACATGAGGGAGGTCATCCCACCCTAGCATAATGGATTTAGGTAGGGACACTTTACTACTAGAAGCTGCACAAAACAACTCTAGCTTATTCATGAGGTTAGAGACATTATCCTCTTCAAGTTCAATGATTATTGCAGTGTCATCTAGAAATTAGACATTAGATAATATTCAGTATCATTTTGTAATTTTAGCTAGCTATAATGCTCTTTGACTTTGCTAGTTAATTGTTAATCCTAGATTTCGTATGTGATCATCGAAATTCACACAACCAAATGGAAAATTTAAAGACATCAAAATCCATATGCACTTCATTAATGTGTACAACAAAATTAAATATTTTATTTTATTTTTTACATATCCTTGTTGTATTCCTCATTATGGCTGTTGGAAATATCTTTTTTATTACTTATTTAAGATTGAATTTTGGATATTATTATTGAATTTTATTTTTGTTGGAAATTGGAACATAGATATATATTTGGGAAGGTGGGGTTGTCCTTCCAAAAATAGTTACTAATAATAAAAAATAATTCTTGAATAAGTTAACCTATCTGAGGTTGAGTTTTTTGAACCACGTTAACTAGACATATGTTATAAAATTATATATTAGAAATGTAGGATAAGTTTGATTCTTGTAAAAATAGTTAGCTTATATATTTATGTGAGATTGAGTGCCTATTTCAAAAGGTGCCACTTATTAATTCTATAATAGAATGCTATTGAATATTATTAAAAAAATACAAACATTTAAAAATTAATAAATATTTAAATATAAAAAATATTCTATATATTTTTTAAAATTAAATAGATAAGAAAAATTCTTGAAAATATATTTTCTGGTTTACTAAATCAAACAAAATTATTGAAAATAGACAACAACATAGTACGTTTTTGGAACAACAATATATCACATTTTTAGACAGCAAATGGTAAGTGATTCACTGGGATGCCATGGCCATGAGTTCTGCTTTTTTCAGTTGATTTCTATATCTTTTAGTTGATTTCTATTTTTTTTGTTGATTTCTGCTATTATAGTCGTTCAGTGCTTCTTTAATTTGTTTTATGCTTTTTTTTAAAAGAGTCGTTCAGTGCCGTTGAGTTCTGCTTTTCTCAGTTGATTTCCGTTTTCAAAATAGCAGTTGAATTCTGCTTTTGCAGTTAAGTTTTGCTTGTTTTAATTGATTTTTGTTTTTTTGTTTTTTCTAAAGAGCCGTTGAGTGCTGTTGATTTCATTATTATATATACAGGCACCATTAGATCATTTTCATTTGTATTTTCTAGTTTCCCTTTTTTGTGATTTGTGATTTTCTCTTTCTGATTTCTTTTGGCATGGCCATGCCTTTTTTCTTCATTTTTCCTTTGCCTTCTTTTCTTGTTGTGTGTTTCAAGACTACTGTGTGTTGTATTTTATTTGGAGCTGAGAAGGGTGTGGCACAACTTTTTGCAATATGATGCAGGCCAAAATTCAACCAAAATTATTTCGGTAAGCGCCTTGAATTTATGCCCTTAAATGTTCATTTTAAAGGGTATGTGCTAGAGTTTATGTGTGTTTTTAATTGGGTTGTGGATACCACATAGTTGGTGATTAGCTTTCGGATTTTTCTGAAAAAAATCTAATATAAAATGAAACTAGTATGATATGTAACCGACAAATCTGAAATGTTTGGCTAGCACAGAAATTTTTGCAATTTCACAGCCTATAGTTGAGATGATTTTGTAGGTAATTATTTTTGTGGCTTTTCGCAAAGAAGATTTCTAATGAGCTTTTAATTTGCTTTTTTAATATGTTGTTTTAGTATTATTATATTGTTACAAAGTAATTTTTTGTGTTCTTTCTCTCATCACCTATTCAATATCCTTCTGAGAAGAGGTCTCAAGATTAAAGATCCAATTAATACCATGTTTATTTTTGATAAATCAGGGGACTCCATAAAGCTTAGCACCTTATTTTGTTGCCAGGGCTTTTTATAGATCTGGTCGATTCTAAACTTTTAGATGGAGATTTAGGATTATTATATGCACCTTAGTACTATTTTCATTTAAAGATACTTCTCTCAAGTCATCTTCTTGTATTTTATGATGCTATTATCTGAATATATTATGAATCATCAGTTTACATAGAATGATTATTTTAAGAAAGCCCCTTATTTCAGTCTAATGATTACTTTCTGATGAGCTTCAGGTGCAGGCCTCACTTATTATATGATAATGTTATGTTTAGTTTCTATTAGTCCAGGGGACATCATAGACCCAAGATACTTTTTGTGTGGTAAGGGCCTTATACAGATCTGTCTGATTCTACATCTACATTGTAGGCTTGAGTATTGTTATACATTATGTGGTATTGTTCTTATCTATTGCAGTTTGTCTTTGAGTCATTTGCTTGTATTTTATAATGCTATTATCTGAATATATTACGAATCATCAGTTTACATGGAATGATTATTTTAAGGAAGCCCCCTACTTCAATCTAATGATTACTTTCTGATGAGGTTCAGGTCCAGGCCTCACTTATTATATGATAATGTTATGTTTAGTTTCTATTAGTCCAGGGGACAACATAGACCCTAGATACTTTTTGTGTGGTAAGGGCCTTATACAGATCTGTCTGATTCTACATCTACATTGTAGGCTTGAGTATTGTCATTTTCTTCCTTTTAATGATTGGTTTACGAAGGCCTTATGTTCCTTGATTACCTTTTGTGAATGTTCCTATTTCTAGTGGTTTAAGATACTTTAATTTTAATTTAATAGCATTTGATGAAGTCCCGTATTTTCATTCAATGATTGCTGAACAGTGTTAGGCTTAATTACTATATGATACAATTATGCTTAATGTTTGATACCCCCAGATGACTACATCCTGGAGCCTTTTTGTGTCCTAAGATCCTTTTACAGATTTGGCTAATTCTATATCTAATGGTAGTTTTGAGCATTGTTATGTCATATGTACCATCTGAAACTATTTCTGTTAGTATCACCATTTCTTGGTTATCTTATAAATTTTGATGTTTACACTTTACAGTTGCTTCAGAATACCTCAGTTTCCATTGTGATATTGCTTTACTGAAGTTCTTTGCTTCTGTGTAATGATTAATTTATGGCGCTCTTAGGGCCAGTCCTAATTACTGTTTTAGTCCATTGGCCTTTGCCTTTGTGCGTGATATTGGCCTTTAACAGCTTTGTCTATTAGATTTGAGCATAGCTTATGTTAGTAGCTGTTGTTAACGAATCCTAGCTGATAGATATTAGTAAGTTCTGGAAATTTTGCTAGGGTAGGATACCATGACCTTAAATCATATCTCTTATACAATAAACAATACTATTGTGGTTGCAGAAATTATTTGCGTCTATATTGATCACATTCCCCCATTATCTGATATGATATATTGTGTTTTAAACTGAGTAGGTGCATAAAAAATGTAGATTGTTTCAATGAAATCCATGCTTTTTCAAGACCCACGGCTTTTAATTTGGAAATAGGGTTATTTTATATTGAAGATATCTGATAAGATGTTAAAAATAGTAGGCCTTTCATCAAACATGATATTTTTGGGTAGTGAAGATTGAATGTGGCTCATGATATTTCACATCTTATTCTATTGTTGTGTGATGGTTCCTAAAGATGTACAAATTTGAAATTTTTCTAGTTTTGAATCTAGACAGAGCCTTAAATAGTTCTTGTAATAAGCAGCACAAATGGGATTATATTGTGCTTTTCATTAAATAGATGGATCAATTATGTTGAGCATTTCAATGAAATCATTAGTTCAAGACTTATTACTTTTAATTTAGAAACTAGGCTAACTTATTCTGTTGCAAGGAAATGAGACCAGATGTTATAAATAAGAAGCCAACCCTTGAACATGATATTTTAAATACTAGTGCAGAAGAAACAAAGCTTGTAATATGGACTATGTTATTTCTATTTTTAGTACTATGTGATGGTTAAAAATCTCCTAGGTTTTACATCTAAAGCTTTATGTTTAGGGTTTACACTAAAAAAATGACTATGTTATTTATAACTTGCAGAGAAGATATTGATAGAATGGACAAAAGTATTTCCATCATTAGAATGGCAGCAATCTAGAACTTTTAGGTGAAAAATAGTGGAGCATATGTGAGCAATCATCATAGTATATTTGCACAATACTTTGAAGTCACATAAAAAAGTGTTTACAAGATTTCTACGAGTTGTAGAAGTTGAAAAGAATCCCTACTCTGTAAACCTAATCTCTATTCTGTTTCAGTGGCATCACTTTCTTTCGACTCTTTCTTTGATATCTTTCATGCTAGGCTTTACACCAATTATTTTGCAAATTAAAATAACTTCTCGGCTTTGTGGTCTAGCATCTTATCAGCTGCATCTAAAATAAGATTCTTCTTTGCTATTTGGATTCTAATGTAACCAATATTTATGTAGTTTCTTCTTCAGATTTTAAGTATTTACCTGTTGCAGATTTTGATACTTTCAAATGAGAAAAATTACTATATAATTTTATTCTGAATTTATAAGCTGTGTAACAAGATTTAATTTTCATGAATAAATCTCTCCATAATTGAAACTCATTTTCCATTATTCATTATAGTGATCATCTATCTAGACCATCTGTTATAGTTTATTCTGGGATGAATCTAATTCTGCATATGAATTATACTAGACCAAGTTCTCACACCGTTAGAAAGGTGTAGTGTATTTAGTATTCAGAGACTATTTTTTTTTTTGTCCAGAAATCATGTTCTATCAAAATGCTAGTTGATCCTCTCCTAGGTAGTTGAAAAGTTTGACATTTGAAGTAAACAACACTTTTTGGGCAACATCAAACATGTATAACTTTCTACTTCATTTTTGAGATCCATGGACAATTTTTTTGTCACCAACAGTCGTCAGTATGGTCCATCTACCAGTTCATTTTGTAATTTGTGTAAGTTGGTACCTTTTTGTAATTTTTATTTTATTTTATTTTTATTTGTCTTAAAGACAGTAAATTTAGTTTGGATGTTTAATTTTAATGTCTAAATTTCTTTCTGCCTGAGCTTCATTGATGCTCTCATGCTTTGATTGCTTAACTGGCTACTACTAGTCCTTCCAGTCATAGATGGATTAAACTTGATCATGGGGTGATGACATATAGCCTATGCTGATCAAAGTTGGTAGTTTATCATTGTTCACATGTAAACATCAGAATTTACTTTCCTTAGGAAACTTACTTACCTGTATGAGGAGGACAGGGCAACCATAGAGGACTACCAATATTACTAGGAATAAGAATATAGAAAATGTGAAGATTTCAGAAGCAAAAACAAAACAACAAATACAGGAAAAATTGCTTCCAAAAATCCAAAGTTTTCACCCAAACTGGGCAGAGTGGTGGAACATAGAGATGGCTGCTCTGTTTCCAACCATGCAGCGGAATGAATCAAATGGAGACTGAACAATAAGCTCAAGTATGCAAGAGATTATTTCTTTCTATTAATAACTGAAATAGAAAATACAACTGGTAAGTTGGAAATAACTACTACAGCAAACAAGTACTGCTGTTCCAAAAAAAACATGTACAGCTCTACAGGGCTGTAAACAAATAAGATTTCTATGCTTGGAGCAATCACTGCTCTACAGTGCAATACAAAATATAAACTTAATCATAAATCCTCTGTGCTAGAACAGAGTACAAACCAATCTATTTGCTGCTACAAATTCAACTGTTGTTCATCCTCTGTCAGATGCTTTGTTATGAGCTTTGTCTCAGATGCGTATGCTTGCACCTTCTATCTCTGCTTGCTGGCTATTAAAACTGAGAACATTATTTCCTATTTATAAAACTGGGAAACTTCACCGCTAAGTAATTGATAGAGCAACTTCATAAAACTTAATTTCTAAGTTACGGTGAAAGAGGGAATAAGATTTTTGAGCATGAATTAATGTTGACCTGGTGACAACCATCAGCTGCTCAAGCTCCTAAAAAATAAATGTGCTGCTTGGAAAAGATAAAACGGATCTGGGCAAAATCTGATTTATAAAATCAGTGATTCCAACACTCCCCCTTTGTCCTGAGCCGTAAAAAACAAACAAAAAACTAGATCATGCTTGATCCACTATGCCTAAAATGTTCCTTAATCGCTGAAAATTTCTAATGCTTAAAGGCTTGGTGAAGATGTCTGCTAGTTGTTTCTCAGACTTGCAAAACTCCATGTGTATTTCACCATTTTCTACTTGTTCACGAATAAAATGATATTTGATTTCTATGTGTTTACTTCTACCATGAAAAACATGATTTTTTGTTAAAGCAATGGAAGACATATTATCACAAAATATGGTGGTTGCTTCCACTTGTTCTTCCTTCAAATCAGCTAAGATCCTTCTTAGCCCCTGTTGGGTATATTTTAGGTTTTCTGAGGTCTTTGCTACATGTCTTGTTTTAAATGTCCTCGCTTATGTCTTTGTCTGGTTTAGGGTTTCAGATTTCCGTACAATTTGTCATATTTGTGTTTTTTAAACCCTTGCCTTAGACATTTTTGCCCTAAATGGTTAATTCTTTGGTTAGTTTTGAGTGTGCCCTAGTTCTTTCTATTTGCGCATTACTTTTTGGGTCACTTAAGTCTTCCAAATTTGCACGTGGTCATTTTTCCTTGTCTTCACTGAATCGTGCAATGTTCTTCCTTGTCTTTAAGTCTTTTAGCGAACTGGTGATAGTGGTGAGTCCTTTGTTAAGTTTTCTTTAGTCGTTGAATCTCCTAGTCTTTGCCACTGTTAGTCTTAACATCTAGCAATTCAGCAATTCAACGACTAAGTTGTCTCCTATTCGCTTGATTCTTGGCAGTTTCATTGAAACATTTGGTGACTTGGTGTGGCGGTTAACTCCTGTTCTCTAAGTCAGGCGGTTAAGTTCAAAATCATCCAGCGATCCAGCGAATGTCATTGATCATCTTTGCAATCGGTGGTCAGGTTTTAATCTCAAAAAGACTAGGTCCTACTCCAAATCATTTAGCGACCTGGCGAGTGAGTCTTATTCTCATATCCTCTAAGTTTGGTGGCTCTGATATTTTAATTTGGCGAAGGATAAAGTTTTCCTTTGTCTCTTAATCTCAAGAAAAGATGGCAATGCTCTAAGTTATTTGGCGATTGAACGAGTGAAGTGTTTGTAGGATCTCAGAACCAGTTAGTAAAGTTCCAAATCTTTCGATGACCTGGCAAACAAAGCAAAGATTGAGACATGTCTTCTTCAGTCGCGCATTCTCAGAATAAAATGGTTAAGTTCAATAACCTTGGGAGATTAGGTGAATGCAATGGTCGCTAATTCTCGTAATTAAAAGGTAAAGGTTTGATGGATTGAGCGATTCAGCGACAGCCGCCGATTGTTCCTAAGATCTATGGTTAGCGTGTAATCTCAAGATATAACCTAAGGTATGAAAAACATTTAGCAAATTGGAGATATGGGTTATTCGCTCAATCTCGAGGCCTGACCATGGTTAAGCATTTCTTTTTGAGAATGCGAGATAGCCTTGTTCATTGAATCACGAGATAAAATGAGAGTTAAGCATGGCTTTTCGAGATTAAGAGATTTAGTTGTTCACTGATTCTCCAGATGTGACCGCTGTCAAGGTGTTTTGTTTCACGGGTTGTAAAATCCTTTGTTAGCTAATTCTCTAGATGATTGCTGAGTTAAGAAAAAGGTTGCGAGAATTGGCAAAGTCTTTGGTTGCTTGTTCTCTGATTTTAACATGATTGAATCAAGTGTTACGAGAACGTGAGATTGCTTTCAGTTGCCAAATATCTGATTACGACAGGGTCATGATAAATTTCAAAAGATAACCTAAGGACCGTTGATCATCTTTGGGATCAACGGTAGTCACTGAATCTCTAGATAAAGTCATGAGTTAAGAAATCACTCTGAGATTCCGCAAATGGCCTTGTCGCTGGATCTCCAAATTTAACCCCAGATTAACAATTCTTCCGGAGATCATGAGTTCCTTTGTTCGCTGGATCTCTAAACCATGTCTGGTTAAGTTTTCATGCCAATCAATGTTACGAACCGTTGCAACTTGGAAAAAAGTACTCTGCCAAGCTGGAAAAAGGTAAAATGTCATCCAATCAGGTTTTAACGAGGGTTTGCATCAGTACTTAAGGGTTTTAATGCCAAAAAGCCATGATCTTTGGTCTCACGCTTTATTTTTTATTTTTTAAATCATGCCATCAACATCCATGCCACGGCTAGCTATGATTTGAAGGTTGGTAATATGCAGAATTAAATGTAGAAGTGACTAAGGCTGGATTTGTTACGATTTAGCAATTGAACGCATTCAATTCTCAAAGTATATAGACAGGACTTCATTGCTTTCTGTGCTCAAAGTTATTCTGAAGACAATTGAGATTGCTAGCGCTGAAGCAGTGAATGAGAAGTGCAAAAGTTGCAGTACCATGAATTTATGTTCTATCAAGATGAGTCATCTAGAGGCGAGTGTAGCATCATCCAGTGGAGCTGCAAAAGAGCAAAGTGAAGAAGATAAGGGAAAGCCAAATTATTCAGATGAGTTCATCAGACTACTTCCTGGTTCAAATCAAAACAAGAAGGCCATTGACACAGTGTTTGAGGATCTCATGGACAAATGCAGAGACCCTATCTGTCCCTTGGGTTCAGGTTACACCATCTTCTCATACTTCTATAATAATAGGCATAAAGCTATACCTATTTGTAATGCTTGGGCATTGGGAATGGCAAATTTAATTTTGCCTGATGTGTTCTTAGATGTTGATTTAATTATTGAGTTGGCTAGGCTGTATGACCCCATCTCTAATACCATTAGGTGTGAAGACCAGTCTATTTTTATTTCCTTGGATAGGGGGTCTTTCATAAGGGCATTTGATTTCTATGCCTCTTCTTCCACTGCAATAGATTTGAAAAAAGAAAGAAAAAAATATGCCAGTAATATTGGGTCAGTAAAAAGCCAAAGAGTCAATCATATGCCCAAGCAGGGTAAGTATATAGCCTCCCTCCCAGCAAGTATGAACGCCCCTTATCAATTTTCATCCCTCAATCATTACATGAAGTTCTTGTGTCATGGGTTGTGTAGGGTTCTAGGGATAGATGGGGATGAAGAAAAAATGCCTGCCAAATTTTTAAAGATAATCCTAGATATTCAGAATTCCCACACCAATATTGACTGTGATTACATCCAGTATGTAATTGATAGGATGCATGAGGGGTTAATGTCTATCAAGGAGAGTAAGAGACCTATTAGATTCATGCATTACTCCCTCCTTATGCATTTAATTTTGTACTACCATGTTAATAATCTTGATGCAAGAATGTTGAAATTAAGGACTTCTTTTGAGGGAAATCCAAACCCAGTGCAATATTGGTTAAGGGCATGGAATTACACATCCAATGAGTGTAACTTCTCTATTTTCCAGAACTATTTTGTCCATCCAATTCTTGAGATGTTGGGAACAAATGTTGTGAGGCTGTCAACTAAGGTCTTGAGGGTGCTAAGGCCAATGCAGTATTAAGATAAATGGCCAGGGAACCACAATTGGGGAGATTTCTACCTAGGAGGCAACTTCACAGTTATCAAAGTTTATGGCTGCCCCCAACCCCCACACATGCTTCCTAAATTTGTACCTCCTAGGGTTGCTATGATGGAATTCATTTGGCAATTAATATGGACTGACAAAGAACACCTAGCACCTCATAGGAAGGGTATCTTCACACCGAGGCAATTCAGGATTGGCAGTTTCTTGATTGGAAAAAGAGCGCTGGACCAGGTCAATAGTTGGCTAAATCATTTCAAGATGACTACAAGTACCTGCCGATATGTTGATTCTGAGGGTTTCATCAAGATTGCCAGGATGACCTTGATCCCTAACATTGGAACAATCAGAGAGCATGAAGGCCTAGATGAGGAGGATGTGATAAGAAACATGTTGGACCTAGATGAGGCAGGAAGAAGATTGGCCAAATATTTTGATTTGCTAGACATAGAGGCCAGACTGAGGAAGGCATAAATTCCTTTCGGTGGTTTTTTCCCTAAGCTCCCATATCTACAAAGAATGGAGAAAATGATAGAAATCCATGGCACCTTGTCTAACCAATTGGAAGGGTTGCTTGAGAAGTTGGATGTGCCAAGAAATTATTCTACTTCTAAGCCTGAGGAATTCATTGATGATTCACAAGAGGGTGAAAGTCCACCTCAAGGTGGGGACTCACCAATTATTGACTTGACACAAGACCCACAGAAAGAAGGGGATACTTCAAAGCTGCCATTGAAAAAATAGAGACTTGAAGTAGGTGAGCCTTCTAAGAAGAAAAAATAGAAGAAGGTACTTGACAATGCTTCAGCTCTTGTGCCTAGTAACAGAGCCTACCATCATCAGTTGAGAAAGGCTATCAGAGAAGGCAAGAAAGTTGTATCAAAAGAAGAGGGGGATTTACCCTTATTGCTAGGAAAGGATGAAAGATAACTTTACCAAGAGGAGTTTCTCAGTGATGACCAGTTCATCAAAAGCAAAGAATTTAGGGATTTCCTCATTTGGAGGAAACAAGAAGTGAAAAAGACCCTGCCTGAAGGAATGCAACCAAGTGATGAGACTTTAAGGGCTCTGACATCATATGACCCTAGTCTTGAAAAGATAACTGTGGAGGAGGTAAGGGAGATGGTTAGATCGAGTGGTATGCTCTAACTCCAGGATGGGATTTGACCTCTACTTTCATCATTGATCAAATCAGAAAGCAGCCAGAGAGAAGTCTATCATATGAAGTGCAAATAGATGACATGATAAGAGGGAGTGGTTATGATCCCAAGTCTCAAGTTGTTGCATTGTGGTCCTTGGCTCCTAGAACTAACAAGCCATCTGTAGTGAGCATTGAAGATAAGATGGAGAGAGAAAAAATTGTCTGGACTGTGCAGAACACCACTAATCTTGAGGTGTTTAAGTCAGTAACACACTTGGCCCACCTAAATGAGGCAAAAACCATCCAGCTGTCTGAGAGATATGACAAGTTATTTGAAAAGTCAATGAAGGTTGCAAAGGACAGGGATCTAAAGCTCTTGTTAATAAAGAAAATGGAGGGTGAATTAGAAGAGCTAAAGGCTAAGCTTGAAGAAGAATCTAAGGTAATATCTCCCCCTCCTTTGCAAATTGAGGCCCCTTCTCAGCTAGAGGCAGAGGTTCCTGATAGGCTGGTTGAAGATTTGGACAAGGTGAAGCTAGATGCAGCCTTAAAGACTATGGCAGAGGTTGTGCAACATAGATAGAACAAAATAAAAGATAAGATGGAATCAGTCCATCAATCAGTTATCTTGTTGCAGAGGGCAAATGAGAAAATAAATGAGTCACTGGCTACTTTGGAGCCACTTTATAGTGCATCATCCGGGAGAAGGTTGTTGTTTGAAAAGCTTGATGCCTTGCAGGAACATAGACCTGATATCCTTGAAGTGGTGACAAAGGTATATGAGAAAATTGGATTGGTAAGTGTTGTTTCAAAGTTCATCAAAGGGAAATCAAATCAAGTAAAGGCCAAGCTGGCCATGTTTGACAAAAAATACAATAAGTATTTGCTTGCTATTTATAGTGATGATGGAGGTGTGATAAGTATTGATGAGTGGAAGTCATCGGTGGATCAAGTGTTGATTAAGCAGGATGCTTTCCTTGGTGAAGACAATTCTTTGGACACACAAGGCTGTAACAACATAATCGACAACTTATTCAAAGTTGAAAATGATTGCATGAAGTTTGTTACAGAGGTTAAGGGCATCACTGATTCCAAGTGGGAAGAGCAGTTGAAGGTACCACAAGAATTGCAGAGTTATAACTGGCCATCTGATGATGATGTGACAGCTTGGGATAAAAGTGAAAAGACAAAGAAGAAGAAGCCAACTGTCCTAGAATTGGATGAAGAAGAAGAGTGAAGTACACGTGGCACCTGATCCAGAATTCCAGGGAGAGCATGTACCAAACAAAGGATGATGTAAGTTAGCCTTTATTGGCGATCATCATTTGTGCAACAAATTAAAGTAATTGCTCTAAAATATCTCCAGACAAAAGTGCCACCTGTGAAGATGCTAGTAGTTGTGAACTACTTTCTATTTTTCTAGTCCTTGTCATTATGGTTTGTACTTTTTGTCTTTAGTGCAAGTCATTTTCTTAGCCATCCGAAGCTTTTTGCATCCTTTCGAGGATTCCAAGATGGCTAGTGGTATAAGTAGCAAGTTTTGCTCATTTTGTAGGGGTGGCTGAAGTTTTTGCAAAGAAAGTACTGAATATAGGATCTAACTTCTTTTAAGTTTTTGTTAAAATTGTATGGATACAGTTGAAAATTAATACAAATACACTAGAGTTTCGTTGCTATCTCTTGTTGTCTTTGTGTATGGATGCTTTGATTTTCTTGTGCATTAATTTGTAAGGCTCTTTAATGCATTGTTCACAAGGTGAATATAGGGGTTGAACTCAAGTTTCTCTCAAGGAGAGAGTAAACCTTCGAGGAGGTCTCTGGGAATTGAATATCTATACATGAATTTGATGGCAGGGTTGGGAATTGGGAGAGTGAATTGTTAGGTATTTCATTTAAATTTCAGTATCTTTGTGTTGATAGAATTCTGTAGATGTTAAGTTTTGACTCCGGCCCAATGAATAATGCACTGGTTTTAGCTTAATTTGCATCTATTCACCACCAAAATATCAAAAACCTATTCAATTTACTTTTATTTGTATGTTTATGAATTGTATTGACTGTCAAGTACATAGATCAATTTTATAATGCTTTGTAGAAGCAATTGTGAAAGGTAAACCCGCCTGAGTTTTACACTCAAAGTGAAGAAGGCTCAAAGCCTTAATACCTTAGCATTTAAATTGTGCTGCATGCAGCTGTTGGGAATACATGAGTCTTAAGTTCAGTAAATTTTCTGAATATTTCAACCATCTACAGGTTTAAGTGCTAACAAAACTGGTGACTTTGTTGGGGAACTAAATAAGAATATATAGTAGATTTGTGCAATACTGTCTATTGTATTTGTTGCAAATCAGCGTTATAATTTGATTCCCACTTGTTCGTGGGTGGCGACTTTGAAAATCTGCGTTTACGAGTTCCTGGTATTTGTAAAATTTTGTTATTTCTTGTTGTGACACGCAGTCGGTCGAGATTTACTAGGTCTTATTTTAGGGATCATCCAGAAAGCAATATGGGTGATGAGCTCCGTACACCTAGTATAAAACAGTGGTCTAGGAGAGGTCACATTACTGCTAACTCCCCAGGACCTTCAAGAGAAAGAGTCCCTACACCACTTCCCCATAAAGATTCTTCCTCTTCTGATGACCCAGAACATGTTAAGAAAGTCATGCCCAGTGTTAATTTTCCCTCTCAGGAAGAGGAGATCACAGAAGTAGGTTTCTTCCCCGCAAGAGAAACTTCTACTGCAGAAACTGCCTCTTATGATTCTGAAAAATTAAGAGAGGAAGTAATTTCTTTAAGGAAAAAGGAGCGTGAACAACTATTAGAAATTGCTAATAGAAGAAAGGCTAGGGAGCAACAAATTTATGAATTTCTTATGGAAAGGCAAGATCTAATTAGAAAAACTAAGAAAAATGAAGTCTAGGCTAGGGATCTAAGCCAAGATTTTCAGGGTTTAGATAAAGAATTGTTTGGTGACATGGAGGTTTTAAGAGATCAGGCTGAAGGTGGTAAACCAAACCAAGATGAATTTGAGGGAACAGATCATGTTCTCAGGCAATTACACCCATCTGAAATCTAGAGGAGTGAGGATGTTAGAAATGCCACAAAGGAAATCCCTGATAAGGGAAAACAAAAGATAGTTGGCATAAATATTAATGAGCCTAAGAAGACTGTTGTTACTTCTAGTGTACCCTCCCAAGCAAGCCTAGAATTGGAAAAGGCTAGAAAGGCTAAAGAAAATTTGGCTCTCCAGCTTGAGAAATTAGAATTGGAGGCTGTTGTAGATGAAATGAAGAGGAAGATTGCTTTCTTACATGCCAATATAAATACATCTACTAGTAGCTCATTCCCTGTTACTTTAGTAACGAATCCATTAAATCAGCCTTGCAGTTCATTTACAAATCCCCAAGCTTCACATCCTAGACAAAATGCACTTGGACCAAATCTAAATACCAATCAAGTTCCCCCTATAACTGGTGGTACAATGGGAAATGTATCTTGTCAAAATGTTGGAGCAACTCCTCTAGTCCAGCCAAATTTCCAAAGGAGACTAGTTCATTTGGATAGGTATAGGCCCTTATTTTTTGATGGTATCCCTGGCCAGCCTAATGTTGTCCCTAATGAGATCAGGGAGAAAATCCCATTATTCACTGGTAATAATGTGATCACATGTGAAGAGCATATGAAATTCTTCACAGACAAACTCAATGACTATGAAATTGAGCATGAAGATGTGGTAATGAACCTCTTTGTTCAGTCATTGGTTGAAGATGCCAGGGATTGGTATAGAGGTTTGCCTGAGAACAATATTGCATCATGGGATGAGTTTGTCAGATGTTTTAAGGAACAATGCAGAACACGTAAATCCAAGTTACATGCTCAACGAATTTAACAATACCAAAAAGCACTACAATGAGAGCATGTCAAAATTCAATGGCAGATTCCAAAAGGCCATGTACAAATTGTTCCAAGTATTGAAGTTAGATGATGCAGTCTGCCTAACCACATATTTCAATTCTATGGATGGTAAAATGTCTTATCTTCTAAGAGATAAGAATCTTTGTACCCTAAGGGATGCCTTTAAATTGGCCATAAATATTGAAAGCAACTGGAAGGCATCTAGTCAAATGTATAAAAGGGATGACGGTAGATTGTGGAAGGAGACTAGGCCACAACTTGCAAGGGTATCCAAGGATGATGATAAAATGGATAAGTTGGCTAATGTTACCAAAGACTTCCCAACAAAGTTTGAAAAGGGTGGCAGAAATTTTCAAGATGCAAGACCACCTTATCAAAGGCAAGATATACTCCCTAATTTACGAGATATGCCCTATAAGACAAATTGGAAAGATGGGAGGCCTGTCCCTGATAATAATGAGCCTCAAAAGGGGAGAGATACACCAGACCTTTTGAAGAAAAGCACAAGACACAATGTGGAGAATACTCCTTGGTGTGTGGCTTGTAACATGCCTCACTCACCTTTCCAATGTGTTGTGGCTCAGGCCTTGGGGGAAGAAGCTAATAACTCATATGTAGGAGATTATGAAGAATCTGAAAAGCCTGTTGTTAATATGTTTACCACTGAAGTGATGGGGGATCTCTTATCTTCGGATGATGAAGAGATCTGTTCTGATGTAGATCATAAGAGGAAGATTCTCTCTAATTATGAGCAGCAAGTATTCACTCACTTTGATCATGATGAGTCTGATAATGACACATGTAAAGCCAATATGGTAGGATCAGGATCAAATGACAAACAATGGAGAAAGCCCAGTGAAGCGGAGATTAGAACTCTAATTGTGGCTGCTATAACACAAGCCAAGTCCTCATACAATTTGAGGAATAGAAGGGTGGATACTGATCAAGGAGTCCCAAGGTCAGTATTTGTCAAGGATAACCCTCAGAATAAGGATTCCCCAAAGCCCAATGTTGTAAATAATAAGAGGGAGGGGTTTGTAACTGAAAGGAAAAAGAATGAGGAAATTTTTGCTGACAAGGTTAAGAGGAGAGCTCGTAGACCAAAAGATTCTCCTGATCTTTCTACTGATCCTCCTACCTTTGATATGAGATATGCCCTGTCTCAAATGAAGGTTTCTATCCCTTTACTTGAAATGTTGAAGATCAAGGAGCATAAGACTGCAACCCTAGCTCTCATAAGTGAGCAAGGAGTGGTCCCTTTTGTGCAAGAGAAGGGGAATGCAGTAGAAGGGCCTATTTCAATTGATGACATTTCTTATGTATGTGTTGGAAGTATTGTGACACAAGAACCTTCTTCTATTGACCCTTTCTATGTCACGCTGATAGTGAATAATTTTCTGCTGAAAAATTGTATCATTGATTCTGGTGCTGCTGTAACTGTAATGTCCTATCATGTGATGAAAGAGCTTGGATTACAAGTAGACACATCTAATGGTAGATGTTATGCTATGGATAACAGGGCAGTGCATGTTGTAGGAACTCTAGTTGGAATTGAAGTGAAGATTGCTGCATTTCTAGAGGCCACATACAAAATGGATGTGGTTGTTGTTGACACAAAGCCTCATTATGGTATGCTATTGTCAAGACAGTGGGCTGCAGCAGTGGGTGGAAAGTTGCAACTGGATCTGTCATATGCTACTATTCCAATCAATGGGACTGAGGTAAAGTTGTATAGGGAGCCCCATTCTTCAGTCATGGTTGAAAAGGTTGCACCAGAAGACTTGAATTGTTTTGTGGACATTGACATGAATAATTTCATGGTTGAAGAGATAGTGCCTCAGATGAAGAACACAGATCCAATAGTGGATGAGTTAATATTGCAGAAAAATGGGCTTTGGGAAATGTTTTTTGATGGTGGATGGTCCAAGGAAGGATCAGGAGCTGGTGTTGTGTTCATTTCCCCATCATGTATTACATTTAAATACTCTTTCCTGTTAACCTTTGAATGCACTAATAATACTGCTGAATATGAGGCTCTAATATTGGGATTAGATGTTGCTATAAAACATGGTATAAAATGTTTAAAGGTCCATGGTGATTCCCAACTAATTATAGCCCAAGTGAGATCTAAATATGATGCTAAGGATGAGAGATTGAAATTATACAAACATGTTGTCTGGGATAGACGAGCTCTTTGAAGCTTTCAATCTCCTTTGGATAGAAAGGTCCAATAATATCATGGTAGATTTTCTTGCTAATGTTGCCCTCAAAAATAATGACATTACCCTCACTGGTGTGTCCATGTTAGAAATCAAGAGTAGGCCTGCAATGCCTGATAATGTATATAATTGGCAAGTTTTTGAGGATGATTTTGATATCCTTAGGTTTCTTCAGGGCCTAGATCAGTATGATGGGCAACAAATAGATTTCAATGAAGCACAACAACATGTTGAGGGAAAAGAGTGCATTATGGGAAATGAGATAGTACAATTACCTTCAAATCACATACCAAAAGGGTTAGTAGAGTTAGAAGGAATGTTCAAGATAAATGATGGATACTTGTCTCAAAAGTCTAACACAAAAATGGAAGACTTAGAGGAAATAAACCTAGGATCTGAAACCTCCCCTCATATGGTATACATTGGGAAGAAGTTGAGCAGAGAAGTTAGAGGAAATTTGATAAGACTATTGAAGAGATACAAGCATGTATTTTCTTGGTCTTATGATGATCTCAAAGCATATAGAGCTGATCTGTTTCAACATGAGATCCCTCTAAAAGAAGAAACCAAGCCATTTAGACAGAAATGGAGACCTATCAACCCTTTACTAGCTACAAAGATGCGGGCTGAACTGACAAAATTGAGAGATGCTGGTATCATTGAGCCTATTAGGCATTCTTCTTGGGTCTCTAACCTTGTACTAGTAAGAAAAAAGAATGGTGATATTAGACTCTGTGTTGACTTCAGGAATTTAAATGTTGCGTCACTTAAGAATAATTATGGATTGCCTAATATGGAAGCTATGCTACATAGAGTAACTGGCTGTGAATTGTTGTCTATGATGGATGGGTTTTCAGGTTACAACCAAGTTCTGGTCAATGAATCTGAACAATTCAAGACAGCATTCACCACCCCTTGGGGAACCTATGTATATGTTTGCATGCCTTTTGGCTTGAAAAATGTTGGGGTGACCTTTCAAAGGGCAATGGATGTTGCTTTTAAGGAATTGATCAATGTCCTTATGGTTATATATCAGGATGATCTGACTGCCTACTCTAAGAAAGCTGAAGATCACTGCAAGCATTTGGAGAAGGTTATTGTCAAATCTTTGGAGTTTGGCATCTCACTAAACCCCAAGAAATGTCAATTTGCTGTAACTGAGGGAAAGTTGCTTGGCCACATAGTGTCAAAAGAGGGGGTTAGAATTGATCCAGAAAGAGTGGAAGCAATCAAAAAGGTCCTTCCTCCCAAAAATGTCAAAGGTGTGCAATTTTGTTTTAGGATAGATTAATTTTGTCAAGAGGTTTATTGCCAATTTTGCAGAACTAGTCAAACCTATTGTGAAGCTTTTGAAGAAAGATGTTAAGTTTGATTGGAACTGTGAGACCTAGCAAGCTTTTAAAAAAATTAAACAAGCAATCCAAGAGGCTCCTGTTTTAATATCCCCTGACTATTCAAACCCTTTCTCTCTATTTTCTTTTGCATCTTTTCATACAATTGCAGCTATTTTGTTACAGAAGGATGAAGAGGGATTTGAACATCCTATTGCTTTTTTCAGTAAATCATTGCAGTCTACTGAGCTTAATTATGAATTGATGGAGAAGCAGGCATATGCACTAGTAAAGGCAGTTAAGGCTTTCAAACCTTATCTAGTATGCGCTAAGGTAAATGCATATGTACCTCATGCAGCAGTAAAAGATATTTTGAGTCAAAGTGAAGTTACTGGAAAAAGGTGTAAATGGATCAATAGGATTCAAGAATTTGACATTGAACTCAATATAACCAAGCTTGTGAGAGTTCTGGGACTTGCAAAGCTTATGATAGAGAAGAACATGGATCTTGTACAAGTAAATAATGTAGCCATTGGTGGAGATTTGACGAGTATTGAAATGCAACCATGGTACACTAACATTGTTCATTTTCTCAAATATGTTGCTTGTCCACAGGATTTGAATGACAATCAAAGAAGGAGCTTGAGGTTGCAGGCTCAAAGGTATGTTTTGATACAAGGTGATCTATTTTGGAAAGATAATGATGGAATATTGCTTTTTTGTTTAGACAAGTATCAATCTGAACAAGTTTTAAAAGAGATGCACTCTGGGATGTGTGGAGGGCATCATTCAGCTAGGTCCACAACTCAAAAAATTATGAGAGTTGGATATTATTGGCCGGTCTTGTTTAAGGATACCCACTCATATGTTAGAAAATATGAATCATGTCAGAGATTTTCCAAGAAATTAAAATTTTCAGGTGCTTTTCTATTAAACCCTCTGGTTGCAGAGGCCCCTTTTTCTATGTGTGGGGCATGAATTTTATTGGGGAATTCTCAAAGAAATCCAGTGGAGGGCATAGCCACATTTTGGTGGCCACTGATTATTTTACTAAATGGATAGAAGCCATTCCATCCAAAAAGGCAACCAGTAGAGTAGTCATTGAATTCTTGATGAATAACATAGTTACTAGGTTTGGTGTACCCATGAAACTAGTAATGGATAATGCTATGAGTTTTAGGTCTCAGGAATTCGCCGACTTTTGCTCTGAAATGGGAATAGTTTTGTCATATTCATCCCCATACCATCCATAGGCCAATGGGCAAGCAGAATCTAGTAACAAGAGTATTCTACAAATTCTAAAAAAGACCTTGGAAAAGAAAAAAAGAATGTGGCATGTGAAATTGAAATTGGCACTATGGGTTGACAGAATTGTTGAAAAGAAAGCAACAGGAAAATCCCCTTTTGAAATGGTGTATGGTGTGAAGTCTAGACTTCCTGTGAATAATTTGTTGCCTATCTACTAGTTCATAAGGGAAGAAGAGATGGAAATCAGTGATCCATTATAGGATAGGATGATTCAATTAGTAGAATTGGATGAAGTTAGAAGAGAGGGTCAAAAGGAGAATGTAAAATTGCAGCAAAAAGTGAAATATCTTTTTGACAAGAGCTACTACTAGAAAGTTCTAGCCAAATGATATGGTTCTACAGTGGAATGCCAGGGCTGAGGACAAAGGAAAGCATAAAAAATTTGAATCCTTGTGGTTAGGACCTTTCATTATTCATCAAATTCATGGAAATGATTCATACTTCTTGAGAAATTTGAATGGTGAGGAACAGGAATTGCTAGTGCATGGACAATTCCTGAAGTATTTCTTCAATTAATTCTAAATCTTTCCATGCACAGTAGTTCTGTATATATGTATAGGTGTGTTTTCTTTTGTCATGTGTTTTCTTCCTATTTTAGGTTAAGGTTTTGTGGTCTACCACCCAGAGAGCCACTGTTGGGTATATTTTAGGTTTTCTGAGGTCTTTGCTCCAAGTCTTGTTTTAAATGTCCTTGCTTATGTCTTTGTCTGGTTTAGGGTTTCAGAACTCCTTAAAATTTGTCATATTTTTGTTTTTAAAACCCTTGCCTTAGATATTTTTGCCCTAAATGATTAATTATTTTGTTAGTTTTGAGTGTGCCCTAGTTCTTTCTATTATTCGCGCGTTACTTTTTGGGTCACTTAAGTCTTCCAAATTTGCACGTGGTCATTTTTCCTTGTCTTTGTTGAATCACGCAATGTTCTTCCTTGTCTTTAAGTCTTTCAGTGAACTGGTGATAGTGGTGAGTCCTTTGTTAAGTTTTCTTTAGTCGTTGAATCTCCCAGTCTTTGTCACGGTTAGTCTTAACATCCAGCGATTCAGTGACTGAGTTGTCTCCTATTCGCTTGATTCTTGGCGGTTTCATTGAAACATTTGGCGACTTGGCGTGGCGGTTATCTCATGTTCTCTAAGTCGGGCGGTTAAGTTCACAATCATCCAGCGATCCAGCGAATGTCGTTGATCATCTTTGCAATCGGCGGTCAGGTTTTAATCTCAAAAAGTCTGGGTCCTACTCCAAATCATTTAGCAACCTGGCAACTGAGTCTTATTCTCATATCCTCCAAGTTTGGTGGCTCTGGTATTTTAATTTGGTGAAGGATAAAGTATTCCTTTGTCGCTTGATCTCAAGAAAAGATGGCAATGCTCTAAGTTATTTGGCGATTAAGCGAGTGAAGTGTTCACAGGATCTTAGAACTAGTTAGTAAAGTTCCAAATCTTTCGGCGACTTGGTGAACAAAGAAAAGATTGAGACGTGTCTTCTTCAGCCGCGCATTCTTGGAATAAAATGGTGAAGTTTAATAACCTTGGGAGATTAGGCGAATGTAATGGTCACTGATTCTCGTAATTAAAAGGTAAAGGTCTGATGGATTGAGGGATTCAGCAACAACCACGATTGTTCCTAAGATCTATGGTCAGCGTGTAATCTCAAGATATAACCTAAGGTATGAAAAACATTCAGCGAATTGGAGATATGGGTTATTCGCTCAATCTTGAGGCCTGACCATGGTTAAGCATTTCTTTTTGAGAATGCGAGATAGCCTTGTTCGCTGAATCGCGAGATAAAATGAGAGTTAAGCATGGCTTTCTGAGATTAAGAGATTTAGTTGTTCACTGATTCTCCAGATGTGACCGCTGTCAAGGTGATTTGTTTCATGAGTTGTAAAATCCTTTGTTCGCTGATTCTCTAGATGATTGCTGATTTAAGAAAAAGGTTACGAGAATTGGCGAAGTCTTTGGTCTCTTGTTCTCCGATTTTAACCATGATTGAATCGAGTGTTCTGAGAACGTGAGATTTCTTTCAGTCGCCAAATCTTTGATTACAACAGAGTCATGATAAATTTCAAAAGATAGCCTAAGGACCGTTGATCATCTTTGGGATCAACGGTAGTCACTGAATCTCCAGATAAAGTCATGAGTTAAGAAATCACTCCGAGATTCCACAAATGGCCTTGTCGCTAGATCTCCAAATTTAACCCCAGATTAACAATTCTTTCAGAGATCATGAGTTCCTTTGTTTGCTAGATCTCTGAACCATGTCTGGTTAAGTTTTCATGCCAATCAATGTTACGAATAGTTGCAACGTGGAAAAAAGTACTCTGACAAGCTGGGAAAAGGTAAAATGTCATCCAATCAGGTTTTAATGAGGATTTACATTAGTAATTAAGGGTTTTAGTGCCAAAAAGCCATGATCTTTGATCTCGTGCTATATTTTTTATTTTTTAAATCATCCTGTCAGCATCCATGCCACGGCTAGCTGTGATTTGAAGGTTGGTAATATGCAGAATTAAATGCAGAAGTGACTAAGGATGGATTTGTTATGATTTAGCAATTGTACGCATTCAATTCTCAAAGTATATAGACAAGACTTCATTGCTTTTTGTGCTCAAATTTATTCTGAAGACAATTGAGATTGTTGGTGCTGAAGCAGTGAATGAGAAGTGCAAAAGTTGTAGTACCGTGAATTTTTGTTTCGTCAAGATGAGTCATCCAGAGGTGAGTGTGGCATCATCCAGTGGAGCTGCAAAAGAGCAGAGTGGAGAAGATAAGGGAAAGCAAAATTATTCAGATGAGTTCATCAGACTGTGTCCTGGTTCAAATCAAAAAAAGAAGGCCATTGACACAGCGTTTGAGGATCTCATGGACAAATGTAGAGACTCTATCTCTCCTTCGGGTTCAGGTTACATGATCTTCTCATACTTCTATAATAATAGGCATAAAGCTATACCTATTTGTAATGCTTGGGCGTTGGGAATGGCAAAGTTAATTGTGCCTGATGTGTTCTTAGATGTTGATTTAATTATTGAGTTGGCTAGGCTGTATGACCCCATCTCTAAGACCATTAGGTGTGAAGACTAGTCTATTTTTATTTCCTTGGATAGGGGGTCTTTCATGAGGGCATTTGATTTCTATGCCTCTTCTACCACTGCAATAGATTTGAAAAAATAAAGACAGAAATATGCCAGTAATATTGGGTTAGTAAAAAGCCAGATAGTCAAGCATATGCCCAAGCAGGGTAAGTATATAGCCCCCATCCTAGCAAGTATGAATGCCCCTTATCAATTTTCATCCCTCAATCATTACATGAAGTTCTTGTGTCATGGGTTGTGTAGGGTTCTAGGGATAGATGGGGATGAAGAAAAAATGTCTGCCGAATTTTTAATGATAATCCTAGATATTCAGAATTCCCACACCAATACTGACTATGATTACAACCAATATGTAATTGATAGGATGCATGAAGGGATAATGTCTATCAAGGAGAGTAAGAGACCTATTAGATTCATGCATTACTCCCTCCTTATGCATTTAATTTTGTACTACCATATTAATAATCTTGATGCAAGAATGTTGAAATTAAGGACTTCTTTTGAGGGAAATCCAAACCCAGAGCAATATTGGTTAAGGGCATGGAATTACACATCCAATGAGTGTAACTTCTCTATTTTCCAGAACTATTTTGTCCATCCAATTCTTGAGATGTTGGGAAAAAATTTTGTGAGGCTGTCAACTAAGGTCTTGAGGGTGTTAAGGCCAATGCAGTATTAAGATAAATGGCCAGGGAACCACAATTGGGGAGATTTCTACCTAGGAGGCAACTGCACAGTTATCAGAGTTTATGGCTGCCCCCAACCCCCACACATGCTTCCTAAATTTGTACCTCCTAGGGTTGCTATGATGGAATTCATCTAGCAATTAATATGGATTGACAAAGAACACCTATCACCTCATAGGAAGGGTACCTTCACACCGAGGCAATTCAGGATTGGCAGTTTCTTGATTGGAAAAAGAGTGTTGGATTAGGTCAGTAGTTGGATAAATCATTTCAAGATGACTACAAGTACCTACTGGTATGTTGATTCTGAGGGTTTCATCAAGATTGTCAGGATGACGTTGATCCCTAACATTGGAACAATCAGAGAGCATGAAGGCCTGGATGAGGAGGATGTGATAAGAAACATGTTGGACCTGGATGAGGTAGGAAGAAGATGGACCAAATATTTTTATTTGCTAGACATAGAGGCCAGACTAAGGAAGGCATATATTCCTTTTGGTGGTTTTTTCCCTAAGCTCCCATATCTGCAAAGAATGGAGAAAATGATAGAAATGCATGGCACCTTGTCTAACCAGTTGGAAGGGTTGCTTGAGGAGAAGTTGGATGTGCCAAGAAATTATTCTACTTCTGAACCTGAGGAATTCACTGATCATTCACAAGAGGGTGAAAGTCCACCTCAAGGTGGGGACTCACCAATTATTGACTTGACACAAGACCCACAGAAAGAAGGGGATACTTCAGAGCCGCCATTGAAAAAATAGAGACTCGAAGTAGGTGAGCCTTCTAAGAAGAAAAAATAGAAGAAGGTACTTGACATTGATTCAGCTCTTGTTCCTGGTAATATAGCCTACCATCATCAGCTGAGAAAGGCTATTAGAGAAGGCAAGAAATTTGTATCAAAAGAAGAGGGGGATTTACCCTTATTGCTGGGAAAGGATGAAAGAGAACTTTACCAAGAGGATTTTCTCAATGATGACCAATTCATCAAAAGCAAAGAATTCAGAGATTTCCTCATTTGGAGGAAACAAGAAGAAGTGAAAAATACCCTGCCTGAAGGAATGCAACCAACTAATGAGACTTTAAGGGTTTCGACATCATATGACCCTAGCCTTGAAAAGATAATTGTGGAGGAGGTAAGGGAGATGGTTAGATCAAGTGATATGCTTCTAACTCCAGGATGGGATTTGACCTCTACTTTCATCATTGATCAAATCAGAAAGCAGCCAGAGGGCAGTCTATCATATGAAGTGCAAATAGATGACATGATAAGAGGGAGTGGTTATGATCCCAAGTCTCAAGTTGTTGCATTGTGGTCCTTGGCCCCTAGAACTAACAAGCCATCTATAGTGAGCATTGAAGATAAGATGGAGGGAGACAAAATTGTCTGGACTGTGGAGAACACCACTGATCTTGAGATGTCTGAGGCAGTAACACACCTGGCCCACCTAAATGAGGCAAAAACTATCTAGCTGTCTCAAAGATATGACAAGTTATTTGAAAATTCAATGAAGGTTGCAAAGGACAGGGATCTAAAGATCATGTTAATAAAGAAAATGGAGGGTGAATTAGAAGAGCTAAAGGCTAAGCTTGAAGAAGCATCTAATGTAGTATCTCCCCCTCCTTTGCAAATTGAGGCCCCTTCTCAGCCAAAGGTAGAGGTTCTTGACAGGCGAGTTGAAGATTTGTAGAAGGTGAGGCTAGATGCAGTCTTAAAGACTATGGCAGAGGTTGTGCAACATAGACAAAACAAAATAAAAGATAAGATGGAATCAGTCCATCAATCAGTTATCTTGTCGCAGAGGGAAAATGAGAAAATAAATGAGTCACTGGCTACTTTGGAGCCAACTTACAATGCATGGTCCAGGAGAAGGTTGTTGTTTGAAAATCTTGATGCCTTGCAGGAACACAGACCTGATATCCCTGAAGTGGTGACGGAGGTATATGAGAAAATGGGATTGGTAAGTGTTGTTTCAAAGTTCATCAAAGGGAAATCAAATCAAGTAAAGGCCAAGCTGGCCATGTTTGACAAAAATTACAATAAGTATTTGCCTGCTATTTATAGTGATGATGGAGGTGTGCTAAGTATTGATGAGTGGAAGTCATCGGTGGATCAAATGCTGATTAAGCGAGATGCTTTCCTTGGTGAAGACAATTGTTTGGACACACAAGGTTGTAACAACATAATTGACAACTTGTTCAAAGTTGAAAATGATTGCATGAGGTTTGTTACAGAGGTTAAGGGCATCACTGATTCCAAGTGGGAAGAGCAGTTGAAGGAACTAAAAGAATTATAGAGTTATAACTGGCCATCTGATGATGATGTAACAACTTGGGATAAAAGTGCAAAGAAAAAGAAGAAGCCAACTGTCTTAGAGTTGGATGAAGAAGAGTGAAGTACACGTGGCACCTGATCTAGAATTCTAGGGAGAGCATGTATCAAACAAAGGATGATGTAAATTAGCCTTTATTGGCGGTCATCATTCATGCAACAAATTAAAGTAACTGCTCTGAAATATCTCCAGACAAAGGTGCCACCTGTGAAGATGCTAGTAGTTGTGAACTACTTTCTATTTTTCTAGTCCTTGTTATTATGGTTTGTACTTTTTGTCTGTAGTGCAAGTCATTTTCTTAGCCATCTGAAGCTTGTTGCATGCTTTCAAGGATTCCAAGATGGCTAGTGGTATAAGTAGCAAGTTTTTCTCATTTTGTAGGGGTGGCTGAAGTTTGTGGAAAGAAAGTACTGACTATAGGATCTAACTTCTTTTAAGTTTTTGTTAAAATTGTATGGATACAGTTGAAAATTAATACAAATACACTAGAGTTTCGTTGCTATCTCTTGTTGTCTTTGTGTATGGATGCTTTGATTTTCTTGTGCATTAATTTGTAAGGCTCTTTAATGCATTGTTCACAAGGTGAATATAGGGGTTGAACTCAAGTTTCTCTCAAGGAGAGAGTAAACCTTCGGGGAGGTCTCTGGGAATTGAATATCTATACATGAATTTAATGGCAGGGTTGGGAATTGGGAGAGTGAATTGTTACGCATTTCATTTAAATTTTAGTATCTTTGTGTTGATAGAATTTTGTAGATGTTAGGTTTTGACTCTGGCCCAATGAATAATGCATTGGTTTTAGCTTAATTTGCATCTATTCACCACCAAAATATCAAAAACCTATTCAATTTACTTTTATTTGTATGTTTATGAATTGTATTGACTATCTCAAGTACATAGATCAATTTTATAATGCTTTGTAGAAGCAATTGTGAAAGGTAAACCCACCTGAGTTTTACACTCAAAAGTGAAGAAGGCTCAAAGCCTTAATACCTTAGCATTTAAATTGTGCTGGATGCAGCTGTTGGGAATACATGAGTCTAAAGTTCAGTAAATTTTATGAATATTTCAACCATCTATAGGTTTAAGTGCTAACAACCCTCTTGACATGTTGCTGCATTTGCTGCTATATACTTAGCCTCAGCTGTAGATTGGGCAACTATGGGTTGCTTCTTGGAAGCCCAAGAAATCACACCGGAACTGATGTGAAAAACATAACCGGAAGTACTCTTTCTATCATCTAAACTTCCAGCCCAATCACTATCTGTATAACCAACTAGCCTAGAATCACTTTCAGCAGTATATAAAATACCATATCCTTTGGTTCCATTCACATACCTCAGGATTCTCTTTCTAGCTTGCCTGTGAGTTTCCTTTGGTGTTTCCATAAACTTGGAAATCAAACTCACTCCATGCATAATGTCAGGCCTAGTTGTTGTTAGGTACATCAAACTTCCAACCAAACTTTTAAACATAGTCGGGTTCACACTGCTGCTGCAATCTTCCTTTCTCAACTTAGGACCTACCACTGTTGGTGTTGGGGCTGCCTTGTTGTTCAACATTCTGAACCTTTCTAAAATCTGGTTTACATACCTCTCATGAAAAATAAAAATACCGGCATTTGTTTGTTTAACTTCTAAGCCTAGAAAGTATCTCAAGATTCCTAAATCTGTCATTTCAAACTCATTCTTCATAGCTTCTTTAAAATCAGCAATAATGCATTCATCATCCCCAGTAAAAATCAAATCATCAACATATAAGACAACAATTAAAATCTTACCATCTGCTGCCTTAATGTAAAGAGTAGGCTCACCACCACTTTTGCTAAAACCGTTGCTCAACAAATATGAGTCAATTCGGCTATACCACGCTCTTGGCACTTGCTTTACCCCATAATGTGCTCTCTTTAGCTTATATACTTTATCTTCTTCACCCAAAACTTCATAACCAGGTGGCTGATCCACATAGACTTCTTCTTTCAACACACCATTAAGGAAGGCGGACTTCACATCCATTTGAAATAACTTCCACTTGTGTTGGGCTGCAATTGCTATGACAGCACACACAGTTTCCATCCTTGCAACAGGTGCATATGTCTCATCATAGTCTCTACCAAACTTTTGTTTATATCCTTTGACCACCAAATGTGCTTTATGCTTATCTATTTTTCCTTCAGATTTGCACTTGGTCTTATACAGCCATTTCACACCAATAACTTGCTTGTTGGGAGGAAAATTAGTTAGTTCCCAAGTTTCATTGCTTTCTATTGCATCTATCTCCTCATCCATGGCCTCACTCCATTTTTCCTCTTTCACAACTTCTTCAAAGTAAACTGGATCACTATGAGAAAATAATGCAAAATTACTATTTTCATCAAAATCATTATACCTTTCATCTTGGTATATCTCCCTTAGACTCTTAGTCTCTCTTGGCGATAGGGAAGTGAGAGTAGGGTCATAACTCTCAGTAGTGTTGTTGCTAGCTTGTTCAGGCCAAATCCGGAGCTGTCTGGAGCTACCCGAAACTGATTGTCTAACTATTTCAGGCTGCTTTTCTTTTTGCCTGTTTCTATCAGGAGCAATCTGGTGCTCTCCAGAGCCATCTATTTCTGATGTTGCTTGATAATGATGATCATCAAACTCATCATCTTCATCAACAATGGGCACTTTAGCTGAGGTGCTTGATGTTGTATCCACCGATCCATCCCAAGACTCATTTTCCATAAACTCAACATCTCTTGAAATGATGATCTTCTTACTAGCTGGATCATACAGTCTGTATGCCTTGGATTCTAGACTATAACCAGTAAAGACACACTTCACTCCTTTATCATCAAACTTTTTCCTTTTCTCCTTAGGCACGTGTGCATATGCAACACACCCAAACACTTTCAAGTGTTCAACCGTCCATTTATACTTTGCCCATGCCTCCATAGGAATCTTATCACGAACAACCTTTGTTGGACTGCTATTAATCAAATATATAGCTGTTGCTACAACCTCTCCCCAATACTTAGTTGGGAGTCCTTTTGCCTTCATCATACTTCTTTCCATCTCGAGAATAGTTCTATTCTTTCTTTCAGCCACTCCATTTTGTTGTGGAGTATAACTGGCTGTTAGCTCCTTCCTTATACCATTTTGCCTGCAAAATTTCACAAAAATATTGGAGGTATACTCTCCTCCTCTGTTTGACCTTAGGACTTTGATGCAATGTCCACTTTCTTTTTCAGCCTGGGTTTTAAACTCTAAAAACTTATCAAAAGATTCAGATTTATTTTTTAGAAAATAAACCCATTTTCTACGGCTGAAATCATCAATAAAGGTCATGAAATAAGTACTCCCACCTATGGAAATAACTTGCATAGGGCCTACCAAATCAGTATGCACCAACTCCAATGGTGCTCTAGCCCTTGTGAATTTACCAGAATTAAAGGGCAGCCTATGTTGCTTACCCAAAATGCAAGCCTCACATTTGCTACTGGATTCTATAATACTTGGTAAACCATCCACCATTCTTTTCTTTGATAGTAAATTTAGACCAGGATAACCAAGATGTTCATACCTTAAATGCCATAACTTAGAAGGGTCTTCAATCATGCTTTTAAAAGCTGGTTGATTTTGAACTATTGTACACACTTGCTTGGGAGGTGCAACAATAGATTGAGAGCTAAAACATGTCTCAATCTTCAATGGAAACATCTGGGTCTTTGTCATTTGGATTACTGCAACAACTTTCTTGCTCCCATCTTTCTCATAAATGACACACTTGTCTTTTTCTAATAGCACTTTGTATCCATTATGAATGAGTTGTCCAACACTCATCAGATTGTGCTTAATGTCAGGGGCAAAATAAACATTTTGAATCTCTTTCTTCTCACCTTGCTTGGTGTGGATCATAACAAATCCTTTCCCAACAACATGAATAGTTCCATTGTTCCCCATCTTGATTTCAGACTTGTAATTCTTATCAATAAAAGAAAATAGACTTTCATTATCAGTCATATGGTTACTACAGCCGTTGTCCAAATACCAAACTTCAGGGTTGCCTTCTTCACCAATATTGCACATGATGAAGGCTGTGGAGTTGTTTCTTTCTCCAACATTTACATCAGCAACATTAACATGTTGTGGCTGGTCACTTTGTTTCTTCCAGCATTCATTTGCATAGTGCCCAAACTTGTGGCAATAATAGCATTCAACATTGCTCTTATTAGAGCTGCTATTTCTTCTTCCTCCTCGGAGGCTATTATGACAGCTGCTTGCTCCTTCATGGCCAAATCCTCTAGCATTTCTTTGTCTGGAGCTGCCACGTCCTCTTCCTCTAAAACCACGTCCAGAGTTGTTTCTTCCTCTCCCCCTACCTCTTGCATTGGCTTGAGCTCTGAAAGCTAGGTCTTGAATGGAATTTGCAAACCTATTAATGCGATGCTCATGAGTATGGAAAGAACCCATCAACTCATCAACTGTCAACTTGGACAAGTCCTTTGACTCTTCAATAGCAATCCCAAGTGTATCAAATTTCTGAGGTAAACTCCTCAAAATCTTCTCCACAACTCTTTGTTCTTCAACCTATTCTCCATTAGCTTTTAACTGACTTAATAAAGTGGAGACTGTAGTGTGGAACTTAGAAACAGATTCATTTTCTTTCATGAGAAGAGACTCAAACTCTCTTCGAAGCATTTGCAACTTCACAACATGGACTTGATCAGTCCCTTTGAATGTGGTTTCAAGAATATCCCAAGCTTCTTTGGAATAACTAGCTGTCGCTATTCTTGGAAATAAAGCCTCTGTCAAGGTTGCTTCAATCAGGCTCATGGCCTTAGCATCTTTCCTTCTTGTTTCTCTCAACTGAGTCTTCTGACCATTTGTGAGGGTAGCGAACAAAGCAGGGTTTGTTGTATCTGTGAATCCATTCTTCACTAGATCCCACAAATCATTTTTTATCATGATGGTCTTCATTTTTCTTGCCCAAACATGATAGATCTATCCATTAAAGGATGGTGCCTGGTGCCAAACTTTTCTCTCATCTCCTACCATGTCTCCTGCACAATAAATTCAAACACCCAACAAATACAAATGCCCAACTCAATAGGATTAAGGGCTCAGTAGCTTTGATACCATGTGAAGATTTTAGAAGCAAAAACAAAACAGCAAGTACAGGAAAAATTGCTTCCAAAAATCCACAGTTTTCACCCCAACTGGGCAGAGTGGTGGAACACAAAGATGGCTTCTTTGTTTCCAGCCATGCAGCGGAATGAATCAAATGGAGACTGAACAATAAGCTCGAGTATGCAAGAGATTATCTCTTTCTATTAATAACTGAAATAGAAAATACAACTGGTAAGCTGGAAATAACAACTACAACAAACAAGTACTGCTGTTACAAAAAAAACATGTACAGCTCTACAGGGCTGTAAACAAATAAGATTTCTATGCCTAGAGCAATCACTTCTCTACAGTGAAATACAAAATATAAACTTAATCCTGAATCCTCTGTGCTAGAACAGAGTACAAAACAATCTATTTGCTACTGCAAATTCAACTGTTGTTCATCCTCTGAAAGATGCTTTGTTATGAGCTTTGTCTCAGATGCATATGCTTGAACCTTCTATCTCTTCTTGCTAGCTATTAAAACTGAGAACATTCTTTCCTATTTATAAAACTGGGAAACTTCACCGCTAAGTAATTGACAGAGTAGCTTAAAAAAACTTAATTGCTAAGTTATGGTGAAAGAGGGAATAAGATTTCTGAGCATGAATTAATGTTGACCTGCTGACAACCATCAGCTGCTCAAGCTCCTGAAAAATAAATGTGCTGCTTGGAAAAGATAAAACAGATCTAGGCAAAATCTGATTTATAAAATCAGTGATTCCAACAGAAAAATGCTTTTATTTAATCCCGATTTCAGAGCTCACACGGAGTTTTCGACCTACTTGCTAAATAAAATAGATAATATCGTAATCAAAGGAGATCCTAACCTTATTATTCATCTGATCACAATTGCTCAACAATTTAGAAAGACAGACATTAACTAGAAAATGGATGCTATAGTGGATCACTTAAAGAGTATTCTAAATTACTTTACTAGCTATAGAATTCAGCACAGGAGGAGCAATTATTATGCACTTGCAAAAGTTATTTTTTGGCTCTTAAATACAGTTTATTACAATTCCCACACAAGATTCATGCTCTTGCCAAGGTGGAATGCCATAAGGGGACAAAAGCAAATGAATGATAAACAAGGGCTGCACTGCAGCTAGAGTCTCCACCAGATGCAAGAAACATGCTAATGAGTAATGGAATTTGAGTTGATTTATGTGACCGATTGTTTGTAGAATCAGTGCTGGGTGTTTGGCTTGCATCTTTTCAGCGTCTTTGTAGAGTCTGTTCGATTTTTTACATTATACAGAGGAGAAGAGGTTCACATGTAAATCTTTAGATAGCATCAGCATGCTGACCAGAAATAAGGCAGGTTTCATCGACTCCCTGCTATTGAAGGAGGACAATGACATACTTGTATCTGTATTCACATTTGACAATAGGTATTCTCAATCATAATGCTCAAAGAAACTTTAAATATGAAAAAGATCATTAACAAGGAAATAATAGGGGGCTGTATTGTAGAATGAGGAGAGGGAGGAGGGACATTTGCAGAAGGGACATTTGTATTTTAGCTTCTCTTACTATTATCACTCCTGATTTTCAGCATTCAGGCTTGAGACATTATCTTCACTTCGTACTGTTCTGGAAAATATACAGAATGAGAAATAATAAAAAAGCATGAGATAGAACATATAATCATACAAAACATGACCAATGTTTTAGTAGAAAAATGACTCATTTTTGTAGAATATACACCAAAGTTTACATGTGATCCTTTCCAACAGATTCCAGTGATTGCACGCATCAAGGAAGTATTATTTCTAATAACAATTTTAAAGAAACAAATCAATTCATAACCTTTCCAGCAAAGAACAAAGTTCTATACAACAATTGTCCCGGCAAGATGGATAGGTGTACTGTCCACTATGTACAATGCACCTTGTATTATTGCATCAGAGGAACTGAAAGTTTCACTGCCCAATCTTCTTTAGTTTATTTTATAGATACAATGCTGCTCTTGCTACCACAAGATTGTTCGATTTTGTAGCTTCGAACAGTTTGGGTTTGGCTAGTTCACCTCCAACATGGAAAGATGCTGATGTTTGTGCAAGCAAATATCCATATTTTGGCTAAATACAAGAAGATTAAAAATTGTAATGAAATCCATTAAAATTCTCATTCACACTCGTAAAGATAATACTCGAGAAGGCTCTGTAGAAAATGGAAAATTAAAAACTACAACCCCAAATAGAAAATTCGCTATTACCTCAGAGCATCTGCTCCAAAAAGAAAAGTGGCTATTGAAATTGCTTCCCCCACTGGTAGCCCTAGCTTTTTGATAACACCACAAATACCAGTGCCTGTAATATGCGGGATTTTCTGTGTGTGTCTTGCTGATCAATCTTTGTTTGCATACAAGATCAATGTCTTATTAAAATCTACTTAGTAAGAGACAAATTCCCCATGTAGAAAACTTGTGTTGTGTATGGAATAGTAGAACATTCTTGAAAAATAACATTATTATTGGCTAGTCACAATCATGGTAGTTGTAGCTTTCTCTCCAAACTAAAATTACCCAACAAAAAGTACCAACCTGATTCTCCGATGTCCAAAATATAGACAGTTTGGCTTTTATCAAATAATACTCCATCAAATCAACTAAATGGATTGTAGAGATTCACAATTTCATTTGAAGACTGATAGTACATGCAAAATGTGAAAGCAAATCACCATGAAGGGCATCAGAAACAATAGAAACTAGGCATGTTTTGATGTAAAGAACAATGTTATATTTGTCATTGTTGTGCCAACCGTGGCATACCTGCATCATTCCAATGTACGAGACATCATCATTTTACTTTGACATAAAGATCAGCATAATATATGTTCATCCACTCCTACATTTATGCAAGGGCATCAACTTGTATGTTTTTCCTAAGAGTTCAAAACTAGCAATCAATGTACCATATATTCCTGAAAAAATATTTGTTAGACTTGTACAGGTCAAGCTAGTATAGGAGTTGTTATCACACATTTGCAAGAGGAAACTTTTGTTGGCCATACTCATGAAATCAGCACTCGAATAAAATTATGAATCTTAAAAGCGGCATCTTCGAAATTACAATTAAATGACTCAAATGTGCTAATCAAAATAATTGGCAGTGCCCAACTACCTAATTTTAATGTCTTGCAATAGAAAATTTTTCTCATGAAACATGTCCCACATATGGATAACGTTGCTAATTGTTGGTGTAAATATGACATTTTATCTTGGTTAATTCACACCTAGGTACTAATGATACTTAAGCTTACTTAGCAACCACATAGAAGGTTTTAGGAGCATTTCTACTTTAGATGGTGTTATCATGCTATCACATTCCACTTTATATGTTGACTCCACCTTTAGTGCATTTATCACTTTATCAATCTTCAGCTTTGTTGCACATACTTTATTACATATTGGAGGATGATCCACCTTTGGTGGATATGTGGTTCCACCTTGGGTGGGTGTTAAATTGTCTCTTCATTATCATGTAATGAGACAATGACATTTTTCATTGTCTCATTCAGTCCTTTGTACTCACCTTGGCTATATAAACAAGGGGTCTTGTATATAATAATCAATCCAATATTCAAGTTGATTCCAGTTGAGTCAATCCATTGTATTGCATTCTTGGTGAGAATATAGTTTTTTCTTATCATCTCATTTACCTTCTTATACTAATCAAGCACTATCCAACCTGTACTTGATGAACAAGGTAAATCTCCAATAAAGAAAACACGCTGGCTAGGTGATTACAGTAGTTACAACTATAAAGGCACTCATATTCTAGCTATTCCATCCAAACATTTATGGCCCTAGGGAAACAAAGTTTCCAAATGTCAAAATCTTTTCCAAATTTTAGGGACATCAGTAGGGCTGCGGGGGGGATGATAAATTATATACAAAGTTTCAATTGTACAATTGAATTTTTAAGCACCATTGAACATTCTAAATTTCAATAGAAAACTTAAATAACAAAAGCATTTACCAATATGAGACTAATATTTAAAATTTTGAACATTTAACACTAACAACCATTGAAAACTCAAATCCAAAATTAAATGAACCACTAAAATATGATTATGAATGTAGGAATTTATAATTATCATTTTATCAATGATCATAGAAATCCATAATAGCATTTTACAAAATTTGTTTTTTCACTTCTTAAACAAAGGTTGAAATGAGGGTGGTTAGGTTCGTAGTAGAAAAAATATTTATTGGGAATAACTAGATAAACCAAAAGAGCTTCCTTTCAATTTATCAAAAATTGATAAGAAAAATTATTGAGAACCCAAAAAAAATACAAACATTTTTAAAAATGAAGAGAAAAAACTCCTCTTCTTATTTAAATCAAAATTAACTTAACAGAGAGAAAGGGAAAAAGTCAATGACAGTGTTTGAAAAACATTTTTTTTTTAACTTTGAGATTGTTGATTACATAGTTGCTACCAATTGTGTGCAAAATGCAAGTTTGCAAACTTGCTAAAGAATTATGACAACATGCATTTCTGTGAGGGGAAGTTGCATTCTGAACACTACAATACATTATAGACTAGATGAAATGGACTATGTGGGAGGAAGGAGTAGAAAATAGGAGGTGATCAACATTCATGGGGCAAGGACTTTGAATGGGTGTTCATTGGTTTGTGACAAAGATCATACATGTTGCAATTGTGTTCATAATTGATAATCCTATGCATATACTTTAAACAATGTACATAAATATAGAAGCATTGACAAACAATTTATAGCATGGTCCAATCCATCATAACACTATGACTTTAAGTGGTGCATAAAACATGTAAATGTCCATTATAAAGCATTTAAGTCTAGCAAACATGTAGGATGTTTGAAGAGCATATGCTTCAAAATCTTGAGAAGAGAGAAAGAATAGGAAGAAAAATGAGATAATGCATTCATTGACATATTAAATATTGAAAACAATGCCCTAAGGAGCAATATAGAAGGAAATGTTATCATCGTTGAATATAAATCAAAAAGGAAAAAATGTCGAACTCAAAGAAACAAATTTTTTGGGCTGGAATATGTTTTAGAAATCTGAGATGCAAAACCACAATCAATTCAATCTAATAAAATGTGATGTTGCTCTCTAAAATGTTGTCATCGTTGAATATAAATCAAAATGAAAAATTGCCCCACTCAAAAGATTTTTTTGGGGCTGGAATATGTGTTAGAAATCTGAAAATGCAAAGCCATAATCAATGCAATCTGATCAAATGTGATGATGCACCCTCAACTGTGATCAAACTAGCAAATCTCATCCTTAGTTTTGAAAATTTTAGAAAATGCACTACATAAATGATCTTAAAGTCAAATTATATTGGTAAAAAATTACAAAAATTATACACATCCCAATTGTGTTTGTAAATCCATGCATTTACTTTAAACAGTGATATAGAAGCATTGACACAGTTTCTAGCATTGTCTGATGATTAAACCATTGTAACACTGTAACTTAAGTGGTGCATATAACATATAGAAATCCATAATAGCATTTATGTCTAGCAAACATGTAGGAAGTTTGAGAATAGAGAAATGAATAGAAAGAAAACCAAGAGAATGCAGTCATTGGTATTGCACAAGTGAAACAGAAAAGCTAGGATCATAGTTGAAAAATTCGTACTCAACTTATTGCCAATAGCCAAAAGAAAAAAGGCCAAAAATTGGTCATTACTCGACAACTTCTCAACAAAAAAATTGACAACTTCAAAAGTTGCTTAAATTTTATTAGAAATGCATTTTTTTTTGCAAAATTCAATGAGGAGATGCATCAAATGAGCTAGTAAATGAGTAAACAAAAGAGAGAAGTCGAGTCTAGATATATTTAAATGCAAATAGGGTACAAAATGGCATCCTCATGTGGAATGCGACTGGTAACCTAATAGTCTTAACTTTGAAGAAAAATTATTATAACAAATTGTCTTTGTAAAACTATAAGTAAATACAACCAAACCATCAAAATAGTCTACATCTTCCTCTTCCCCTTCCTAGTAGGAGTCCGAACCTCATGCACTATGTCTATGTTTGTCTGACTTTTGCATTTTATTCTTTCTTCGCATTAAGAGTCCTTGTTGTTTTGTCCCTTAGTTGAAGGGTTCCCTGGCTAGTGAATCGTTATAAGTCAGCCATTTCCCTACTTTTCCTCCCTCTCCTCCCCCAAGGGGCAAAACTCAAAGAGCTAGCTTCTCAAACAGTGGAGGTTGCTTTGCATAGCGCTTTAGAAAGTCATTGTTGGAAGCTGGGTAGAAGATGCGCGGTGCTGATGTGTGGCAGGCTGATGTATGATCTTGTCCACCCTTATTTAGGCCTGAGCCTTTTAGGGATCAACACCTACCAGTAAGCGGTCTCATAAATAACTTACTGTCTTTCACACTTTGTTCATAAAAAAATAAGTAAAAATTCATTTTCCTCCAAAATTATATTTTAAGAAAAATCTAAAATTAAATGTTTGACAAGTTACAAAAAAGCATTCCTGAGATGTAATAGCAGTTTTTCAAAATGAGGTTCAAATGCTATTAAACTAGGACACATCATATTGGCGAAAACTCTTAGAAAGGCGTTGGAAGCTAGGTAGAAGATGCACAGTGCTGATGTGTGGCAGGCTGATGTATGATCACTTTGTTGGACCTTTAAGGCCATACAAATGCTGGGCGTGACCCATCTTTCCCACTGCAACCCATTTGATTAAATGTTGGGATAATTATTAATAATATTAAAGGATTGACTTCTTATTAGTGGGAGTAATGGAATAATGGATCCAATGATAGGATTTGGGTAATTGGGCAACGAAGAAAAATGCCCTCTTCTGCAAACAGTGGTAGGAGCCAAACTGCATGAAGTGAAGCACATCAATTGCCTTGTTAAACATGTATGCAAATGTGGAAGCAGAGACACGACACATGAAATGTTTTAAGAATGCCATCTCCCTGCGTTGCACTAGGTGTCTTTAGGAATGAAACAAGAAAAACTTTGTTGATTAGCTGAGCCACATTAAAATTTTCAAAATACTTGGTCACAAATCTAAAAACTGAAAAACAACTTTGAACTCCCATGGCCCATCACATATGTGCTTTCAAAACAACTTTGAACTCCAAAAAGACTCTAAATCTCAAGCAACTTCTAAAATGGCATGTTAGCCATAACCTATAGGGGGTTACCTATATGAACCTGTGTTAAGTTTCATAGGAATTGATCTAACTTACTTGACTTGGGGGGCATGGAATTTCCACTACAGTCACCCTGAACTGAAACTTAAGTGAATTGATAGGATTCGCTGATTTTACCTCTTTGGTTTACGTATATTAAATTCTCTTCTGTGACTTGCTTGATTTCTTAAATATGGAGGGTTTCGACTACCAACCTAGTTGTTACTTCGTGTTAGTCTCTATACAAAGGCATGAAGGTGAAAATTTTCATAATCCTCTAATTCTGCTGGAAGAATGTGCTAAGTTATTTGTAATACCTCTAGAATTATCAAATTATATAATGCCTTCTCCATTACTTGAGGGAGATTGAGAGAATGACGCTCTTCATTAAAGCTTATGTTAACAAAGCCACAGAGCCACATTGAGGTTTTCTATTTCTCTTTTTTACTTTTATTACTTAAGCACTTTTATCTAGGTTTCTATGACTTTGACTGAATGCATCTATTGTCATTCTAGCAAGGTTTCATAGAGTGGTTTGAACGATGATAAAGTCGTAAAAACTACATCAAATGCATGCCATTCTGTATTCACCCTTATGCTATTGAAACTTTGAAACATAAAAATTTGTCTACTAATTTTTACCTGAAATATAATAACAAGAAGCTGAATTCCCAATACTATTTGCAATTTGATCTTACGTTTGGAATCAAGCTATTAAAATCTTTTCCTAATATTTCCCTAATTTATTCACATGAATAGAATAACAGGTTCTTGAATTTTAACCATTATCTATCGAAGATAAGTGAAATGTTTAATTAATTCATCCTTTCTTTGGGTTAGTGATGTATAATTACTTTCATGACCTATTTTTTTATTTTATTTTTTCTACTTGATGACATGCCAACTTGAATTTGGGGAATAATGGTACCAAAAATTCAATGACAAATTAAAAAGGAAATCGTGTTTTATGTTCAAAAGACCTTTTTAATGTATTGTAGAAGAAATTTAAACTTATTACCTTCTAAGTTCTACAATATGGACTTTACCATTAAACCAAGTGTCTTTTGAAGAAGTATTCCCTATGATTATTTTTTATTATGGTAAAAACAAGTTTTGAATGGGCCCCGAAACCATATACATTCAATTTTTGAAGGGAATTGTAACCCCAGGAATAATAGGAAGAATTAGCTTAGATCTAAGTGAAACG
The DNA here is from genome assembly GCA_027943335.1 of Chamaecyparis obtusa. Taxonomy (NCBI): domain Eukaryota; kingdom Viridiplantae; phylum Streptophyta; class Pinopsida; order Cupressales; family Cupressaceae; genus Chamaecyparis; species Chamaecyparis obtusa. The sequence continues at coordinate 1,613,382 of BSBK01001728.1, forward strand.
GCTAGGGGAAAAAGAAAAACCTTACAACGCCCCCCCCAGCACATAATTCCAGTAGAACTACTAGCATCACAAATCCAGCAAAACAACAGTAGCCAAACGAAGGATACACAAAAAGGTGCAAGCTGCTGAAGCCAAACGAGTAAATCCAACGCCTTACAACAACATCAAGTATCTAGGGTTTTCAGGCTCCCTAAATCGGAACAAAGCAAGGGTTTACAGTAGGCACCCACAACTTGGATGAGACAAAGTATGAAACAACCTTCATACTAACCCAAACAAACAAAAATCCAAATCCTAGGATTTTCCTTTGCCTCCCTTCTTCTAGGAGCGGAGAGTCATATCAAAATGTAGAGGGGAATTTTTATTATGTTTACCTATAACAGTAGTCCATCCCTCCTCTACCAAAGAAGCTTTCTCCTGCCAGTCAAAAGCAGGAGAGGAGCCAACCACAATAGAACCAGCATGAGAAGTCTAGACAAAACCTACAACGGCCACACAACCAATGCCAGACTTTCCAACACCAAAAGGAGCTTCCGAAATAGAACTGGCTGGAAGGAGGCCAACAGCCTCAGTAGACAATCCAACACCTGTACTACCAATAGAAGGAATAGTACACCCAGCAGAACCAGAAGTAACAAGAGGAAAACCAGCAACAGAAGTATTACTTCCAGCAAGAACAGAACCAACAAAGAAACTAGCAGACTCAGAGACCCTAGCAAGAACAGAACCAGCTGGAGTAACCCCAACATTAAAAGAATTGTTGGTATTCTCTATGATTGTTGATTTAATATGGATGTATTATTTGAAGGTCAAATTGCTCATTGTAAGAGGCTACAAAATACCCTGTATAAAGATTATTTATTATATTATTATTAAAAAGAATAATAATATAATGATATAGAAAAAAGATATTATTATACATCACATGTCCAAAGATCAATGATTGGTATGGTGAAACAAGTTGCACATGTTGGAAAACTCAATGAAGGGACCTAAAATCTATCTTTAGGTGCAAGAGCTAAAAATATCTGATGCCCAAGATTCTTATTACATTAATAAAAATCACCAGGAAAATAGGAATTGGGTAAGAAGGTAACATTACCTAGTATTCTATTTGTTGTTCTAATAGAATCCACTCTAGAGCAATGGGCATCGAGAGGCATGAATTAGAAAATTTAAGGGATTGAGATCTCTTGAGGGTGCAAGGGGAATAAAAACCAAATACAAATTCTATATCATTTTGTATGTTTGTAACATTAAATATAGTTTCCTTTGACAAGTGGCCTTCGCATATAAAGTATAAGAAGGATCGTTCTTCAGGACTTCTTCATTTTCTTGAACATGGCTAGAGGTAATTGTTGGGCTAAAGATCGTATAGTAGTTGAAGGGTTTGTTTTCTTAAATATTGGAGTTTTTGCTTGTAGTCTTAACAAATTAGCCAAATTAACTTGTCATTTAATTTTGGTTGACCCCCACATAGATCTAAACTTTTTTTTGCATGCATGGTGCATAATTAAAGCTTTATAGCCTTTTAAAAAATTGTTACAAGATACAACCATAAATTAGATGTAATAGAGAGGTATATAGGATTGTCACAAGACTTGGCTCCACTGGAGACTTTGAAAGACTTAGTCGCCCCAAAATTGTTTCCTGAAAATCCAAAATTTTATGGATTTTTAATTTCCATCTCCATTGATGAATCTAGGTGCTCGGAGTTTTTGACCCTTGGTAAGTTTAAAGTCATGCATTTTGTTTATTCTTAGCTGACTTAGCTATTTGATATTGGCATTTGATTTTTATTACAAACCTCTAATGAGTGTTGGGTTTGCGTGTTAAACCAACCAACTATACTCTTCCTTACATAAGTGTGTTGATGTTACACATTCATTTTTACTAAAAGAGGGGTAAAAAATTATTGAAACACAAAGAGATACAAAACAAAAAAGCTTAACAAAAAGCTCTAGAGAAACCTATCTTGGTCAACAAGTTTATCAAAATCTTGAGATAAATCAGGGGACAATTGCCTTTTATCAACAACATTCTAGTCATGCATGCGAACCGAAGCCTATTTAGTGAGGAAATCAACAACACCATTCCACTCTTGAGGTATGTGTGTAAACATGATAGTCGAGAGACCTACATAGTTGTAGAATCAGAGTAATAACTAAAGCCAAGTGCCAGCTAACATCCCCAAGCTCCCGCTTAGTTAGTAGATTCACAACCACTTGAGAACTAGTCTCACAAATAGTCCTGCGCCAACCATGCACACAAGATTACTCTACAACAAACAAGATGGCCAAAGCGTACATGTAATTATTAGTATGAAAGACCTTATACATAGAGACAAGAAACTAGACTTCACCAGTTTTACTCTGACAAACTCCTCCAACGCCTACAGGTCCTAGATTCCCCCAAGAAGAACCATCATTGTTGACTTTGAGAACTCCAGGAAAAGGATGAGTCCAATGCCACTCATGATTGACACACCGCAAAGGTTGTTTGGTATAAGGGTTTTCGAACAACCATTGGAACTCTTCGAACCCCACCCCGAAGAGGAAAATTGAGGTGATTGCATATAACATCTCTCAGATCCATAACTCCATTCCACTCACACTTAGCCAAAATTTTCTCGTAGAGAGAGTTGATAATTTTCCACCATAGATGCATGACCCCAATCCTAACATCTTGAAAGATCCTCATGTTCCTCTCCAACTAGACATGCCAAAGAATAAAGGAAGGACCAACAACCCAAATAACCTAAAGAAAAGAGGCTTTAGAAGGGGAATGCCTCATACAATCCCAAAACTCAGACAAGAAGAAACATGACAACAGGGGTGGGCCTAATCATTCCATCAGAAGTGCCATATCTGTTTAACAAAAGAGCATTGAAAGAAAAGATGGGGAACATACCCCTCACCATTGTTGCATAACACACAAATTGGGGGACCCTGAAATCCACGCTTGCAAAGATTATCCCAGGTAAGACAATGGTTGTGAACCACCAACCATATGAAAAAATTACACTTAGAGTGGGAAAATTTATTCCAAACCTATTTCCACCAAGACACCTCAACATCTCCAAACAATTGTCTAGTAAGTTCTAGGTACCTTACAGACATAGAGTACTTTTTAGATGAGGCACTAGCCCAAGCCAAAACATCAGGACCCATCAAGGAGTTGCACTCCCTAGAAGCCAAAATTTGAGTAAGCTCATGGCGATCTCTCTCTGAACCCCCTAATGGCTAATCAAAAGAATTATGCCATCTATATCCAACAACATGGCCCAAATTATGAATTGTCTTATAGTGTAACACCCTATCCTAACTAGCAATAAGAAATTAATCACAAAGAGCCTACAGATGCAGGTACATTGACAAAAAAGGAGGATTTCCATCCCAAGAATCAGTCTAAAACTGAGCCTTAGAGCCTTTATTACATATCTAGAAAAGGCCCCTCTTAACCAATGGAGCACCAGTTTTAAGAGTATGCCAAACCATAGAACCACTGCCCTCTAGAAGAAATCGAGGAACATTGAAAGGGTCAACTCTCCTAAAATACTTATGTGTGATAATATGGGCTCAAAGCTGATTTTGACAGGAACAACACCACCAATAAAGCTTAGAAATAAGAGTTTGGCCACTCAAGATAGTAGAGTGGAGACCAAGACCTCCCTCCTTGGGCTTACAGATTGCATCCTAACTAATTAAACTCCATTTAGAGTTTTGCAAATTACCACTCTAAATAAATTAGTGTGACAGAGCATCAAACTCCTTAAGAAAATACATAGGAGCCTCCTGAACCATGCTTCTATAAATAGGGAGAGCATGAATTATAGATTGAAAAAGAGTTACTTGTGCAACTATAGAAAGCCATCGATGAGTTCAATTATTAACCTTCTGTCACAACTTATCAAGAAAATTTTTCCAAAAGAGCCTCGGTTGCTTACCCACAACAATAGGAATGCCCAAGTAAATCAGTGGGCATGACCCAATCTAAAATCTCAGGATATTTGTGATCCTTTGTTGAATAGGCTCTAGAGTATACAAAATATATAGAGGATTTATGATCATTAATTTTCTGACTTGACACAACCAAATAAATATTCAAGGCTTGTCAAAAGACATTAGCTTCCTAGATCCGAGCAATTCTAGTAAAGCAATGTCATTAACAAATTTAAGATGAGAAAGAGTAGGCAACCCATCATCCCATTGCCAACCATGAATCAAATTTTGAGACACTCAAGATTTAATATTAAACCTACCAAAGTGTCATTAACAAATTGAAGATGAGAAAGAGTAGGCAACCCATCATTCCATCATCAACCATGAATCAAATTCTGAGACACTCGAGATTTAATAAACCTACCAAGGCCTTTCACCATAATAATAAACAAATAGGGAGAGAGAGGGTCTCCTTAGTGAAGACCCCTAGAGGCACCAAATAACTCAAAAGGCTCACCATTGAGAAGAACAGAGAAGGTTGCAAATGTAATACATCTTATAGTCCATCTCACCCACCTTAGACTAAAGCCAAAGGTTAGAAGAACATTCCGCAAAAAACCCCATTTAACTCTATCATAAGCTTTAGCCATATCCAGTTTGATGAACATAGATCTCTCTCGAGAAACATCCATACTGTGGATGACCTTAGTAGCAATAATCACCCCATCTAGAATTTGTTTTCTAGCAACAAAACCTCCTTGCTCATTTGAAATAACAGTGGGGAGCCACATTTTAAGCCTCTCAACAATCAACTTGGTAATCACTTTGTAGACCACATTACACAAAGCAACAAGTTGAAAGAATTCCAACTGATTAGCCCCATCCTATTTCAGAATAAGAACTAGGTAAGTAGAGTTCAAGTTCCAAAGCATCTATTTGTTAGTATATGATTCTCGAATCACCTCGAGAAAATCCTGATTAATATCCCCAAATTCTTAAAATAAAATCTATTGGAAAACCATCAGGACTAGGAGCTTTGTCCTTACACATAGCAAAAACAACCTCCTCCAACTCAGCCATAGAAATCGGTCTCATGAGATAATCATTCATTGCATTGGTAACTAGAGAGGGAATACAAGACAAAATAATATTCTTCTCATTGTTAGCAGGGGGAGAATCATCGGAGAAGAGAGCATAATAGAACCTGGTAGCCTCTCAGAACAAAGATGGCAAAAAACTCAATTGGAGACCATCCGAGTTAAGAAAGAGGAAATATAACTCCTACTCCAACAAGCCTGCATATATTTTTGGAAAAAGGTGGTATTCTTATCCCGTTCCCGAACCCAATCAATCCCGGTCTTTTGCTTCCAATAAATTTTTTCTCTAAATTCCCATTCTTCTACATCTCTAGAGGTCTGGGACTTTGTTCTACCCAAAGCTTTAGAAAATCCAAGATCTCGAATTTTCCTAGTAAAGAGTGCTAGACGCTCTGATCGCTTCTTATAAAGGCTCAGAAACTAGGTGTAATTCTAGACTCATGGATTTGACATCCGACTAAGCAGTTTATCCTCTTCATAAAAAATCATTTAGTATGTCAAACCAAGGACGTAGTATGGGAAATGGGCCAACAAAGTATAAGCACCAAGTATCACTCAACGATACATTTTATCATTGTTGCAGGAAAGAAATGTTGAAGAGAAACTATTCTATGATTGCAAGGAATGAATGCTAGAGTAATGCCTAAACTAAAGTTGCAGAAAAGTAAGTGCTGGAATGGAAATTATAAAAATATAACTGCTAACAAAACATGAAGACTCTTACAAACTATGTCATAGTACTTCTATTGTTCCATTGCTTTAGCTACAGGAGGCATCAACTGATTCATGGCTTTGGTTGCAGGAGTAGTTTAACACTTGGCACTAAAATAGCAGAAATGCAGGAAATGATTCTAACTAGTATGAATCTATTTAACTGTGGATTTCTCACCAAGTGGGCCCCCTTGGATGAGTATCCTAAATCACAAATATGCTCAACTAAATCTCAACACTTCATCTATTTATTGATTGAATGATGGGGTACAAGAATTTCATAAAATAGGAAAAATGACTGAATAATGTATTGATAATAAACTTGATAATGCCCCTCTTTTCTCCCACAGGAGTGAGGCTTTATTTAAAGGAAAATTCCTAACTACTTCCCTAATCATGCCATAGAAATAGGTGGATCTTTATTACAACACTACCGACTAAAAAGAAGGAAAGCTTTTAAGACCAAAACAGATTAAATCCAGAATGGAGGAAAGAGTTGCCATGACAACAAATCTAACTTCCCACTTATGCCTAGATCTTCTCAGGCAATTTATCATGTCGCCTTGTTCTTCACTAGAATTGCCACCTTGTTCTTTGGAAACCTTCAATTGGCACTGCACTGAATGCTTTTCCGCTGGAAGTTGCATGAAGATTGGGTTGAGCACTCCATGAATGAATGCACTATACCTAGTCAAAACAACATTTGCTATTTCGATGTGCTGCACCTTCAAAGATTAGGATAAGACATTTATGATAATAATTATCAGAACATGCATGATCATTCATATTCAAACAACTACCCTACTCATTTAAAACACAACCATATATTTCAAAACAAGAATATAGTAATTCATCCAAGCATAGCATATTTAATTACGTTTGAACCAAGTTATAAGTCTGATGGGAGCATGCCATATAATAACAGAAAAAACATAGAAGTCTTAAGGTAAATGTATCAAAATAAGGAAGAAGGTCTAGAAGATATCATCCTAGGGTATCTTAAAATATGGCATTAATATGCCCCATCATTTTTCCCCCTACGAAGACTAGTGCATGTCTCCAGACACTGACGTATTCTTAATTTTTGCTAGCACCCTAAGGTCTCCTTCTTGTGTTTCCCCGATCATTGAACTGCACACCATCCAGTAGAATCCGTTTATTCTATCAACCCTGACACACCGACTTATCTCTAAATCTTCATCCAGCTCATTATCCTTACAATTGTATAGTGGCCACAGGAGTACAGGGGGTTGGAAAGTGAGAGGCATCCACCTTTCTGGCCTTGGCTATCATCCCAACTCTATATACTAGTGGACCCATTGCATAGCAGCTCTAAAGTTGATGACATTGTGTGGCTCCACCTTTTTCAGAGGCATGGTTAGTCTGGCCCATCTCTATTGTAATCCATCTGCAACTCTATTTCCATCTACTAAGGATAATCTTTCAAACTCTGTATGTACCTGCTCTTTGTTTGCCAGTATCCTTCTCTTGTGTGTGGTATCATTAAAACCATATACAATTTTGAACCAGTCACAGTAGAGTTGTCTAGGTGTTTTTCTCTCAGGATGCAATGGAAGTGAAATATTATGTTCAAATGCCCTATACCTACTCAACTATTCCCCGTAATAGATTTCATTATTGACCCAAGAAAGTAATGAGGACAAATGTATATCTCCCACAAATAACAGGGGATTCTATTCAGTGTTTGATGGGACAACATAATTATGCAGATAAAGTTCACAAAGAAAGTTCTTGATAAAGTTTGGTGACATCTCATAGGCGGCCACAAAGGCTTGAGGGGTATCTATGTCAACACTTAAATCTTTGATAATTCTCACAAATTTAAACAGTAAAAATTTCTCCCTCAGGCACAAGGCATACACCCTAGGTGGTGGTCGACATTGTATAATCTTAGGAACTAATTTGATAACTAAATCCATCTTCTCCTGTAAGAGTATGATTTCTTATTTTTGCTGCCCTATTTCCTTTTTTAACCTATCCCTTTCTATTTCCCACATTGCCTTTTCATATTGAATTTATTTAAAATAATCCAGGGATAAAGAATGTATTGTTACCTGGTCTCGATTTCCCAGTGGAACCAGGTGTTCTGGTCTTGCCTCATGACCTTCTTGTTGAATTGGCACAGATGCCACCGAAATATCATCTGCTTGCACATTCCCTAGATGGGAAGAAGATACATCAGAAACATCCATTTGCTCTGTTTCTATTAGTATTGAGGTTGCAGGTTCCTTTTCCATCTCATCATCACCTCCCATGGTTGGATTTTCCTCATGTGGGTCCTCCTCCATAGGTTCATCAAGAGGAACTTCATGACTTGAGCCAGCCATCACAAGAGAGTCCTTTTTATTTTTCCTTGTGTTCAAACAAACACTGCGCCGTACTGGTGTTTCTTATGATATTGGAGGGCATTTTTGTGGATTGGTTCTTGTTGAGGCAGACATGGCTATAGGAGGAACATGGGCATCACCTGCTTCATATCCTGACATTTTTCCTTTCCCTTTCTCATTTTGCATGGCTTCTTGGGGGCTATGAATTTCTTCAGGAACCTTAATTTCTTCACCCTCCAAATTAAGGTTTGGAACTTCTCCTAAGTTCTTTCGGGAATGACAAGTTCTTCATTTTCAGGAATGGCTTCAGTAGGAGGATTTTCCTGCGCCTCATGACACTCAGGGTGTGGCCCTATAGGCATGGGTCTATCCCTATTTAATTGAACATGAGGGGTGCCAAGAAATTCATCCCAGGTCATGGGAGAATTATCATGCAGGGATTTTTCTATTAGTAATTTGATTAACCCATGATGGGTAACAACATTTTGTCTACCCTTTCTCACTTCTTTCGAGCTCAAATTCAACAGGGAGTATAGGACATTTGGAACATTAATCAGATGTCCATGCCACAAATGAATCAGAAGTTTAAAATGCACAACATGCAGAAAAGAAAATCTTCCTTCGCAAGTAATTTATCTTACAATATGAATAGCTAACTAAGGGTAATCACCTATAAGAGAGAGTCTTTTAGTACCTTGCTTGCTACTTTCCATTGCAGCATATTTTGGTAGGGAGAATTCAGCTCTGGCTGTGCGGGCATATGACCATGTGAAAATGGTTCACCTATAGCAAGAAGTCCAGAGACTTCTGTGATTTGTACTTATGAAGCTTCAACTTGTAAACCTTTCACATATGCCACTCCATTACTAAATGTGCGTAAAAATTCTACTACAATGGCTTTGTCATGACCATTTAATCTGATAAACTAACTGAGTCAACCTACATGATTTAATTCTTGAACACTAGCCTGATCTTGCAATAAGGATGTGTGATTAGTTGGTTCTAACCGAATAGGCTGCCCACCCATACCTGTTTACTCAAAAGTCCCTTTAATCAAGTTCTTGACTTCAACAACTTTCTAGAATTTCTCCTAATTTCTGAAGTTCCCACTCTGCACTGATTTAAGGTTTCTTGCAATTTGTTCGCTAAATATGGGAGGTAAAATAGCAAAGAGTTTGTGAAAATTGAAGCTGGCTTTGTTTTTCGGGTTTTTATAAAATGACTTAAGGTTGTAGGCTAAGGCTGGCAGATTAATGATTGGACTGTCTAAGCTTGTGTGCTAATAATGGAAAATTAATGAAAATCTTGGGCAAATTTATTTCATCTCACGTTAACTGACTTCCCCCTATGAAAAGGATGCAGGTGTCCTCACATGCTTGGTTCAAAAGTACAGCATTGCATGGAAAGAATTGCTAAATTAAATGAATCTTAAGAGATAATAATGTTTAAATGAGTAAAGAGTATGTGAGAGAATAAATGATTGCGTACCTGATGTAAAATTACTATAAATGTCGATATCTAAAAAGATATAATGGTTTGTATCATGCAAAGAGAAGTATGGTGTGGATGAACGTGATAGATGAATGAATGGAAGAGAGAAAGGTGATGGGATGGGTTATTTATTATGACAGAGAATATTTTCATGGGAAATGGAAACTTTATTATGACTGCAGTTGTGCAGAGTTAAAGTGATGATGGAAATTTATAACTGGCTGAAGGAGAATCGCCCACTAGAGGAGATCCATCTATTGTTGTAAAACCTTTAGCTAGAGGAGGTCCATTATGTGTAGAGGGTTCATCAGCTGCAGGATCTTGATTAGCTGCAGGGGGTTCATCTACGGAAGGAGAAATCTCAAACTACCGTAGGAACTTGACCATTGTTTGCAGTTTGTGGTACAGACGAAGTCTGTGCCCGTTTACCAATAATTTGAAATGTACTAGGTCGATGGTTGATAACTGAACTGCACCATTAGCATATACATTTTTGATTTCATAGGGACCTAACCATCGTGTAGTAAGCTTACCTTGGGTTTCTTGATAGCGAGTCATATAGGAGAGTCCAGTCACCAGGAGCAAACCGTTTGGTGAGGATGTGTGAGTCATGCCACCTTTTGCATTGTATCTTGGTCATCTTTGTGTGCTACAACGCTGCCTTTCTCATTCATCCAGCTGGTTCAGTTGTAGGACCTTGTCACGTTGTGATGTTAGAAGATCAATGTTTAATTGCAATGATGTTCTCAATGTTTTATGCTCAAATTCTATTGGCATTACAATATTTTTTTCTTAAACCAGTTCAAAGGGAGTGAAACTGGTTATTGTCTTCCAGGTTGTCCTATATGCCCAAACTGCTTCTTGTAACCTTGTGCTCTAGTCCCTTTTATGTAACTACACTATTTTGGTTAAGATGGCCTCTATTTCCCTATTAGTGACCTCGACTTGCCTATTCACTTATGGATGATATGGATTTGATGTCCTGTGGTGAATGTTATATTCATTCATAAGTGCAGTAATTAGCATTAATGTGAATTGAGCACCCTGATCAGTAACCAGTTCTCTTGGGAGACCATACCTTGTGAAGATTTCTTCCTACAAAAACTCAGCAACCTTGTTATCTCTAGACTGTTTCATAGCACATACCTCCACCCATTTAGTTACATAGTCAGTCATACAAGAATGTAGGAATTGTCATTTGAGGATGGAGTAATGGATCCGACAAAATCTAACCCCCATTTTTCAAATGGAGTTACTACTACCAGCGAAAAGAGAGGCATCTCATCAAATTTTGTTGGTCGTCCCATCCTTTGGCGTTGGTCACGTTTTCTTGTATAGTTGACTGCATCTTAATGGAGGGTTGGCCAATAATATCCTGTGTTCAGTATCTTCATTGTTGTTCTTTTGGCTGCAAAATTCCCTCCACAAGGCTCATCATGACATGCATGGAGGATGTCATATGTTTCATCCTCCCTTACACACCTTCTTAGTATTTGGTCAGGCCCATTATAGAATAAGCAATCAACAATCCATGAGAAATTGAAAGTTTTTTCTATGAGGAGTCTCTTTTCTTTTGGTGAGAAATAGCGAGGTATCTTTTGAGCGACCAAGTAATTGGCGATATCTGCATACCAAGGAGTTTTGGTTGAAATGGAGAATAGGTGATCATCAAGAAAGATGCCATCAATAAGCTATGATTCATCCTTGTTTTGCAATCGTGAGAGAAAATCTGCAACCACATTTGATTTGCCTAGCTTATCCACTATGGTGATATCAAATTCTTTTAACAATAGAAGCCATCGAGCTAGTCTCCTTGTGATTGTAGGCTTATTAGCAAAGTACTTAATTGTTGCATGGTCAATATGCACAAATATCTAGTATCTTGTTATATAGTGGCAAAATTTATTGAGGGCATAAATAACTGCCAAAAGATCCTTTTCTGCGACTATATAATTTAGTTCTACTCCTTGGAGATTCTTGTTGATGAATTATATAGCATGCTCCACTGTGTCATCTTTTTGGCCGAGCACGGCTCCTATGGCATGATCTGAGGCATCGGTATGAATGTGGAATTGAAGTTCCCAATTTGGTCCTTGTAAGACTAGGGCTGTTGTAAGAACTGACTTCAGCTGCAGGAAGGCTTGATTACAACTTGGAGTTCAAGTAAATTCTAAATCTTTGGTAAGTAGAGAATGAAGGGGACTGGCCATTTTATTGAAATCTTTGATGAACCTTCTGTAATAGCCTGCACGTCCAAGAAAAATTTGGACATCTTTTTGCTTGGTTGGTGTTGGAAAGTTTTGAATGACTTCAATTTTGGCCAGATCCACTTGGATTCCAGCAGCAGATATATAGTGGCCAAGCACTATCCCTTCTTGCATCATCACAAAGCACTTTTCACTATTTAGAGAGAGATTATGTTCTTCACACCTTTTTAGGACCTTATCTAGGTTGTTCAAGGCTTCCTCATAAGTTTCACCATATGTTGTGAAATCATCCTTATAAATCTCCATATAGTCATGAGAGATATCAGCAAAGATGTTGATGACTGCTCTTTGGAAGGTTGCTGGAGCATTACAGAGATGAAATGGAAGAATTGGATAAGAAAAAGTCCCCCAAGGGCAAGTGAATGTTTTCTTTTCCTGATCTTCTGGGAAGATTCAGATTTGGTTGTACCCACTATACCCATCTAGGAAGGAAAAATATTTTTTTCCTGCTAAGGAGTCCAATACTTGGTCAATGAATGGAAGAGGGAAGTGATCCTTTTTAGTTGCATTATTGAGTTCTCTATAGTCCACACACACACACCATTTGGCTCCTTTTTTTGGCACAATTACTAATGGGGAAACCCACTGACTATCAGATATGGGATAAATAAATCTAGCATTCAGGAGTTTTTGCAATTCTATTTTAACGATTTCTCATAATGCTGGGTTCACTCGCCTTTGAAATTGCTTTAATGGAGGTTTATCTTCTTTTAGATATATCCTATGAGTGCATAGTTTTGGATCCACGCCTTTCATGTTAGAATAGTCCCAAGAAAATTCTCTAGTATGGGGCTTCAACATTTTAGTCAAAGATGTTTGCTGCTGAGTGGTTAGTTTGCTATTGGTGTTCAGGCAATGGCCAAGAGACACCTCTATTTGCTTAGTCAACTCTATCATGGATGCATTCGTAAATGAGGGTTCTTGTATCTCATGGGGAAGCAATTGGTGGTAGAGTTCTTTGGCTGTAGGAGAAGACCATTGGTAATCTGGGATTAAAACTTGCAGAGAGCAGTTGTTAGAAGAAGAACCCAGAGAATCCTAGTTTGATCCATACTGGTTTTGTAGGATATTAGTGATCACCTTGTCTTCGTCCTAAAGCTGCAGGAAGGGATCTTCTTTTATCATCATTAACTGAGACACTGAATTGATAACCTCAGCTTCTTCTCCTATGTCAGGCCATATTGGTGAGACTAATTCCATTTGGGGTTGGGCAGGGGGTATAGGACTAGAGTCTTTGTATGCTGACCAACACAGATGGTCATATCCCCTGAGCGACATCCAATGTAAGCATCAACAATTGCTAGCCAAGGTCTGCCAAGTATAATTGGGTATCCTCCTAAGGTAGCCTTTGGTGATAGGATCATGAAATTAGCTGGGTACGACCAAGACTTAAGGTCAACAACTATGTCTTCAACCATCCCGTCAGGCTTTACAGTAGAGCTGTCTGTGAGCTGCAAGACTGTGGGGGTGGTTTGGAGGTTGTTTATTCCAAGTTGTTGCATTATATCCCTGGTCATTACATTTATAGCAACTCCAAGATCTACCAATGCATTTTTAATGGCTATCCCTTTAATAGTGACTTCAAAAAAATGGTTGCCTAGGTCATAATATTTTGGGATGATAAGCTTTCCTAACATAATGTTGGCTAGCTTATCTAACACATGCAATGTCTAAGGATCCTTTTTCTTGCAACTAGGTTTCTTAAAGAAGGCTTCTTTTATGACTTTTCCATTTGTAGGAACATACTTAATTGCTTGAAATAAAGGTATTTGGACATTGACATTATTTAACTAATCAAGGATATTAAATTTTGTCTCCTCAGTAGGCTTAGGATTGTTGTGTTGCAACCTTTGTGGAAAAGGTGGTCCAAGAGGGTGGCTTTTATCAGCTATAGGTTGTGTTACTAGCAGGGGAATAATATTTTTTGTTTGTGTAGGCTCCTCCTGGGGTACTTCAGTTATGATTGGATACTCAGGAGCAGGGATAGTAGTGCCAGACTGAAGGTGTATATCATCAAGTGTGATTGCATAGGTAGGATACTACATTTGGTTAGTAGTATACACACTTTGTTGAGATGTGGGAGGCCTATTGTTTGGGTTTGGTTTTGGTTGTGTAGGCAATTGTGTAGGCTTTGGAGGTTGATTATTAGCTAATGCTGGTGGTAAGAGTTCTTGCTGTTGTGGTGGCTGAAGAGGTGGATTCAGATATCATTGAGGCTGATTTGGCTATTGCTAGCCTCCTCGCTACTGAGGGTTCTGTTGCCATTTACCCTATGGTGGCTGCCATGCCCTCTGAGGTTGTTTTGATTACATAAAATCAGGTTTTGAAAGGACCAAAACCCTTGTACAAGAGCATAAGAAAGATAAGGCAATCAAAGACCAATACAACTATGGTGCCCCACCAAGCAAACCAAAGGAACTAACCATAGTTCCTACCAAGTGAAACAACAAAGCAAAACAAAGGGAAATGAAGATTTACATTTTCACCCATCCTTATGAGAATGTAAATTCATATCAAAAGAAGGCGTGGAAGGGTTAAATTTATTTCCCTTAACTATTGTCCATCCATCCTCCACCTTTTTAGCAACCTTTTGCCAAGCCAAAGAAGAGCAAGAAGCCTGGAAAAGGGCAAGTCAAATTAGAAACTATAGGAGGGATAGGAGTAGTATCACAACCAGAGACAACAATCTAGTTAGGACAACAGTAACAACACCAGAAGGGGTAGTAGCAGGAGACTGAACTAAAGCCGCATCAGAGACAACATCCGTAGCACCCAAGATAGCTTCAGAAGAAACAAAGGTAGCCATAGAAACACTAGCCAAAGCATGATCAATCTGAGGAGAGGAAGCAACCAAACCCCCTTAGAAACTTTTCCAACCATATAATGGTGATCAGAAGCCCCCAACCACCAAGTAGGCTTTTTCTTCAATTTGACCTTTGGTATCATTTTAGTTCACACTAAATTGGTAAATTAACCAAGTGTTTTGTTTTGAAATTTGAACTTAAGAATTGTTGTTTTAAGTTGCAGAATGGTAAATAATTCAGAGAGAGAAAGTACATGTTCAACATTACAATTGAAAACATTAGAACATCACATTAAGGTACACTTATTGCAGATTTTTGAACAAAACACTATTCATATTTTTTGAGTTTAACAAGTATAAAGATATGTTTGCATTTCAAACATGAAAGTACAGCTTTAAATTAACCACACAATCAGTGGTTGCTCTTAAAAACATGAATGGAAAGTACTTTTCAAAGATGTACAATAAATTTCGTATGAGGCCACACATCCTGTGGCAGTAGGTTAATGTAGGCATGCATTTCAGTTTCCTAAATTGAATGTAGAAGTTAAAATCAAATGTAGAAATTAAAGGGCAATTTACATTTCTGTAAATGTAAAAAAGGAGAAAAGAAGACAAGTTAGGCCCCCCCATTGCCTAGTGTTTCATGGAGAGTTGAACACTGTTGCATCTTTGGTCCCATTTCCTGAGGTATTCCAAGTCATCCTACAAAACAAGAGTGATAAATTGGGTCAGTTCATGTGAGCTGAGCAATGGAGAAAGATTAAACAATCTTCTAGTCATATACTTGATTGCATTTACAGAAATGTAAAACAGAAAGCAAATCATGGAGCTACTGGAAAGAATGATCACATTACAGAGAAACACTTTATTTCCTAACATCGTTTGCTTCATGTGTAGATTTAGGTTTGAAGACTAAGTAGGTCATTGAAAGGACATGCATACACTTTACGCATGAAACTTTACGACTGAAGCTATGGAGAGGCGAAGACATGAAGACCAGTGGACTAGAGGAGGTTGTTGAGGGGGAATGCATAAGTTTCAAGCATAGGACCTTCTGGCCAAATCATGGAGCTACAGTAGGCAGGCTGTTGAAGGGACATGACTTTCGTCATGAAACCTTCTAGCCAATAAATTAAGGTTACAAGTGTTACAAGAGGCTATTCATTTCATTTTGTAATGGAACCGAGCAGAAATTTTTTAAAGGAAATGAATTTCATGTCATGAATATGACTCATGGGAGTCACGAGCCCATGCTCGAACCCCATGAGTAATAGTTCAACATGCTGAGAAAGGTGAAGGATAATTATCAAGTAAACATAAGCCAAAATCTCGCAGTCGAATAAATAAAACCCCATAATTATTTATTCAAAGAATGAACACCCAAATCAAGGCAAAACACAATAATACAACAAGAGAAATATTGTTCAACTTGCAGTATAAATAAGCTAACCTTATCTTCATGGAAAAGCCAAATTTCTTGCTGATAACAGAATGATACAGTGACATAAAAAACAACTTATCTCTGAAGCTATGGAGAGGCCGTAGTTGAAGAACCTGGACTTTCTATGATTAAAGTGCCACAACAGCGCTATTAAGTGACTGTGAAGTCCAAGCCAGGTGAAGCTCGCAACAAACATACAATAGAAGCCGAGTTCTTAAAGATGAATACTAGCGCCATACAAGAAAGAGTTACAGTTATCAAGTTTATCCCGTGATTCATCTATTTTCAACTGTGATTCAATGCTATGAGTTCTCAGTCACGTAATGCCAGAGTTATAGTTGCAGCCAAGTTTTCCAGATTCAATAGAAGCAAAGAAAAATGCAGAGAAAAGCTTCAGATGCATGGCGGTAGCATGAAACCCTAGGGTTTCTTCCTCTTCGAAATGGAAAAAATGCCTAAGTATGGATACAAATGAGGTATAAACAAATGCCCTTTGCCAATTTTTATAAACTTTTGGAGTCCGCAAGACTACAGTGCACGGAGTCCTCCTACAACATGCCACGCATGAAATATCACATGGCTTTGTAATAAAATGAAGATATTTTGTTTTGAAAGGTCATGTCGACCAGTAGTTTAAAAGCTTTAGGTTGTAATTTTTGTTTTATTTATATGTTAGGTTTTAGGTTTTATTTAAAATTTTTCTTTTAATTTAAATTCTTTATCATAATATGTAAAGTTAAATAGATAATTTCATTATCTAATTAACTTAACTAATATTACATTGTAATATATATGATAAAGAGTTTAAATTTAATTATACTTATTACATTTAATATTTAATAAAGAATAAAATTTATACTTAACTTAAATATATTAAATGGAATTACATTTAATTCTATTTTTTATGTTGAAATTCATTATTTATTAAATATTAAATGTAATAAGTTAGTTTGGAAAATATAAATTAAAAATTTTACAAAATGTATTAATGAACAAAAATATAGCTAAAGTGGTTCTCAAGATCATCATTTTGAGAAAGGAGGAGCTTCTCAGTTATGTTCAGTTCTGAAGGCAGTTTAGGGACAGTTCCAGCATCTTTGAGTGCATTTTTGAGTTCTTCATTGATTATTGATGGATGAGAGGCCTTTTGGAGTAGTTTACTATCAATTTCTAGCAGTTATACTCATGTTTTGACAGGTTTTTCCTTCATATCCGACCCCCACCAAATATGCATGATTTTTGGAGATGCGGAGCAATTTTGAGGGGATTTTGAGTGGTAGTCCAGTTACACATGACTTGAGGGAGTTCAAGGCCCACTTTGACTTCATTTTTGGACAGTTTGACTCCTCATTTTGGAGGGTTTTCTCATGCATACGAGTTAGGGTTAATGAGGCTCTATTTATCTTATTTTCACCTCATTTTCGAGGGTCTTCTTTTGGCTCACCTGTTTTGCATATCGCAAACTTGAGAGAGAATTGTAAGGCAATTGTAGCAGAGATTTTTTCCAGCATTGATATATAAAGATAGCGGTTCCTTCTCATTGATTGTAGTGCAATACTGTGAGTTTATTTTCTTTGATGTTGTGTTAGCCTTCATCTAAGCTGCATTCCTTGTTACATTTTCAAATCTTGATACTTGCATATTACATGTCTATTGTTTGTGTCCTAGTTTTTTGCAGAAAATTGGTGAAGTATTACTTCCCTATCAAAGCAAATATTACAGGTCCTTACATAGAAATACTTTTGTAGTTGCATGTTTGTCTAGGTACTGAGAGCCATAATTATCTTAAAAGATCTATGCTGGATTAATTTAAGTCATATATCAATTTTTTGGTGTATCACCCTGTTTAGGTTTAGAATTCATTACATTATTTCTTTCATCCTTTTTCCCATACAAATTTAGCCACAAGTGATATTCCAAATCCAAGAGGAACTGGCCTAGAATCCGGAGATTTGTTCTCTTCCCCATCAACGAGAACATTTCCATGTTTCAACAATATAGCTAGATTCCACATAAAGCTATAGGCACAATCCTAATTGACAACAACCTTATCAGATAAGCACCACACAACAAGATGGCCAGTCATGTGGCACTTTCTACACCTAAATGGGATTCCCTCATAATCCTAATTCTGAGTCCAAGAACCCAAGGGAGAAGCCAAAGTTATCTTCTCAGGAAGACCCTTGGAAACATCAACCTCCACAAGAATACAAGCATATGTTGTCTTAAAAATTTCAAAGGAGTCCAAATCCACCATTTGGAAATCCCTAATTGCCTCACCCATAGATTCCAAAACTGAATCCAACCAAAGATGAAGAGGGAGATTCAAAAATCTTACCCATACAGGTATTTTATTGAAGGATTCAAAAAGAGGGTCAAACCCCTGATACCAGGGTTTGGCCATCAGGGGAAAACACTCCTCCCAAGTAAAACAACAATTGCATAAAATAGTTTTCCTATCTTTAGCATTTTCAAACTTTACAATAAAAAACCCCCTTGATACAGGGTATATCTGAACAACATCAGTTAAAATGGGTTTCCAATGCTTGGAAATCCAAGCATGTAAATCGGAAAGAGAGGGCCAAAAACCCCTAAAACAGAAAATAGTAGCATTGGAGGAGAAATCATCCACAGTTTTTGAAATCTCATCAACTGTATTAGCATCAAGACTAATCACAAGGGGTTTACTTACATCAACAGCTTGCACAAGAGGAGAAGACCAAGATCCCCCTCTGCTAGCATGGGTAGGACCATGTATGCCAGCTTCAAAGGAAGCCACATCCACATAGGATATCGTAGAACCACCAGAGGCAGCTACAACAGACCCCAAAACCCTCAAAGAAACACGTCCACCCACTGGAGAAGGTCCAAACATAGCCACAACAACTAGGGAAACATACTCGAATGATAGGGTAGAAGCAGCAGACCCTAGGTCCGAAGGTCCACACCCACCCGCAGGCCCAGACATAGTAGGAGCAGATGATAGACACCCACCCGTAGGCAAAAACCCTGATGACAGGCCCAAATTCAAACAGGCAGAAGCAGGAGTAGACGCGAGAGTGGGAGCGGAAGTCATCGGAAACAAAAAATGCAAAGTCTTAAGGTATTTTGTTATATTGTTGTTGCCACTATGGACTAGGGTAATTTTTCCACTAATTCTAATAGTTGTTCCAGGGATATTTTTGGTCATTCATAGAAAGTTGCCATTGATTGTTATAAAATGGATTACTGAATGTAAGTGGGTCCTAAGGCATACCTTGTGTTTGCAACCATGGTCATCGCTAAGCAACGAAGAATAGTTGCTCATCCATTGGTTCAACTGGCTTGTAGTCAGTTAGCATCTGGGTAGTTTTCATATTAGCAACCAGTTTACACTGGCAATCTCTCTTCTTTTGTCGACAGTGTGGACATAATTCAGCTAACATGGCCTCTGCTTCCTCGTGCTTCTTCTTTGCCTACAAGGTATCCAATTGTGTGGCCATATTGTTCATGATATCCTATTTAAAGTCGGATAAGAGATGTGTTATTTATGATATGGAAGTGCTTGTGCAATTTGTCTTTCCTATTGTGGCTTTGTATCCCCTTCCTCTCTTACCGGTAGCTCTTGAGTACTTGAGGCATATCTTCTTTATATCAACCTAGGTAGATTGGGTTATATCTCCTCCTTCCATCAAGTCTAATGCTTCAGTGCATCCATCTTGTATGCCTCTCAGGAAAAGAAACTTATGAGATTCTCCATTAAGTGCATGCTCTATATTCCTTTGTAGACTATACATGAACCATGAGACATAGTCTTCAACTGTCTCATCCTCTTTTTGAGTCATTTTAAAGATATCTTCCCCTTGCATATCAGTTCCCCAACAATACTCCTTATATTTGAGCAAGAATGCAGATTGCATTTCTACCCAATAATGGACAACATCCCATCCTAGGCCCATAAACCAATGCAAAGTAGACTCGTTAAGGGTCTTAGGAAAGAGTTTGAGCTTGTGATCATTGGTGGTGTAGTCATAACTTCTACATAGGATATCAAAATCAAAGAGAAAGGTATCTGGGTCTTCTATTACTAGATTGTAGAATTTTGGCAGGGCAGAGGAAGGTATGTTTTTAAGGTTGTTGTCTCATTGGTCAGTAATGGGAAATAGAAATGTGGCAGGATTCACCATCCCAATAGGGTTTATAGGCCATAGAGGTAGTGGATTATGAGGAGTTTGGTAGATGACTAGTTGTAAGGAGTTTTCATGTCTGACACGATTCTCAGGAAATCAGGTTCTTAGATGAGAGAAGACTTCTGCAAATGCGTTAATTTTAGGTTTATCTTCAAAGGAACCAAACTGTTCTTCTTCAGAGGATGAGGAGGATGTAGTTTCAGGGAGGTCAATGGTAGCATCAACAAATGAACTTTCCTCTTCAAAGGAGTAATTGGATTGATTTGGCAAGTACCTTCCTCTGGTGTCTCTTCTTCAATTATGCATACAAATAGTAGGGAGTGATGCAATTTGTAGAGTTCCTCTAAGAAAAATGTATTCTACTTAAAGATGGAAATAAAACAAATTCTAAGAATGGCTTCGTGAGGACTTGGTTCGACACCATCCCTGGCAATGGCACCAAAAATGATCGCTTCTTATAAAGGGTCAAAAACTAGGTGTAATTTCGGACTCAGGATTGGACATCTGATCGAGCAGTTTATCCTCTTCATAAAAACTCATTTAGTATGTTAGACCAGGGACGTATTACTTCAAATGGGCCAACAAAGTATATGTGACCCAAATGTATTAGTGACTCATATGTGTCTTAAGGGGACCTAATGGGTCCTAGTTGTATGTGGTTGAACGTGGACCTCTAATCCAGCTACACATGCAACATAGTCATTACTCACACAATCGAATTATGAGAATGAGTATGGATTACTCAATTCAAAATTCATGGTGAAGTGACCTATTGCCTCCTAATTAATCGGGGTGTTTAATTACTCTCAGATTGGAAAGCCAACAACCATAAGACCGAGTTAATATGGAGGATTTGAAAGCTAGAATGATAAGCAAAGTGCAATTAATCTAAGAATGGAGATGTAATTCGTAATCTAAAATGAAGTGTAGATTTCAATCTAATAACTTGAAAGCAAATATGGAATGCAGATTCTAGTCTAAGAAATCTTGAAAGAAAGATGATAATTAACTAATAATAATGAAGAGATTAATCTACTATGCAATTAACACTAAATGAGAGAAAACTAATTAATACAATAAGCTTTGAAAATATGTAAATAGTTGAGATAGAATTTCGCTATAGTCTATGTGCTTCCAAATTATTCTCTCTTCGAATAAAGGAGAGGGTTCATTAAATAGACAAACTTGAGGAGAGAATGAAGAGGTTCTTGAAAATGAATGGTTGCCTCTTCATTCCCCTTTGAGACAAAAAAGCATGAATTACTTAATTAAAAGAATGTTTATTGACACATATGAGTGACCTTTCGATTATTTTGAATTATTAATTCAAATAAGAGTGTCCATTCAAATAATCAAGAAATTTATTAATTCCTTTTTTTATATGTATTAGCTAAAGGGGGTGGGTTTTAATTTCATTTAAAGCACTTAGGACTTTAGAATTAAATTAATTTATCATAAGGGTTTTTTAGCTAATAATGTTGAATACTTTAGGAATTAATTATGTTGTGTGATTAATGCAAATTAGAGTTTTTGCAATTGACATCAAGTCAAAATAAAGTCAGGTAGGAGAGAGAAAATTGCCTAGTAAATAGGACTTTGAAGATGTGAAATTGAAGAAAATGCACCAAAATTGATTGAAATTATTAGGTGCCAATTTTGGGGTATTACATTTGCCCCTCTTTGAATTGATGTGTGAGCAGGGCTTTGATTCAAAGAATAGTCTAATGTGACAGATGAGATTTCAGGATTATCCCTAGAATTGAGCTTAATCCTCGGAAGTCAAGGTTAGGATGTCAAGACACCGAAATAGATCAATTTGCAAAACCACCCCCAGAATGAGGTATGATTCTCCGAAGTCTAAGTTGTATTTGAAGACAACTGTCTAAAAGAGATTTGAGAAGAGACTAGAATCGGGGTTAGATTGCCCCAATGCCCATTGATCAAATGATGATAGATGCAGATTTAGGACTAATCTCCAGAATAAGGGTTAGATTGCCCCAACATGAAGCTTAGCCCTTCGAGACCTGGGTTAGATTGCCTAGATAACAGTCCAAAAGAGATTTCAAGAGCCATCTCCAAAACTAAGCTTGACTTTTAGGAATTAGGGTTAGATTGCCCCAATACCTAATGAGATTTTGAGAACCATCTTTAGAAGGAAGCTTGATTCCCAAGGATCCAAGTTAGATTGCTCAGATACCTAAAAGATAGATAACCAGATGACCAGATGTGAGGCACGAGATGCCCCTAGTGAAGAGATGCCCCAAGTGGTGAGGACTTTGATTTAGATCAGATTGAAATGAGACTAGTTCGACAAGATTCAAATGATGCAATCATCCTGCCCCCTCAGGAGCAAAATTGAAAGATGACATATCAGAAGGATGATTGACAATAAGGGGTTGCAGAGTAGAAGCAATTAGACTAGATTTGAGAAGCTGCAAAAGCAATTTTGAGTGATCAAGAGGTCCTGTTGACTAAGTTTGATCATAGTTGACTAGAGTTAACTTTGATGAAAACATTGAAGAAAAGAGCAAAGATCTTGAGAACATGATGAAAAGATGAGGATCTGGCAGAAAATGACGCGAGAAGGATGACTGCACAAGCATTACATCCCAAAGGATTGCAAAATTTAAAACATGATTTTGAGCTATCTAGAGATGTCAGATTTTGATTTCAATCCCGAAAATGGATTTAGAGCAGTCAATTTAGCCAAGGGTGCAATTTTCACACAAAAACAAAGCACTTTGAAAATTAGATCAAAAGCTATATAAGGCCCAGAGGGGTCACTTTCAATTCATTATTCACTTTGTCTTCTTGTGATTTGAGAGCTCTGAGCGAGATGGAAGGAGTCCTTGTGCACATGCATCAATTTGAGGGCTCACGATGACACACCCGGTCACCGAAGTATGACCCACCTATGAGTAGTCGATAATCCTCCTTGCATTTCAATTCGTACTGCTTTCTAGGTCGATTTAGGGTAGATCTAGCAACTTTAGGAGCATGTTCTTCAAGTCTCACACGAGGAAATAGTTTCCTCGCACCGGCCTAGGTCTCCCCTCACACGAGGAAATGGTTTCCTCGCATGGGTTAGGGTTCCTTCACCCAGGCTCTATCTAGAGTCTCACGCGAAGTGCTTTTTCAATCTGCATGAAGTTTCTCATTCTCATGTAGGAGAAGGTCCTGTCTCACATGAGGGAATAGTTTCCTCACGTGAAAAGCTACTACAGTGTTTGTAAAATCTTTGCCAAATTTGCATGAAATTAGCCAAGTAGAGTGTCGCAGAGTCATGTATAGGATAGATGCCTTGCTATATTTGTTGTTGTTGTCTTGAAACCATCATACTGAGATATTGATCCAATGTCGTCACTTTCTTTGTAGGTTGACTTTCTTGACATCGCCTTCAGGTCACATCATCCAGTGATCATGACGTTGATACAGAGATTGACAGATGCTACAAGTGCTCACATTGAGGGACTCTGTAAACCACACTAGGGTAAACCATAACACTAGGGTAAAGCATGGTCTTCTTGGTGCACTTGTAGAGCATTTCCATTTGGAGATGAACACCTTTCATTTTCCATTAGGGGAGATGAAAGTCACTCTCGAGGGTATATATAGGATCTTGCAGATACCCATCTACGATGCTCAAGTAGAGTACAATGTATAGCCAAGGGTAGGCATAGTATCATTGAGGACTATCTTCCAAGATGATCTAGTGATGGGTCAGGCCATCTCTTGGGAGGATTTGATCAATAGGTACAGTGGTGCTCATCCATTTTTCATCGTTCTCACTATGTTTCTAAGTTGTTACCTTGTTCTAGATAGAGGATAGCATGGACTAGAGTGTGGTT